>CAMXCT020006745.1:0-330000 GCA_947184155.2 Cladocopium goreaui | reverse complement strand
TTGTCTTTGTTTAAGCGGTCTGCCAAGTCTCAAAGGCTCCATCGCGCCACTGGCCCCAGCCATCTGTTTGTAAGGGCGTTCAAGCCTGCCGTTTGCCAGCCTTCAAACGCTTAAAACGCTTAAAACCCTTTAAATGCTCCGCCGGCCGTTTGCGTGCATATCCCTCTGTTGTTAGGGCGTCCATGCCTAGGGCGCCTCGCGGCCGCTTCCTCGCGGCAGCTTCCACCGAGCCCTGTGGCCGTAAGCCCCTGCTGTTCCAGCATTGCAGCTTGCCGTTTGCCTGCACATAGCCCTCTGTTCTTACTTAGGGCGTTCAAGCCTGCCGTTTGCCAGCCTTCAAACGCTTAAAACGCTTAAAACCCTTTAAATGCTCCGCCGGCCGTTTGTGTGCATAGCCCTCTGTTGTTAGGGCGTCCATGCCTAGGGCGCCTTGCGGCCGCTTCCTCGCGGCAGCTTCCACCCGGCTCTGTGGCCGTAAGCCCCTGCTGTTCCAGCATTGCAGCCTGCCGTTTGCCTGCACATAGCCCTCTGTTCTTAGGGCGTTCAAGCCTGCCGTTTGCCAGCCTTCAAACGCTTAAAACGCTTAAAACCCTTTAAATGCTCCGCCGGCCGTTTTGTGTGCATAGCCCTCTGTTGTTAGGGCGTCCATGCCTAGGGCGCCTTGCGGCCGCTTCCTCACGGCAGCTTCCACCAATCCCTGTGGCCGTAAGCCCCTGCTGTTCCAGCGTTGCAGCCTGCCGTTTGCCTGCACATAGCCCTCTGTTCTTACTTAGGGCGTTCAAGCCTGCCGTTTGCCAGCCTTCAAACGCTTAAAACGCTTCAAACCCTTAAAATGCTCCGCCGGCCGTTTGCGTGCATATCCCTCTGTTGTTAGGGCGTCCATGCCTCGGGCGCCTCGCGGCCGCTTCCTCGCGGCAGCTTCCACCGAGCCCTGTGGCCGTAAGCCCCTGCTGTTCCAGCGTTGCAGCCCGTTTGCCATCCTTCAAACGCTCAAAACGCTTAAAATGCTCCGCCGGCCGTTTGCGTGCATAGCCCTCTGTTACTATTGTTAGGGCGTCCATGCCTAGGGCGCCTTGCGGCCGCTTCCTCGCGGCAGCTTCCACCCGGCTCTGTGGCCGTAAGCCCCTGCTGTTCCAGCATTGCAGCTTGCCGTTTGCCTGCACATAGCCCTCTGTTCTTACTTAGGGCGTTCAAGCCTGCCGTTTGCCAGCCTTCAAACGCTTAAAACGCTTAAAACCCTTTAAATGCTCCGCCGGCCGTTTGCCTGCATAGCCCTCTGTTCTTAGGGCGTCCATGCCTAGGGCACCTCGCGGCCGCTTCCTCGCGGCAGCTTCCACCCGGCTCTGTGGCCGTAAGCCCCTGCTGTTCCAGCATTGCAGCCTGCCGTTTGCCTGCACATAGCCCTCTGTTCTTAGGGCGTTCAAGCCTGCCGTTTGCCAGCCTTCAAACGCTTAAAACGCTTAAAACCCTTTAAATGCTCCGCCGGCCGTTTGTGTGCATAGCCCTCTGTTGTTAGGGCGTCCATGCCTAGGGCGCCTTGCGGCCGCTTCCTCGCGGCAGCTTCCACCCGGCTCTGTGGCCGTAAGCCCCTGCTGTTCCAGCGTAGCCTGTCGTTTGCCTGCACATAGCCCTCTGTTCTTACTTACTTAGGGCGTTCAAGCCTGCCGTTTGCCATCCTTCAAACGCTCAAAACGCTTAAAATGCTCCGCCGGCCGTATGCGTGCATATCCCTCTGTTCTTAGGGGCGTCCATGCCTCGGGCGCCTCGCGGCCGCTTCCTCGCGGCAGCTTCCACCGAGCCCTGTGGCCGTAAGCCCCTGCTGTTCCAGCGTTGCAGCCTGCCGTTTGCCTGCACATAATAGCCCTCTGTTCTTAGGGCGTTCAAGCCTGCCGTTTGCCATCCTTCAAACGCTCAAAACGCTTAAAACCCTTTAAATGCTCCGCCGGCCGTTTGCCTGCATAGCCCTCTGTTCTTAGGGCGTCCATGCCTAGGGCACCTCGCGGCCGCTTCCTCGCGGCAGCTTCCACCCGGCTCTGTGGCCGTAAGCCCCTGCTGTTCCAGCATTGCAGCCTGCCGTTTGCCTGCACATAGCCCTCTGTTCTTAGGGCGTTCAAGCCTGCCGTTTGCCATCCTTCAAACGCTTAAAACGCTTGAAATGCTCCGCCGGCTGTTTGCCTGCATAGCCATCTGTTCTTAGGGCGTCCATGCCTAGGGCGCCTCGCGGCCGCTTCATCGCGGCAGCTTCCACCCAGCCCTGTGGCCGTAAGCCCCTGCTGTTCCAGCGTTGCAGCCTGCCGTTTGCCTGCGCATAGCCCTCTGTTCTTAGAGTTCACCCACCTATGGCTCTTTTTCAACTTGCTGGGCCTTTTTTTATCTCCAACGACCCTTTAAAAACGTGATCAAACATCAAGCGCAAAAATAAAGAGCCCACGGGGAGTCTAGGTATATATATATATATACCTATATGTGTGTGAATCTCCGCCGACCCCTGCCTCGCCCCCCCCTTAATGGGGGGGTCGGCGGCACCAGGGCGTTAGCCCATTCTATAATATATTTTTATGTACATGTAAATAACACCAGTAGTACCCGCACGAGGCGGGGCGGAAGTTGCCTTAGGGATATACTATGATATACTATAAGACCTTTCTCATCTATAGAACTTGCATGCGCCGTGCGCCAGCCAGGCCCGTGCGTGCGTGCTTTGTGCGAAGCTGTTGCACAGATGCTGTCCAAGAACATGACCTGCGCGCGACCCCGGCGCAAGGCAAGGCCAAGCGAAGACTTTCCGCACACTTCACACTGCACTCTTCGCACTTCACACTCCACACTTCATCTCATCTCAAAGCATGTGAGCTCTTCTCACCTCATCTCAGCTCTCCTCATCTCATCCCATCTCTTCTCACATGTCACCAAAGTAAGTTCAACTGTTTTCATCTCATCTGAGCACTGATCAACCTTTCTCATCTCCTCGAAGTTGTTCTCAACTCATCTCAGCTGTTCTGCACGCCAGAAAACTCTTACTGTCAGAGAGAAGTCCCTTGCACAAAAAAAACATTGGGCGCAAAAAGTTTTTGCACACAGACGCTTGAGACACAAATGCATTTAGACAGAAAAGCCTTTCCGAAATACTTTGTACTACAAAGCTTGCACAAAGTATTTCCCAGTACTACTTTGCACTACAAAGCTTGCACAAAGTATTTCCCAGCACTACTTTGTACTACAAAGCTTGCACCCAGTACTACTGTGTACTACAAAGCCTGCACAAAGCACGTCCCAGTACTACTCTGTACTACAAAGCTTGCACAAAGTATTTCCCAGTACTACTTTGTACTACAAAGCTTGCACAAAGTACGTCCCAGCACGACTTTGTGATACAAAGCTTGCACAAAGAAAGCTTTTACACGCAGCAAGTTCTTTCGCAGAGAAGCTTTTTCACACAGCAAGGTTTTTAGACAGAGAAGCTTTTACACACAGAAGCATTTTACACACAAAAAAACTTTACACAGAGAAGCTTCTACACTTTACACACACAGCAAGCTTTCACACACAGCAAGCGTTCACACACAGAACATTTACACACAGTGCTTCTACACATGGCAAGCGTTTACACACACAGCAAGCTTTTTAAACAGAGAAGTTTTTACACACAGAGAAGCTTTTACACAACAAGCTTTTACACAGAGAAGCTTTTACACACAGCAAGCTTTTACACACAAGATCTTTTACACACAGCAAACTTTTACAGAAAACAGTTTTTACACAGAGAAACTTTCTTGTACATAATCACATCAGGAATTGTAGCTCCAAGACCGGATCTCGGCGCCAAAGCGAAAAAAAGACGATTTTAAACACTTTTTAAAAGGACTTTTAGAACGAAAATTGCTAGCGCCAAAATTGCGAAAATCTGCTGACAAATCACTTTCGCAGCCTTGATGCAGCCACTCCAATACGATTTACGAGATCCATCTGCGCAAGACAATAGTATTACGCATGCAGCCGCGGCACCAAGCAACCTTGACGCAGCCACTACAATGCGATCTGCAGAGACCGAGTTGCAAAACACAAAAGAACTACGCGCAATGGCATCGGAAATTGCAGCTCCAAAACCGGATCTCAACGCCAAAGCAGCAAAAAGACGATTTTGAAGTCTTGAAGCACTTTTAAAAATGCATTCAAAAGGAAAATTACTAGCGCCAAAATTGCGAAATCTGCTGACAAATGTCAGAAGCCTGGATGCAGCCACTCCAATACGATTTACCATCTCCAGCTGCAAAAGACAATAGTATTACGCTTGCAGCCGCGGCACCAAGCAACCTTGACGCAGCTTACAATGCGTTTCGCCGCATCACGTCGCAAACCTGCGACGGATCTACACACATTGCAACACCAGATGACAACAATCATGCAGCCATTCCACTGCGATCTGCAACCACAGATTCAAGACACTAGAACTACGCACACAGGAACAACCACTCGTTGCAGAACACAGAGGAGGAACACCTTCGCGGCTGAAACGACCGCAGCCGCACCCGCCGCACACACGAAGTACCTTTCATCGCCGGCCGCAGCCACTTCACACGGAAACACGGAAGCTTTCGTGCTCCTGCTTCCTCCCCAACACAAGCCCCATGCAACATTCACGCAGCCATTACAATGCGTTTCGCCGCATCACGTCGCAAACCTGCGCGGATCTACGCACATGGCAACACCAGATGACAACAATCATGCAGCCATTCCACTGCGATCTGCAACCACAGAGTCAAGACACACATAGAACCACACACGCACAGGAACAACCACTCGTTGCAGAACACAGAGAAGCCATGGCCAAAGCATTTGAGGGTTTCATTTGCTTTTGGGGGCTTCATCCTGCAGCCTCCTTCAAGTGCTGGACTTGAGAGCCGAGCAAAAGCTGTGCCTATAGGTGACAGGCAAGCCTCCCGTCCACAGCTTGCAACAACACCTTTGCAGCTACTGCTGAGACCTAATAAGCAAGTGCAAAATAAATACCTCCTTATGCACTCTTACATGTGACAACATGATGGCCCAAAACCCATTAAATGTGTTTAAACTAATTTGCAGTGGAGTTCTCTCCCATGAATCAATGTGCTTCCATGCAATGTATATATAATATAATATAATATATATATATATTCATATATATATATATACTTACATGGACTTCCATCCAGAACTGTGCTTTGATCTCAGTGATTACATGTGATGCCTAGCAATCTGACTGAAAGCTGCTTTGAATTTCGCCCGTTGCCTCGGTTTCGTCCTGAAACATTGTTCCACTTCTGGATCCTTCTTCGCAGACAGCAGGCCGGGCCAGCCATGTCAATTGATTGTTCATGTCTACATGATTTTGCCATGTGCAGCCATAACCTTGCCATTGAAGTACCGTCATTCATTGCACCTTGGGAGGATCCCACTTTGAATCAACGAGGCAGGCGGTCAGTTTCACTTCTGCGACTTCTGTGTTTGAGTCATTGAGAAAAATGAACACGTGCAATCAGTATGGTTTTCAACAGCAGCAATGGCTTGCTCAAACTGTGCGTGTAACACACGTTGATATCTGCTACTGTGCACTGTGCCATGGTGCTGGGTGAAGAAGCCATAGTGATTTTGAAGTACCTGGGCTCAGTGAAGGATGAGAGTGCCTGCCTGGTGTGTTACCACACGTATCTGCGCAAGTTTTTGTCCAAGAAGGACAGATGGTGTTTATTCCAAACATCATGAGATTGTGGCTGTGACTATGGAGGTCAAATCCCCACTTCAAACTAGAAGCCACCTCGTTTCAATGTGGCAGACCTCCATGAAATGGAAAGAAATGGTGGGGCTTTGCTTGCCAAGAAGTCCAATGACTAGCCGTTCATGAAGTTGGCAACTTGACTTCTTGTCACTTGTCAGCTGTTAGTTGGCAGTTGACTCCTTGTCAGTTGTCAGAAGGTGGCAGCTGACTCCTTGTCAGTTGTCAGATGGAAGCAGTTGACTCCTTGTCAGTTGTCATGATGGAACTCCGGTGGCTAGCTCTGCACATCAAATTGCTTTTAATTTGTGGAAATTTGTGGATTGACACAGTTGCTTTCAAGAGGGAAAACAAGGCCTCGCCAGTTGCAAGCTGCATGCAATGTACAAGTGAGTGAGCAAACACAAACAACACTTGATGGCTGTGTAACTGTTTGGCTGACCCAATGTGTAATGAGCTATTTGTGTTAGCCTATTTGTGTTAGCTAGCTTGTTTTGGAAGAAAGATGAAATTCCTGCTTGGCATGCATGCTGCCAAGTTCTTCCAGATGGGTTTGCAGGCAACAGAGATGCAGAAACAGCAATCAAGTTGATCCCTGTGTGGACCCCGGTTGCAAGATGCCAGTGGCAGGATGTGGCTCTTGAATGTTACTGATTGGTTGTGTTTCAATTTTCTCTTCTTGTCGCTTGGGGCTCTTTTGACTTGACGGACTTTTTGATTCTGACTGACTGTTTTGATTCTGCCTGAGGATGCATCCCTACATTCTACCTTCAGAGGATCGAGGGTCAGAGTCTAAGATTTGAGAATTTGTCAATCCATTCAGATGCTTGAGTCCGGAATTGTTTTGGATGTACTTGGTTGAGAATCATGTGATTTTTCCCAACAATGTCAGCAACTGGCAACTGACATATCATTTTTTGAATTTTTGCTACACTTCTCAAGCTGCCACAGCCACACAAGAGATCCTTTGTCACTGTCAGTGTCAACCTTTGTTTTGATGTTTTGGATGTTGCATTTGAATTTGCCACGCAGCCCATTGAGAAGATCTAGGGATCTCAAAGTCATTTTTCACCTGTCATCTGTCACCTGTCATCGGTCACCTGTCACCTGCCAAAGGGCACCCAATGTCGCACACAATGTCGCGGTCACAGAAGCCATTCACGAAGATGTGGAAGAGTCCATTGATGATCAGTGATGAGATGAACCGGTGGTTTCCTGCCTTTAAACCTGAGGATGTGCAGTTGGAGACGAGCCTGAGCTGAAATTAAATTCAAACTCTGTAGTTTGAGTCTAAGCTCCAACAAAAATTTGATGCACCTTGAGTCGTGTTTCAGGATTACACCATTGAGCTCGGACGCTGCTTTCGCGGAACGGATGCGATTGGGAACAGGAGTTTTCGAAGACCAGGGAGGGCTGACGATCATCACCCCGTTGTTCCCAGATACGTTCAAGTTCGGAGTGATCATGAGGGACAACCGGACAATGAAGTTGCAGGTAATTATGTTTGACAATTGACATTTGCATTTGCGCGGGCTTTGAAAACAAGTCTGAGCCAGATCAAGTGATTCAAATATATTCGAATGATTGACCTGTAGTTGGACATGGTCTGGCTTTTGACCGCTCACATCTTAGGCGTTTGCGCCAAGAAAAGTAAGTCAGTGAAACAGAAGCCGTGAGTACAGTTTTGATGATGCCAGATTTCAAAGACCAGGCGATGTCAGATGTAAATGTGTATATAGTACTTTTGATGTTGCCTTGCTGCCAGATGCTGATGATGATGTGTATATAGGTGCTGTGTTCTCTCAGGTGGCTTGATAATCACGGCCACATTGTTGGGCCTCAAGAGGGGCTTGGCTACAATTGGCTGCCTGTGGATTTTCAATGATTTTCAATTTGTAAAATACAAGTCATTGATTTTGAATGATTTTCAATTTGTCACTCATTTGATGTCACACTGAGTAACCTTATATTCGTTTGAACAGTTGAACACTGAGGAACAGCAACCAACCATTGGAGCGTGCTAAATTTCATAATATCTGGTTTTTAAGGACGGGTTCAAGTCATTTTGGGCTCTTATCTTTCCGGGGAAGCCAGCAATGTCGCACAGGCCCCGGGGCCACTGGCTCCCCGTCAAAACCAAATTCTGCGAAACAGGGGCGTTTGACACGCAGAATTGGTTCCCCACAACTCATCCCAGCAGAACGGTAATTTGCAAGATAAATGCCCTAAGTACAAAAAGCTAATTCCAAAGAAATCATATTGCCTCTCAATCCGTGGGTGAGGACCAACCAGGACGGAACCAATTCAACCATGATGAAGCAACTGCAAATTCTGAAACATGCGGGAAACTACAAAAAGGTAATCAGAAACTTCTGTAAGAAAGTATCTCCCTGCCGACATTCCTTCCAAGTGTACCAGCACTATGTCACAAAGAGCAAGAACATATGTGAACATAATATAAGTACACATACGTATATGTGTGGGTGTGTACGTCTACCGTTTTAAACTGGCAAAAGAAAAACACATGCAAATCAAATTAGGCACAAAAAACACTGGAGCCAGGTTCCCAATAACAAGAAGCACAGACAGACATGGGACATGGGAACAACAAAAAATGGAGAAAAAACGCAGGTTCCAGAACATCTGAAAGTTGGCGCTCCAAAATCGGGCAAATAACAACCAGAAATGAACAATATCCAGATACACGAAAAAAGTACAAATTAAACATCTGATCAAATCCAGGAACTCCAAATATCTAACAAATGAAAGCCGACCCTTCTACACAAAAGCATTCGGAATAAGATCCCGCGAGAAAAAATGAGAGAAGCTCTGGTTCCAGAAACTCAGGAACTACACCACATTCCCAAAAGAAGTAAAAGATTGTGTATATATATATCCATCTATCTATCTATCTATCTATATATATATATATCCATCTACATATACATATATATATATACTTATACATATATATAAATATATATTATACAGTAATATTTACATATGTAGCTCCGGAAAATCAGGAATCAACGGAAAGAAACAACTCCAGAATTTCAAGACTATATCTCCCCAAAAAACACATTGAGGAACAATTAAATTCTCAAACATGAGGAAAAACCCAGGGACCCTGGGCCAGGGATAAGATTTAAAAAAAAAAAAGCTCCAAAAATCGATCGTTCCAGAAAGCCTAGATGGTATCCCCAAAAAATAAATCAAATTCCAAGAAAGGAATCTATAATTTTATGGTATCTCATAGTCATTGTGCAATCATTCCTGGGGCATTTCTGGAAGTTATCCCGAAGAATGCAGGATTGAAATCACATACCAGAAAATAGCATCCCCGCAAAGTAAAATGGACACCCCTCCCAAAACCCCGAGAAAACACAAACAAACAAGCAATATCACATTTTCTTTTGCCTAAAAAACTGGAAGTCACAATCCCGGAAGAATTAAATTCCCCTAAGAACCCCGGCAAATAAATTTGTTGAACAACTTCTAGTACCAAAGTCCAAAGCTTCTGGAATTGTACCCGCAAAATCCGGGGAAAAACGCAATTGGCGGGAAATAGAAGTGTTGGAGCTAAATCCGCAATTCCATGTAAAAAAAATGAAATGCATCTCCATAAATTCAGGACCTGTATCCCACACATAAACAAACCGCAATGACTGAATACAAATCTAATTCCATGAAATCTGGTACTGTGAAATGAGTACAGGGCCTCCACACAAAAAAAAGAACTATAACTTTAGTTCAGAAACATTGAAACTATATCACCACAATCCGGGAAATAAAACATAGAATCCAGGCTTGACACTTCCGTAGATTCCAGAACCGTATCCCCCAAACCCAGTAGAAATAACATACATATGCGTAACCCAAGAAAACATCATAGTTCCGTTCTTGTGAACTATTTCCTCAAAGGTTGAAAAAAAAGAATATAGTTCCAGAAACTCTGGAACAACATCTCGAAGCCAGGAAAATGTGAACTTCAAGATACTTGCAGATTTTTTAGAACTATATCCCCATACCCAGGAAAAAAGAGAAAAAACTGGAAAGGGTGTGCCATATTCACCCAAACCCGGAAAAATGAAAATCACTACCAAAAAAATCCTCAAACCGGGAAAATGAAATCTCGTATATATAAAATATCACTCCAACCAAACCCAGAGAAAAAAAACGAAAAAGGTGATGGTTCCAGAATTTCCGGCACTATATCATCCAAAACCCAAAAAAAAACAGGTTGAAAAAAATAATTCCGGAAATCCCAGAACTATATCGACCAAAACCTGAAAACAAATAAAAATCCGAAACACAATTTCAAATTCAAAAGATCTGGAACTGTATCACCCCAAACCCAAAAAACAACCCGGACGAAAGCTGCAGTTCCAGACATCCCGGAATTATAAACCAGAAAAACAAACTGAAAACGTTGTTCATAAAACTAGTGGCTATCTCATCCGTCCTTTCTGCATCCAGGCAGCCCAACGCACACTGTACATTTTCTGGTCCGAAGCTTCAGTGGCAAGTAGGCAAGTGAAACCATGTCTTGGTGGAGAGATGTGCCAATCCACACCAAGAATTTCCTTGTGTTATCACGGGAAGAAGCAAAACAAGCCACCTGGCCCAAACACCAACAAGAAGGAAGAATGCAAGAGAAACACTTGGAATTCACACAGGTTGTGGAAAAAAGATGAAAACAGTGCCAAAACACAAGAAGAAATAGAAAACAACACATTTACTTGAGAAAAAATAAAAAAACATGTTGATGAGTTTTCAGGAAACATGTCAAATTTCAAGAAAACAAATATATGCTCAAAAGAAAGAAAGCAAAAAACACACATATATATATTACAAACAAAATATTTTTACGAACAAAAAACCATATTCTCCGAAAAAGTTATATTCCAAAAAAACAAGTTTAATTCCTCAAAAAAGTGAAATGCCAAAAAAAAACAAAAACCTGCTACCAAAATACAAATATTCCCGGAAAAATCTACTATCCAAAAACATGAAAAACAACAATATATCACCCAAAAAATGTTATATTTCAAAAAAATATATATTCCCCCCAAAAAAATATTCCCCAAAAAAACTATATTCCCAAAACAAAAGTTATATTCCCCCAAAAAAAAAGTTATATTCCCAAAAAAAAAGTTATATTCCCAAAAAAATGTTATATTCCCCAAAAAAGTTATATTCCAAAAAAAAACTATATTCCCAAAAAAAAGTTATATTCCCAAAAAAAAGTTATAGTTCCAGAAATTCTGGAACTATATCCAATTCTGGCAAAATGATAGGTATTGAAAACCAAATCTCGACCAGATCTTGGGCCCAAAAGCCAAATCACTACCCTACAAGACTGCAATTTTCTAGGGTAGTGATTTGGCTTTTGAAATTTTGGGTCCAAGATCTGGTCGAGATTTGGTTTTCAATACCTATCATTTTGCCAGAATTGGATATAGTTCCAGAATTTCTGGAACAATAACTTTTTTTTGGAATATAACTTTTTTTTGGGAATATAATTTTTTTTGGGGAATATAACTTTTTTTGGGGAATATAACTTTTTTTTTGAGAAAATAACTTTTTTTTTGGGAATATAACTTTTTTTGGGGAATATAACTTTTTTTTGGGAATATATATTTTTTTTGGGAATATAACTTTTTTTTGGGAATATATTTTTTTTGGGGAATATAACTTTTTTTGGGGGATATATTTTTTTTTGGGAATATAACTTTTTTTTGGGAATATATTTTTTTTTTTGGAATATATTTTTTTTGGAAATATTGCTTTTTTTGGGAATAACTTTTTTTTGGGAATATAGTTTTTTTTTGGGGAATATATATTTTTTTTGGGAATATAGTTTTTTTTTGGTTTTTTTTTGGGAATATAACCGATTTTGTAACTGTTTTGGGTAATATATGTTTTTTTTTAGATTTTTTTTTGGTGGGAATAAATCTTTTCCGGGGCGATATAATTGTTTGTTTCGGGAATCGAACTTTTATTGGGAATATAGTTTCTTGATATCATTTTTTGGGGAATATAACTTTTTGGGAATATTTCTTTGTTTTTTTGAATATATATTTCTTTTGGGTGGAATACAACTGTTTTGTCTTTTTTGCGGGGAGAATGTATTTTCTTAGGGGGTGAATATGTTTTTTGTGGAAATACATTTTTTTCCGGATAATACAGCACTTGTTTGGTGAATACGGCTTTGTTTGGTGATATATTTTTGATGGCATATGTTGTTCTGTGTTTTCCTGGATATGATTGTTCCCCATTAAAAACAACCATGATATTTTGGTTCTCGATTTTTTCCCCTGGATTCTGCCGGAAATTCTGAAACTAATATAATGTGTTTTTGAACTGTCTTCCCTGGATTCTGCCAGTTTGGTTATAGTTCCAGAAATTCTGGAACTATAAGTTTCTCAAGTTTTTTTCTGGATTCTGCCAGTTTGAACTTATAGTTCCAGAAATCCTGGAACTATAAGTTTTTCAAGTCTTTTTCTGTATTCTGCCTGTTTCGACTTATAGTTCCAGAAATTCTGGAACTATAAGTTTCTCAAGTTTTTTTCTGGATTCTGCCACTTTGGACTTATAGTTCCGGAAATTCTGGAACTATAAGTTTCTCAAGATTTTTTCTGGATTCTGCCAGCTTGGACTTTTAGTTCCAGAAATTCTGGAACTATAAGTTTCTCAAGTCTTTTTCTGTATTCTGCCTGCTTGGACTTATAGTTCCAGAAATTCTGGAACTATAAGTTTCTCAAGTTTTTTCTGGATTCTGCCAGTTTGGACTTATAGTTCCAGAAATTTTGGAACTATAAGTTTCTCAAGTTTTTTCTGTATTCTGCCTGCTTGGACTTATAGTTCCAGAAATTCTGGAACTATAAGTTATAAGTTTCTCAAGTTTTTTCTGGATTCTGCCAGTTTGGACTTATAGTTCCAGAAATTCTGGAACTATAAGTTTCTCAAGTTTTTTCTGTATTCTGCCTGTGTGGACTATTAGTTCCAGAAATTCTGGAACTATAAGTTTCTCAGGTTTTTTCTGGATTCTGCCACTTTGGACTTATAGTTCCGGAAATTCTGGAGCTATAAGTTTCTCAAGTTTTTTCCTGGATTCTGCATATTCTGCCCGTTTGGACATATATAATTTGATCGTTTTTTGTTCCCGAACTGAAGGTGACATACTTCCAGAATTTCTTGAACTTTGTGTTCTTGCATTTTTGTCTTACCTGGCTTGTGGAGGAGATGTAGTTTCAGACTTTCTTCGGCATTGTATTTTTGTTGGGTTTCGGCTGATTTTAGCCGTTTTGGGGCATAGTTCCAAGCTTTCAGCAACTATATTTTGGGTTTTATGTTTTCTCTCGGACTTGGGGAAGGTTTTATGTTTGAACTGCTCATTCTCTCGTCGAAGTTTTAATTTTCAGGAATTGGGCTTGAATGGTGTCAAGAAACATGGAAATACAGCATTGTTTTTTGTGACTTTTCTTCTTCCCCTGCCTGGGGATTTTTCCGGGAATGTCCTTCCCTCCGCGGTTTGGATTTGTATTCCTGTTTTGCATTTATAGTAAATACGTGTTTGTCCGGGTTTCTGTTTTCGTCTGGGTTTTGGATGATAAAACTCCTGATTTTCTGTTTTTTTCTTCTCTATGGCGTTACTCTCGGGTTTGGAAGTACATTTACAACTCGGGAAATTCGATTCTTTTCCACAGGTTGACTTTTTTGCTGCGCTTTTCCATGAGCTATAGTCTCGGATATAGTTTATATATAATCAACTGCAGAAAAAAATGTGTTCTTTTTTGCAATTTCATACTCCTGTTATCTGTAATTGTAAGTCTTGTCTGCTTGTGTTCTTAAAGAGATACAACTCCAGAACTTGGGATTTTTTCAATGTTTTTGGTGGGGTCTGTTTCCCGTTCACGGGGTTCGGGGTTTTGTATGGGCTCTTCTATCAAATATATGTTGGTAATGTTTGTTCTGGAACTATTATTAGTTTTCGGTTTTTGGCGTTTCTGTGGGTGTAATTCTAGTGGTTCAAAGTGTTTATCCAAGCTGTTGGTGGATTTTGCTGTCCTGAAAACTGCCGTTTTAGTGGCTGGAGTTTTGGAGGTTTCTCCTCCGGTTATGTTTTTCCCGGCTCTTGAGGAGCATGGTCCCCGAATGCACATGTAGAACTGTGAGTTTTTTTTGTTTGAAAAATGCGAGTTGTGGTTTTTGCCTGAAGTTGGTCCAGTTTTCTTGGCGAGATAAGTTGTTTTGGTGATTTTTACGCTGTCTTGTTTTTTGGGATATAGTTCCAGAACCGCAGGAACTTTTGGGTGGTGTTGTCTTTGTGTGTTTCCATATCTTTGGGTTTTTATTTTCCACGAGTCGATGAAACCAGCCAATGGAAAAAAAGTGGCGCACAGTTTTGTATCAGCCCGTTCCTTTCGCATCAGTTTGGGGTTGAAATCCATTGGCGAAGTATACTCAATTTCATGCGAAATGCCCTAAGGTCAAATGATGGTTTTCAAAGTGACATTTTTTTGTACTTGTATATCATTGCTTTTTCCATCAAACACTTTGAAAGAAAATGCAGACTTGTTTCCATAGCGCGCAGGTTTCCGCTGGCCTTTGAAAAGTCAACGCCAGATATAATCCCAAAACTGCCTGAAGTGACCCAGAATTATGAAATTTAGCATTGGAGCGGCGCATGTTTTTGTCAGATGCAAAATGCCAGATGTAGCCACATGTTCACAAAAAATGAACTTGACTAAATGTCTGAAGATAAATGTTAAGTTAAGTGTTATAGCTGCCCAATTCATGATGTGCTGCCGGTGGTGTGTTGTCAGTTGTTTGGTGTAGTTCTCTTGTTGGAAATTTGGGCACAAGTTTTGGCCAGTGCACCGCTTAACTCAGCTTTGGACCTTCACAACAGCTTTGGGCCATGGCACAAGGACGGTCTTTGGGCGAAGAGCTGTTGGACCTTCACAACAGCTTGCAGCGCCTTCAACCGGCTCTGTCCAAGGCCTTCATCTACATGTTCTTCAAACAGGGGCTTCCGATCGGATCCAAGCTTCGTTTCCATAGAAAGTTTCACGCAGATCCGGAACTGGAAGCCGTTGGCAACGGCATTTCAACGTATGCCCTGCAGATCATTCTCCCAACTGCTTGTCACGAATATCACCCCGCTGCAGACACTTGTGGACACTTGGATCAAGATGGATCATATTTGCATTTTTTAGCTACCATTAAAAATTGAAAGTAAAGTAACGTGAGAAAGAGCTGGTTGGTAAGTGAATTGGCATCACTTGCTCTGTTGTCCCTGGATGAGGCGCTTATTGGGAAGCCTTGGTGAAGGTCGTCAAGGATGGTGACGAGCTGCTCAGGATGTTGCTCAGCGACAAGGATGACATATTGAAGGAGTTGTGGCAGAAGCTGCACCGCTTCGGACACGTCCTTCATAAAACTTGCCTGTATGTTGATGCTGCAGGAAACTTGGGATGAAGTGTCAGAATTGTTTCAGGTTGCAGTTTCAGAGTCGTTTCAGAATGGTTTTAAATTTTAAGCTGGCAAAAGACACCTCCCATGGAACCATGTTTAGTAACTAAGTAACTAGTATATGTGACACGTGAGACTCTAAGTCTGTTGAGTTAAACAAGGTCTGATGCCAGATGATTCCGTTGACTCGTGGAACACAATGTTGCGAATGGTTGAATCGCTCATGGAAAATGACAACAAGCACTTTCGGATCTTGCATGGTCTGCCTGAGCGGTGAAGCTGGTGTCTGGCCATCAAAATGTTGCCAGTTGCCAGTTGTTGACCAGCCTGCAAAGACTGCAAAATAAATGGTACCAGCTGCTACCAACAGCAATCTCAAATTTGATTTAAAAAACGTCAATTGGATCGTTGCATAAATGTCAGAAGAATTTTCAATTTAACAGTGAGTTTGATGGCCCTGCATTTTTTGGAGCAAAGCTCCTGTAATTTGCTCAATTTCCTCAAGGGATTGTGTAGCTTCTTGGATTATTCCTGATTCAGCTGGAATGGCCCCTGAGTGGACCAGCCGGGAATGGCCTAACAGATCTACTGTAGAAGCCATGGAAATGAGAAAGTGTGTGCCATTTCGCCCGTCTTGACTTGTATTTGTGTTCAATGTGCAGATAATCAATAAATAAAAATGACACAATCGTTCGAATCATTTGTCATTACTAATCAGCAGTAGTAACGATAACTTAATGCCATATTATGGCTGAGCTTCCTTTCCATCTTGGATGCTTGCAAGGCCGTCGCCCAACATTGCTGCAGTCTCAGACCATTTTTAATGTGGCATCAACAGTCTTTCAACATGGCATAGATTGAGTGTTCACGTGCGAATGGGTTTCTCTTTGCTTTAGACAATCCACACTACTCCAACTGACCTTCACTCGAAACTCCCACTTGGGAAGGCATGTGCCTCTCATTTTTTGCATTTGCTGTAGACCCGGGATGTAGACGACTACCTGCGAATTAGGGTTGCGGGATTTGGGGTTGCCGTAGACCTGGGATTTAGACATGCCGTAGACCTGGGATTTGGAGTTGCCGTAGACTGGGATTTAGACTTGCCGCAGACCTGGGATTTAGACTTGCCGTAGACCTGAGATTTGGGGTTGCCGTAGACCTGGGATTTGGGGTTGCCGTAGACCTGGGATTTGGGGTTGCCGTAAACCTGGGATTTGGAATTGCCGCTCAACTTCCACCAATCCTATGGCAACTGGGAGTTGCTGTAGATCTGGGATTTGAGGTTACCGTAGACCTGGGATTTGGAATTGCAAATTGCTGCTCAACTTCCACCAATCCTATGCAACTGGGAGTTGGGATTTGGGGTGTCCGTAGACCTGGGATTTGGAATTGCTGCACAACTTCCACCAATCCTATGGCAACTGGGAGTTGCCGTAGACCTGGGATTTGCTGCTCAGATTCCATCACTTCTGTTTTGGTGGGTTTGATTGGCATGGAGTCTTTTGTGATACTTGATGCCAACCGTAGGATTCTGACCCCCCCCGAACATGCCAGCATCCTATGGCAACTGGGCGTTGCCATAGGATTCCCCTAGGGTATGCATTGTCTGTATGAGCCAATGGTGGTCATACAAAAATTGCATACCCTAGGGGAATCCTATGGCAACTCCCAGTTGCCATAGGATTCTGGCATGTTCACTTAAGAGCCCAGAATCCTACGGTCAGCAGCTAGTTTTTGAAGTAGCAAGAATCAACTGCCATACCTCCTGATGCACACATGTGCAGGTTAAAATCTGAGATCTTGCGCTGCCAAATCATTCCGTATCTTGCAATATCAGCATTAATCGTCCTTTTTTCAGGGGCATCTGATTCAGAATACGCGTGTCTTGGCTAGGAAAACTGCTGTTGCTTGCTTAGTTTCTACGTCTGCCTTGCCTGGCTTGTTCTTCCAAACCTGAGGTGCGGCTGGCTAGCTGTCTCATGGCTCTCAGTCTAATCTGGCTTGTCAGATTCTCAGACTCGCGTTGGTTTAATCGCATCAAAACAAAAAAATGAAATTACTTCATGAATGAAAAACCATTGCTTCTGGTTGATGAAGTTTGGGTCAGCAATTGCTTCTAAAATTTATATCCTGTATGTTTAAATGCCCAACATTGCCCAACCATTCCAGTTTGTTTGCGGGTTTGAGACGCTCGGCAACGTTACAACTTTTTGGAGCATCGCTACAAGCCAACACGGTAGAAACCAAAACCGGGTGAGATGATCTTTGATTCGTTGTGTGACAAGCACAGGATGGATAAGACAATAAAACAATATTCTTCAACATCACTGTCCCACCTTTTGCAACAAAATCTTCTCGATGCGCCTGACCCTACCGGGTTAGCTGCTTGCTGTTCTAAATTCCATCTTGGGTGGTGGTTGCAATGGTTATAGTCATAGTGATTTTAGTGGTTTTGGCAATATGATTCTTGGCAGCTTCCACTACCTTCAAACAAAACAAAGCAATAACAACTTCGAAGTTTTGAATTCACATTCCAGGCTGGGTTCTACATGTACTAAATCAATCGTGAGGCGCTGGTTTGCGATGCAGTTCTAACTTGACATCTGACATCAAAGAGGAAAGGTGGCAGGAACAACCAATGAGTTTAATCAGCCGTCATGGATGATTCCATTTTATTCTACTTCTACACAACTTCACAACTGACATCTTGTATACACAGGTCAACACTAAACATTCTATTTTGATGCAAAGCCAACTGTCAACCTCAACTGACATTGGTGCCAAAAACGTATCCTCAACGTTTTCTGAGGTCTGTTGGATGTCAGTTGCCAGCTGTCCTGAGCTGAAAATCTGTTGTCAGTTGTCTGTTGGATGTCAGTTGTCAGTTGCCAGTTGTCTGTTGGAGTGGTGGCATCTGACCCACTTCAGATTGCCTCAGGTCTAGTGATGCTGTGAACCTCTGCTTCAGTCAGGCGCGTTACTGATTTCATCTGACATCTGACCTGCATCAACTGGCATCCAGTTTGCTAAAAGCAACAGGCGTCACCAACTGGCATCACAAACAGGCAAACTAACTGACCACAACGACTGGCAACAACACAAAGTTCTGAGATTCATTTGGATTTTGTCCTATCAGAGTAAGCAACAGGCATCAACAACTGGCATCACAAACAGGCAAACTAACTGACAACAACAACTGGCAACAACAGTAAGTTCTGAAATTCATTTGGATTTTTCTCCCATCCAGTAAGCAACAGGCGTCAACAACTGGCATTTCAAACAGGCAAACTAACTGACAACAACAACTGACAACAACAGTAAGTTCTGAGATTAATTTGGATTTTTCTCCTATCAGTAAGCAAGAGGCATCACCAGCTGGCTCACAAAATTCACAAACAGGCAAACTCACTGACAACAACAACTGGCAACAGCAGAAAGTTCTGAGATTCATTTGGATTTTCTCCTATCATCACCAGCGGGCTCACAAACAGGCAAACTATTTGACAACAAGAACTGGCAATAACAGTGAGTGCTGAGATTCATTTGGCTTGGGGGCAAACCATTGATTTTCCACCAACTGGCACCACCAACTAGCAAAGCACATATAGTAGTTTGACTTCGTTATTTGCTTTAGGTTGCCTTTTCTGCCATGAACATCACACCAAATAGCACGTGAACGCCAGTTGGATGCATACAATTATTTTTAGCCTGATTTAGCCCGATGACAAGGTCGCAAGGAGCCAGTGGTCTAGGCAGTTGACTTGGACAGACACTTGGAAGGCATAGTAGGGCAGGGTTTTTGTTGTTTCATTGAAATTGGCACTTGACAGTGGCCAATTGTGCGTGGCATGTTTGAGTAAACAGTTGGCAGGTGCATGGCATGGCATGTCACTTTGTTGTAGCAATTTTGGCTCTGGCTTTGTGACGTCTGGCCTTTTTGCTTAATGGCGTCCTCATCCTCATCATCCTGGCTCAATGGCCCTTGAGGACCGGTTTTTGGACCTTATGTTCCTGCAGCAGCAGCCCCAGCCCCAGCTGCTACTACTCGTGCAGAGCCAGATGAGGAGCCTGAGTGTGAAGATCTGGCAGCGTTGGCGGATCATATGGAGCCTCCACCACTGGAGGTTGAAGCTCCGCGGTGGATTTTTCAGCCAGCAAGTCCCTGCTTCGAAACAAGTGCCTACATGCATGGAGAACCAAGAGACTTCATCACAGTCTATCTTTTTGGAAGATGGCAAAGCATATTTACCTTTCACCTTGACGATGCGATCATTCCAGAGCTGAGCCAGGCCGAAAGGTTTGAATATCTGGAGTATTGAATATGGAGGCAAAGCATCTACACCACACACCTCGACGATGCCACTATTCCAATGCTGACCCAAGAGGCTGAGGAAAGGCTTCAATAATTCAATATTTGGAGGATTGACAATGGTGAATGTTCCTTGGAAAAAATACTCGCCTGAAATCTAACTTAATATGAAAAAAGTCAAAAAACACATCCATATTAGTTGCTACTAGTTTGGTTTTTGGAAGCCACCAAGTTGTAGATTGCTTTCCATTGCTTTACTGGATCCGTATCCAAGCCTGTATGTGCAATGACGTTCCTTGTGCTCAGGCCCTCCAGTGGCTTTCCCTTTGAGCAACCGCACCCCTTCGTGCTTGAGCATTGTGGACTCAGATGACCCAGAGTACCTCTATGCCTAAATTTACGTTGACGGTGAACACCACTGGGTGCTTGCTAGCCAGGTGGAAACCATTTTTACCTCCTTGGCAACATGGGAGGAAATGTTTGAGTGGGAGGATTGCTGATGTAATAAATTGTAATAAGAAATCTATCATACAGAGTGTGTGCCATAAAAATCTTAAGTGCTTCGAACTCAGGTGTGACAATTACAAATCCTTGCTGCAATCAACTGCAGGGTTTTTTTGGGTTCAAAGTGAAGTTGCCAGTTGAAGTTGCCAGTTGTGTATATAGCTGCACCGGAATTAACCCATGAAATGACAGCAGTGTGAATTCATTTTATTTCACTTTAATGGTGAAAAGAAATCTCTACGACGACAAAATGACACGAGGGGCTTGTACAGAAAAATGGTTCTGCTCTGCAGTGTGCTCTTGTCTTGATTTGCAAAAGTGATGTAGGCGTGATTTGCAACTGTCTTGAGAAAAGCAATGAACCGCTTTGAACGCATGTCCTGACAATGCTGCAGGGAACACATGACACTGTTTGTGGACTTGAGCTTCGTCCACTGTGTCTTCGGCTCAGACCAATACATTTTTCTTGATGACAGACTGCATGTAGATTGTCAACTGGCATCTTCAACAACTGGCAGATCCAACTGGCATTCCCAACTGACATCTTCGTCAACTGACATCTTCACAAAGTGGCATCCAGCAGATGAAGAAAGCATAGATGTGCTCCTCATGCGGTCTCACATTGAATGCAAATGGTGGGTGCCAATACAAATTCTGAATTCCGAGTGTGCCTGAGCCCAGGTTCAGACATACTTTGCATGGTGGATGTCCCTGTGCTCAAAACTTAGAGAAGTTTATGAAGTTCCCAAGCTTCACATCATCGAATGTTGGGCCGGTAGATTGTGCTGGCAGCTTTAGCCCTTTTACTCTCATTTTAGCTTCATCTGACAATTCAACTGACATGTCTCAGTGTCATCTGTAGTGGTAAAATTGAGCTGGCAGCTGCACTTCCTTTGGAATTTCATCGGACGAATCCAACTGACATCTCTCAGTTTCAACTGACATCTTTGACTGGCAGATTGTGCTGGCATTTCCCTCTCTCTAGTTTTCTTCTGACAGATTCAACTGACATCTTCAGCTGACAGTTGAAACAAACTCAACTGGCATCTTCAGTGGTATAATTGTGCTGGCAGCTTCACTTTTTTTGAATTCATCTGACAAATTCAACTGACATCTCTCGGTTTCGACTGACATCTTTAACTGGCAGATTGTGCTGGCATTTCCCTCTTTCTAGTTTCCATCTGACAGATTCAACTGAGAGTTGAAGCAGTTTCAGCTGGCATCTGTGATGGTATAATTGTGCTGGCAGCTTCACTTCCTTTCGAAATGATCTGACAAATTCAACTGACATCCCGGCAGTTTCAACTGACATATTTGACCACTAGATTGTGATGGAAGCTTGCCCTAGTCTAGCTTCATCTGACAGATTCAACTGACATCTTCAGCTAGCTGGTGGATTGTGCTGGCAGCTTCCCCCTTTTTATATAGTTTCATCTGACAAGTCAGTTAACACCTCAACAGTTTCAACTGATATCTTTACTTGAACTGCTTGTGATTCTTTCTGACCCATGGCTACGACCCATGTAAGTTCCACCCCTAGCTGTCACATCTCAGGAATTTGTGTGGGCTTCGAGGCTGCATGAATTTCCCAGGCAATGGACTGGCAGATGGCAGATGCCAGTTGACAGTTGCTTTTTTTCCTCCTGTTTCAGCCTTAGCTGGTATTCCAAGAGTGCTTGCAGTGTTCACCACTCCATGCCATGCTGGTAATCCTCAATTTGTTTTTGTGTGTGTGTGCTGTTCCTGGCTGAACCAGTGAGTTGAATGTTTCACCCTTACCTGAGACCTGTCAGATAGCTGTGACATGGTGGCCACCTAACAACATGATTTACGTAACAGTCAATGCTGATTGGCATTGAATCTGACAACGTGATCATCTGACAGTGTGATCATCTGGCAACCTTCAGTTTGAGCTGCGGACGAAAAGACAGTGTCAAACTGCGTCAGATTACATGGCATCATATGGGGTCAATTGAGTTTTTTTTGAAATTAAACAGATCAACAAATGTTTCAAATTTCATACATATATACAAACTTATAAATATATGTCATGGCATCAATTGGTATCACACAGTGAGTCACAATGAAATCATCAGGATTATAGCCAGCAGTGTTAGTAGGTCACATTCCAAAACAAAACCTCCAGAAAGGGTTATATAAATAGATTATATACATGACATGGAAGCACATTGCGTCAGAATGAAATCACTCAGTAGGTCATAAATAACAATAATGCTTTAGATCACATCACAAAACAAAAGATCAATCACAGGCAACTAACCAGGGAGAGAACTCCACTGTAAATTTGTTTAATCACGTTTAATGATAATGGGTTTTGAGCCATCATGTTGTCACATTTGAGTGCGTAAAGGTCCATTTATTTTGCACTAAATTAGGCCCCAGCAGTATCTGCAAAGGTTTTGTTGCAAACTGTGGGCGGGAGGCTTGCCTGTCACCTATAGGCACAGCCTTTGCTCGGCTCTCAAGTCCAGCACTTGAAGGAGGCTGCAGGATGAAGCCCCCAAAAGCAAATGAAACCACCCCCAAATGCTTTGGCCATGGCTTAGAGGAGGAACACATTCGGGGCTGAAACGATCGGCCGCACCCGCCGCACACACGAGGTACCTTTCATCGCCGGCCGCAGCCACTTCACACGGAAAAACACAAGCTTTCGTGCTCCTGCTTCCTCCCCAACACAAGCCCCATGCAACATTCACGCAGCCATTACAATGCGTTTCGCCGCATCACGTCGCAAACCTGCACGGATCTACGCACATGGCAACACCAGATGACAACAATCATGCAGCCATTCCACTGCGATCTGCAACCACAGGGTCAAGACACGCATAGAACTACGCACACAGGAACAACCACCCGTTGCAGAACACAGAGGAGGAACACATTCGCGGCTGAAACGACCGCAGCCCCACGCCGCACACACGAGGTACCTTTCATTGCCGGCCGCAGCCACTTTACACGGAAAAACACAAGCTTTCGTGCTCCTGCTTCCTCCCCAACACAAGCCCCATGCAACATTCACGCAGCCATTACAATGCGTTTCGCCGCATCACGTCGCAAACCTGCACGGATCTACGCACATGGCAACACCAGATGACAACAATCATGCAGCCATTCCACTGCCATCTGCAACCACTGGGTCAAGACACGCATAGAACTACGCACACAGGAACAACCACTCGTTGCAGAACACAGAGGAGGAACACATTCGGGGCTGAAACGATCGGCCGCACCCGCCGCACACACGAGGTACCTTTCATCGCCGGCCGCAGCCACTTCACACGGAAAAACACAAGCTTTCGTGCTCCTGCTTCCTCCCCAACACAAGCCCCATGCAACATTCACGCAGCCATTACAATGCGTTTCGCCGCATCACGTCGCAAACCTGCACGGATCTACGCACATGGCAACACCAGATGACAACAATCATGCAGCCATTCCACTGCCATCTGCAACCACTGGGTCAAGACACGCATAGAACTACGCACACAGGAACAACCACTCGTTGCAGAACACAGAGGAGGAACACATTCGCGGCTGAAAAGATCGGCCGCACCCGCCGCACACACACAAGGTACCTTTCATCGCCGGCCGCAGCCACTTTACACGGAAAAACCCAAGCTTTCGTGCTCCTGCTTCCTCCCCAACACAAGCCCCACGCAACATTCATGCAGCCCATTACAAAGTCACCACTTCCCAAAGTCACCACTTCCCATCGTCACCATCGTCACCACTTCCCTTCCTCACCACTTCCCTTCGTCACAACTTCCCTTAGTCACCACTTCCCTTCCTCACCACTTCCCTTGGTCACCACTTCCCTTCCTCACCACTTCCCTTCGTCACCACTTCCCTTGGTCACCACTTCCCAAAGTCACCACTTCCCTTCGTTCACCACCTCCCTTCCTCACTACTTCCCTTCGTCACCATTTCCCTAGGTCACCACTTCCCTTCTTCACCACTTCCCTTCGTCACCACTTCCCTTCCTCACCACTTCCCTTCGTCACCACTTCCCTTCGTCACCACTTCCCATCCTCACCACTTCCCTTCCTCGCCATTTCCCTTCGTCACCATTTCCCTAGGTCACCACTGCCCTTCGTCACCACCCTGCGTCATAGCCTCTTATTCTTTTGTGATGTATTGTTATGTGATGTCAAGTCTCACACCACCCTGTGTCATAGCCTATTATTCTTTTGTGATGTATTGTTATGTCATGCAAAAGATACACACACACACCACCCTTCATCAATGTCAAGTCTCACAATTCTATTTGTCTGTAACACGGAAGTATTGCTTCCCAACTTCCTTTGATAATTATATATATATATATATAAATAGATATATATATATATACATGCATATATATAACATATAATATACAGTGTATGTATATATATATTATTTATACAGTAAAGTGAACGCCAAAGCTTACATTCATGCAAAGCAGCACGGAACAACAAGCCTGGAAGGGGCTATTGATAGGAACCTGACAAAGTGTGACACTGGAAAACCTGAAAACTCTCAAACTAATTGAGCAGTGTTCAAAGCCCTCTGCCATCCCTTTCATCACTTTGTACTGGTCGGTCGACAGCAATTCCCGTAATGTTGCATAATCTCCAATAAATTCAATAAAACAAGTAGTTGTAGCCAGTTGTAGCCGCTGTAGCCCCAAATCATACAACTAATCAACCAAGGCTTTGGTCACTGCTCAAGTGTTGTGGGCCTCCATGGCTTTCAGCTGCAGGAGCAGCAGGCAACACAGCCCTGCAAAAAGGAGCGGGTAAGCAAACAATTTCCAGGGAGGTTACGAGTGAGAGTTTGTGCTTTGCTATGCTTTGTGGATCTATTGCGCACCTAATTGGCAAGTAGAGCAAACAAGCGGATCCGCAAACAGTTCAAATACGTTTAAGTCTCTTTTTGGGAAACAAGAAAGGACGCTGAGTTTATTTTATTGGATCAGTATTTGTGTGTTTTCGACTAAAACTAATTTTCGGTTAGTTCCTCTGGAGGGTTGCATTGCAAGGTACGGTAGTTGAGACTGTATTTTCCACAAATCGAGGCGCTGTCGTTGGAATGGCTTTTTGTGGGGTTGGGCATTTGGGGCCCATGCGGTTCGCCTCAAAAAATAGTTGCGTTTAGCCCCTGCGGAGGGCTCCAGTGCAAATGGGGCTTTGATAGTTACTAGCGAGTCTCGCTTTTTGGACATCAAGAACATACCTTAAGCACGTCTTTTGTTCTTGTGTTCTCCACTCAATGTTTGGGTTTTCTTATCTTCTCTTCATGAGTCTCGATTTTGTGCGAATCAAACACGTTGGAGCGAGTCTTTCGGAACCTTGCATTTGGGAGCCTACTGGTAGCATTTGAAAAATCTATAAAAATCTTGGATGTAGGAGCCTTGTGTTTGGAAACTTATTCATGGGAACCTTCCTCTTGAGAACCCTGCCTGTAAAGGTTTGCCGGCGTTTCGGAAAACATGGGAAAACATCGGAAACATGGGAAACAGGGTTAAACCCATGTGTTTGGGAACCTTTGAGGCCTTCAGAATCTTGGGAGAACGTGATTGACTATTCCGCCATATCCGCTTCAGGGCCTTTGCTGATAAAAGAACACAAAACAGAATCTAAAACAAGAATACAAGAAAGAAAAGCATTGAAACAGGCACCCACATGCACCCTTCGATATTCCCACAACTTCTTCAGATTCAACTCTTGCAGAAAATTCCTGCAAAAAAAGCAAGAGCCTGCTACAAAAACCCTCCTTCGATAAAATTCTAGCACTTTTGGATAACACTGCTCCAAAACTTCTATTCAACATTCTTCCTGAACACTCTTGTCGACACTTTCCAGAGCACTCCTGCACAATACTCTTGAAGAATGCTCCTGTGCAGAAAATACTCCTGTAAGACACGGTTTTGGAACCCATCTTAGAAAAAAACTGAAAAAAACATCTTTTCGCAATTTCACAGCACAAACAAAAACAACAACCACCTCAGCTTTTTATTTGATCCATTTGTATCCATTTGTATCCATTTGCTGGTTTTAGCTGGGCGGGACCTGGAGGCGATTGTCCACCCGAGCTTCTCTGATGACTCTGATCCTACATCTGCGCTCTCCAACTTGCCTCTTGCGCCCTGAGTTGGCAGCGAGCGGCTGCGCGTCCATGTTTTGCACATGTTGGATTTGTAGGGGCAAGGTCCCAAGCATTAAATGAAGACCGAACACTAAATACAGCGCCAATCGCCAATCCCTGCGCTGCCTGACTTCTGATTTGTTTCGTTTGAATTGGCCCTTTCCAACTCCAAGTGCGCTCCAAGAGTGATAAAACTTTGCATGTCAGGCCTTTGATCAAGCCCTGCCTTTTGGTGAAGGCGCCATGATTGTGCCAAGGCTGTTGGCACCAAAGAAAAACGCAACGGCAAAACGGGAGTGCTGGCCAAGTGGAGGGGAGCTGGCTAAAGTGAGATCAAACACTGCATCTTGCTGTGATTTCTCGCAGAAGAGTTGAAGGGACTCATTCACGACAATTTCAGGTGCTTCACTGCTTCACTGTCTTGGTGATAAGAAGATTCAATTGCTTGACAACACACCTAGACATTTTGTCCACAGCACAAAACTGTGTCATGGCAGTGATGATTGTTTGCGGTCCCACACACAGGACCAAACACAGTGCTTGCATGCAACTTTCAAGCTCATTAAGTCGAAGCCGGCTCTTGTTGTTTGCAAACTTTGGGAAAATGCATCTGACTTGAAAAGTTGGCTTTCCTGCCTTGCGAAGTCCAGCTGTTGCAAAAGGGGACGCTACCCTCTTACACTCTCTGTCACTTGCTTTGCAAGCCCAATGCTGCGCAAGACAAAATCTGTTTCAGTGCAGGAGTATCCCCCAGAAACCATCGCTCCGTTTCAACCATTGTAACCTCCTATGACTCGAAAACCTCCGATAAAACATCCAGAGCCTTTTTCAACCCTTCCTGCAAGAGGGACAAGCAATCGGGCAATTTTCGTTCACCTGTAGCCAGATGTTTCGAGTCATGGACCACCAAATGTGTACGGTATAGATCTATTTACAAATGATGCCACGTCAAGATCTTTCGCCAGGCAAGTGTGCCTTTCCTAACAGACTGGCAAAAGGTCATAAATCATGGCATGAGCAGGAAACATCGCTCCCACCTCATCAGCGACGGAAAGACCTAGCCGCTATTTGGCCATGCTTTCAGATGCTTTCAAATGCTTTCATGTCAATCTGACTCTCTGAATGTCTCTGAATCTCTCTGATCTTTGGCACACTTCTGGCACACTTCTGTGAATATGCCAGGCTGTATGCTTCTGTATGCTTCTGTTGTCGCTCAACTCTGGTGCCTCGAGCGGGAATCTCGCCTGCGGCTGTCCCTCCTCCGAGGACTGGGACTTCTTCCTCGAGCCAAAATGTATTAAAATAATTCAATAATTCAAAATATGCCACTAGCGGCCAATCATACTTGTCAATACGTGTCATGTATGAAACTCAACAGGGGCAATGCTTACAAAAAAACTCACCAGTTGAAATACTGTAGTCAACTACATCCGCTTTGGTTCTTCCAGCAGCACAGCAAAGGCACGACAGGCCCTCAAAGGGTGGAATGAATAAACTTTTGTCTTCCAGCCAACAAAACCAAAGAGAACAGTAAGTACTGTAACTACCGAGGGAATAGAAACATCCAAAACAAGGTGTTGGATACAAAATGATACTAAAATGGTGCAAAAAGTGATACAAAGATTGCAAAAACATGGAAAAACATGCAACGAAAAACAACTCTAGCGGCAAGTCTGAATGAATGTTGTTTCCTTTCCAGAATGCAAGAACACCATGGGTAGCTGAGTCAACTGAGACCACTGCGAGGTTTTCGCCTGGCTGGTTTGATCCGTCTACATATGGTTGATTAAACATATTCACTGGGAGACCTGGTGCGGAACATAGATGAACAGAAGAATATTTACATAATTTATACATAATTTTACATATAATCACATTAACTACGTATGATTCTGTACGACTCTGTATTACTCTAGGCGGTGGCGGAAGTTTCAAAAATAGGACACCTACAGGAGAGGTTGGTTGTTGTGAATCAGGGATGGCAGAGCGAAGCCACTGATGGATCGAAAGGTGGTTGATCTCTCTCACTCTTTCTCTCTCTTTCTTTCTCATTCTCTGACTATCTACCTACCTACCTACCTATCTATCTTTCTATCTATCTATCTTTCTATCTAGATAACTAACGAACGAACGAACTAACTTACTTACTTACTAACTTATCTATCTATCTATCTATCTGTCTATCTACCTATCTGTCTATCTAATCTATGTATCTATCTCTCTCTCTCTATCTCTCTATCTATCTAATCTATCTACCTACCTATCTATCTATCTATCTATCTAATCTAATCTAATCTAATCTAATCTAATCTATCTATCCATCTATCTGTCTAATCTATCTAATCTATCTAATCTATCTAATCTATCTAGTCTATCTAATCTATCTAATCTTTCTAATCTATCTAATCTATCTAATCTATCTATTCTATCTATCTATCTATCTATCTATCTATGTATCTATCTATCTATCTATCTATCTCATCTGTCTATCTGTCTATCTATCTATCTTTCTTTCTTTCTATCTATCTATCTATCCATCCATCTATCTATCTATCTACCTATCTATCTATCTGTCTATCTAATCTATCTAATCTATCTAATCTAATCTATCTAATCTATCTAATCTATCTAGTCTATCTAATCTATCTAATCTATCTAATCTACCTATCTATCTATCTATCTATCTATCTGCCTACCTATCTATCTATCTATCTATCTCTCTCTCTCTATCTCTCTATCTCTCTATCTCTCTATCTCTCTATCTTTCTATCTCTCTATCTATCTATCTATCCATCCATCCATCTATCTATCTATCTATCTCGTCTGTCTTTCTAACTGTGTATCTAGCAATCTACCCATCTACCTATCTATCTATCTATCTGTCTGTCTATCTACCTGTCTATCTGCCAGATTGAAAACCAAGCTATTCTGCGAGACTTTCTCATTTTTCGAAGTTGGCAACATCAAAAATGCAGCAATTGTGCGAGACTTCTTCATTTTTTGAACTGAACAACCTCCAAAACGAAGTAATTTGGCGAGACTTCTTCAAATTTTGAATTTGACAACATCAAAAACAAAGCAATTCTGCGAGACTTCCTTCAAAAATAGAAAGTTGAGTGCAGCGCTGACGGCCTCGTACCAATGCGTCTTGCGATTTTTCCACTCCACCTGTCTAAAGTACTGCGCCTGCCAGGAAAACTTGAGGACAGGTCATACGAAGTGCTGCACCTGTCACGCAAAATCATCTTAGCAAACCTACAGATCTGATGCTCCAAAATGCAACCCCTCTGAGGAAATCAGTGCCCTGACCTCCTAACATCTCTGATGAACATGTCTTTTGTACTGCGCCTGCCACGCGACATGCATCTTTGAAGATCCTCTTCAAATGTCCCATGCCCGCCATCGTTTTTGGAAATGCTTCAAAACCCTCACGTTTTGCTCACTTTTGACAAGGTGCGCAATCCTTTGCGCTTGCCACGCGAAAGCACATCTGAACGTCGAAAAGTGCTCCGTACCCCTCAGATTTTTGCACTTTTGACTTCGAAATGTGCTTCGCACCACAATGGCGTGCACTTTTTCGACATCTCAACTTCCAAAAGTGGTCCGAACCCGTACTGTCTTTTAACATTTTGACTTGGAAATGTGCTTCGCCCCACAACTGCGTGCGCTTTTTCGACATCTCAACTTCCAAGTGGTCCGAACCCGTACTGTCTTTTAACATTTTGACTTGGAAATGTGCTTCGCCCCACAACTGCGTGCGCTTTTTCGACATCTCAACTTCCAAGTGGTCCGAACCTTGGTGTGTCTTGTACATTTTGACTTCGAAGGGCGCTTCGCGCCACAATGGCATGCACTTTTTCGACATCTCAACTTCCAAAAGTGGTCCGAACATGGTGTGCTTTGTACATTTTGACTTCGAAATGTGCTTCGCGCCACAACGGCGTGCAATTTTTCATCTCTCATCTGGCCAGCTGGCTCCGCACCCGCCGCTTTAGCGAGCCTACTTTTCAACCCTCCGGAGCCACAAATCATTGGAAAAACACAGTGTTTCGCGACTTTCCTACCTTTTCGCGCACCTGCCTCTTCTTTCTTCTAACTCTTTCTCTTCTCTGGTCTTCTCTCTTCTACTCTTCTCTTCTCTCTGACTCTGCCCATCTCTGCTTTTCATCTGTCCATATTGTCGGAAGTTTGACATGTTTGACTTCTAAACTTCCTTCGGTGACTGTACTGTATGACTTCCTGGTGACTGCATCTCTCAAAAGTTATGTCTCGGTCGTGGCTCTCTCGCGGCTGCGTTGTGGCTCTGTCTAGCTCTGTCTAGCTCCGTCACCCGTCACCTCGAATCTGATCTGCCTCTTCGACTCGGACTGCGCCCTGTCAGTTCAAATACGTTCAGACTGTGCTTAGCTGGGCTTAGCTGCTTGGTGGTCTTCGTTCTAACAGATCCAGAGCTCAATATGACAGTATGTGACAGTACATGACACATGGTGGCAGATGGTGGCATGGACATCTCATTGACATCTCGACATGCAGTCTGATTGATGATCCGTGAGGCAAATATTTTGTAGATATTTTGAGATGTTTTGGTGAAATTGATTTGGGGTAAGCCGGGTAAGCGGAGGCGAGAAGAGCATTGCTGAGGCCACAACGGCGGCTATCGGAGCGGCCCCTTGGTCATTCCAAGCTTCAGCAAAGACAAGCTGCTAAGCTTGACTTGTGTCACTGTGTAACCCAGTCGGTTTAAAGAATCTGCATTCAGAATATCACTTTCTGGATGTACTTGGTGTAATGGGTGTTCACATCGCCACACACGCAAGTTCTCTCATTCACGCAAAATCCTTCGGCACTAAGGGCCTTTCCGTCCAGAGCCAAGCTTCTCCTCAACATAGCATCAGCTGACAGAAAACAGCGTGGCAAATTGTTGGGTCATTGGGTCATTAAAAATGTCATTAAAATGTCAGCAAATGATCAACTTCAGCGCAGTTTGCACAGTTTGTTCGCATCCTGGACGAGCTCATTGACCAGGCGCTCCGCAGCCCTTATTGCGATTCAGTTTCAAAGCACGACGAAAAAGAATAAACAGCCGACTGGTTGGAGTGTGGCTAAGACACTCTGCCAAAGCCCCTCCTCATCCCTCGTCATCCCTCGTCATCCAATCCCTCGTCTTTTGTCCTGGTTTCCCATGGTTTCCCTTTTTTTAAAGTTTGGACACCAACCAAAACACACCAAAATCGGATCGAGGCAGCAGCATCCGGCCCTTGGTTCCCAACCTTAGCATTTTTACTGCACCAACATACGGCCACAATGAAGGAAAATAAATGAAAATAAAGCAAGAAAAACCTCCAAGATCCTCCAAGATCCTTGGAATACCTTGGAATATCTTGGAATATTCGGAATATCCTTGGAGGCTGGCTACGCGGCTACACGCAGAAAGCAGAAAACTGAAGTGTCTGCCCATGACCAAGGCTGCAACTTGGATCCTGGGTCTGCGCTGAAGATGAGCAAACGCTCCTGACACCGCAATGGCCCCCACCGCTAAAGGCCACAGCATGTAGAAAATGACGAAAAGGCGAATGAACTGGAATGAGGGTAACGTGATGTAACGTGTTCCGAATGTGATTCGGAATGTCGTTGGAATGCGCAGCAACATCGTCTGTAGCGTCTGCCAATTCTGCCAAGAACGTCGCACTTTGGATGTGACTCACTGACTCGTTGTGACTGTGACTCGTTGCGGCTTGTTGTGACTTCGAATTTGCCTCTCCACGTTCATCTAAGGCCATGAACATGTAGGTGCTCGACCTTGCTTTCCAAGCTCAGAGCTCAGTCCCCAGCACAAAAATGAATGCAATTATGCTGCGAAAAAATGTCCTCAGCCAAACAACACCCTGGGCTCACCCTGCCTATGCAATATATATATATATGTATGTATGTGTCTTATAATATGTCATAATATATCTATGTAAATAGATAATCTATATATAAATCGAACCGCCTTCACCTTCAGACTTCCTGCCCAACCTTCACAAAATGAAAGCCATCATTTGAACATATTTGAACCCTCTGTAAGAAGTTGTAAGAGGAATTGCATGGATGTCCCTTACCTCAAACCCATCAGCTTCAGAAATCGGACTTGTCGGTTGGAATCTGTGCAAAAGTGCGCTTTCTGAAAGTATTCCTAGACTGGCAAACGCACTCAAGAGTGCAAAAGCCGAAGCTCCGTGCTGCTTTTGCTCTCATATTTTTTTCAATCAAACTTGTAGTGACACCACATAACACAAACTCAAGGAAAGACCGTGAACTTAATGAGCAAATATGCAGCATGATTGGCGTCGTGCAGGCAGTAGTATTATTACAAAAGAAACTCTCTTTGGGTTTGATCACGACTACTGACACTCCCCAGGAAAGGGAAACTCCATTTGAGATGGAAGACAACGCTTGAACCTCTGCCTCCAAGAACAACTGGGCACACGAAGGGGAGCGCCCTCAAAAGCTGGAATCATCTAGGTGGCACCAGGGAGTCATCTGACAAAGACTACCAAACAGCATTGGGTGAAAAATTGTTTGTCTGCATACGCTGTTTGCTAATAAGCGCGTGAAGAATTGAATGTCTTCCTGACATGGCCCGAGTTGCTCTGCTCGTGTTTTTGGAGTTTCGTCGGCGTGGAACCAGATACCTTTACATCATCTACCGTCGGGAGTCGGGAGGCTGTCTGACACGCTCAAGAATTTATTTCTTAGACTTAGATTTAGACTTAGACATCCTTGGGAAAGGAATTTTGCTGCACTTCGGTGGTATCCCCAACAGCCGCAACATTTTATTTTTACAATTTGTTCTGAAGCGTGCTGCGAAACCAAGCGCTGGAAATGCCTCAGCTGGGTCTGCACCAAAGCCTCCTAGACCTTCTCGGAACTTGAACCTGCCTGGAACCTTCTCCGGAACCTTCTCCGGAACCTTCTCCGGAACCCTGTTGGACCTGACCTGGCTCTGCACCAAAGCCCCCCAGACCTTCTCCGGAACCTTCTCCGGAACCCTGTTCAACCTGAACTGGCTCTGCACCAAAACCTTCTCCAGAACCCTGTTCAATCTGAACTGGCTCTGCACCAAAGCCTGCCAGACCTTCCCCGGAACCTTCTCTGGAACCCTGTTGAACCTGACCTGCCTGGTGCCTGCCAAACCTTCTCCGGAACCTTCTCCGGAACCTTCTTCGGAACCTTCTTCGGAACTCTGTTGAACTTGCGCCAAAAGCTGTTCGAGACCTTCTCCTGAACCTTCTCCAAAACCCTGTTGAACCTCACCTGGCTCTGCACCAAAGCCTCCGAGACCTTACCTTCTCCGGAGCCGTGTTGAACCTGACCTGGCCCTGCATCAAAGCCTCCCAGACCTTCTCCGGAACCTTCTCCGGAACCCTGTTGAACCTGACCTGGCTCTGCACCAAAGCCTCCCCGACCTTCTCCGGAACCTTCTCCGAACCTTCTCCGGAACCTCCGGAACCTTCTCCGGAACCTTGTTGAACCTGACCTGGCTGTGCACCAAAGCCTCCCAGACCTTCTCCGGAACCTTCTCGGGAACCCTGTTGAACCTGACCTGGCTTTGCACCAAAGCCTCCCCGACCTTCTCCGGAACCTTCTGCGGAACCTTCTCCGGAACCTCGTTAAACCTGACTTGGCTTTGCACCAAGGCTTCCTGGCCTTCTCCGGAACCTTCTCTGAACCCTGTTGAACCTGACCTGGCTCTGCACCGGAGAAGGAACCTTCTCAGCAATCTCGTTGAACCTGACCCGGCGCCTGCACCAGTGCACACCGGAGCTATTCTGGGCTGAAGACCCCATTAGCGTATGCTGTTGTGGAAAAATGCTGTAATGCCATGACTTGCCTCATTGGCCAAGCGGCAATGGTACTTACAATTTGGCTCAAGCCCCCAAGTCCCCTTTTTGACAGCAGCAATAGCAGCAGTGACTTGCCGAGTCAGGAGGATACAGTATCATAGGATACCGTCATGCAAGCTCGTTGGGGATGCACTGAGTAACATACTCGGTCTCCATGCGCCGCAATTCGCTTCCCCGGTTCCTGCGGCTCCGCCAAGGAGTGCAGAAGGTAGATATATACGGTAACTACATTTAAATATACGGACTCTTAAATATACGAACAGGTATTTTAGACTACCTCCGGGAAGGTTTTCCTTGGCCCGCCCGGCCATTTAAACATACAGAATCCAATTCATTTAAACATACGGTAACTACATTTCAATATAAGAACTGGTATTTCATACTACCTCCGGGGCCTCGCGGTCTGGCCCGCCCTCCACATTTTTAAATGACGTTGCCGTATGTATATATATATACACACAGAAATCAATGTATAGATGTGGATAGAGAATGGCTAATACAGGACATAATATGATGTTGATCGGATTGGTGTAGTAGCAGAAGTAGGTAGGCAAACAATGGTAGACAGGACTAGGGGGATGAAATTGGAGTGAGTCGATGATGACACTGCTAAGATCAGGTGAGACTGGAGTGACCAGCTGGATATGGTTGGATGAGATAAATGAATCCTAGATCCAACAAGATGATGTGGACCTAGGATGAGACAAGATCTTCTAGAAATCAAAGTATGATAGGATCATATCCACTCATATGATCTAAGGAAGTTTAGAAGTCAAACTTCCGACAATATGGACAGATGTAAAAGCAGAGGTGGGAAGAGTCAGAGAAGAGAAGAGAAAGAGTCAGAAGAAAGAAGATCCAGGTGCGCGAAAAGGTAGGGAAGTCGCAAAAAACTCTGTGTTTTTCCAATGATTTATGGCTCCGGAGGGTCGAAAAGTAAGCTCGCTAAAGCGGCGCCCTCAAAACGTAGAGGAAATCTAAACGGGGATCAAAATGGAGATTGTTGAGCAAGCACAAAATGGCTGCCAAATGCTGGCGCGGTTTCCTCCCTACAAAAATCGATCATGAAGTATCATGACCTCATGAACCCCAAAATGGTTTCTCTACACAAGTTCACTGGGATTTTAACATGTCCCAAAAAGTCTCAGCAACATGTCCCTACAAAAGTCAATTGATGCTATCTTCTAGTTTGTAAAATGGTCTATCTACAAAAGTTAGGGGTCTGAGGTACATTTTTCTTACAAAATCCAGCTCCCACAGCATTTTGTATAGGCCTCAAGGCAAGCATGTTTGTAGTGGAAATTGGCACGGGGATAGACAAGGTACAGTCAAGACAATGCAGAAAAGCACCAGGCACACAGAGGCTGAGTGAAAAACACAAACAAGGTTTTATAGCAGCCGAATGTTTAAATGAGAATGGTTGGAAAACATGCATATCCAAATTGATGAAGATTCAACAGTCGACAGCAGTACTTCGTGGCCACCGCTTCGGTCCCGGTCACCCAGCCCTTGCAGTTCTCGGGGACATGCACTTCCGTGCAGTCATCACCTTTGGTTCCAGCATCTCACATCTATACTTTCGTTCTCCCACACTTTGGTGCTGAGTCAGGCTCAATCTTTGCAAACAGCTGTGTTTTCTCCGGTGTTCTCTGCAATTCCTGACAAGAACTCAAGATCCGCAAAGTTTGGGGCGCCAACGATGCGCTACATCCGATATGGTGACTGTTCCTCGACGCTGAGACAGGAGCCACCTAGGAGAAGTGCGAAAGTCTAATGCGGCGCAGTGCGATGCAATGCGGCACATGGTGCACAACTGTGCGACTCTCCAATCGCGCAGTTGCAACAAAATGTTCAACAAAACTCAACAAAGAACAGCGACAGGTAACAGGGCCAACATGTTTGGCAGAGCTGCTGGATGAATTCTCTGCACCGTGTTCGCTCCTCGAAAAAGTGGCTTTGCATTAGGCATGCTTCCCGAAATCGATGGGTGACTGAAGAGCACTTTTATGTTCAATGGATCTTACGGATCCTCAATCATCCTCACATGATTCCCAAACAACGAAAAAGCTGTCCTGCTTGGTGCCAGCTATGAAAGCAACATTGCCAACATACTGCAGGCTATTCTGGGCTGAAGACCCCATTAGCGTATGCTGTTGTGGAAAAATGCTGTAATGCCATGACTTGCCTCATTGGCCAAGCGGCAATGGTACTTACAATTTGGCTCAAGCCCCCAAGTCCCCTTTTTGACAGCAGCAATAGCAGCAGTGACTTGCCGAGTCAGGAGGATACAGTATCATAGGATACCGTCATGCAAGCTCGTTGGGGATGCACTGAGTAACATACTCGGTCTCCATGCGCCGCAATTCGCTTCCCCGGTTCCTGCGGCTCCGCCAAGGAGTGCAGAAGGTAGATATATACGGTAACTACATTTAAATATACGGACTCTTAAATATACGAACAGGTATTTTAGACTACCTCCGGGAAGGTTTTCCTTGGCCCGCCCGGCCATTTAAACATACAGAATCCAATTCATTTAAACATACGGTAACTACATTTCAATATAAGAACTGGTATTTCATACTACCTCCGGGGCCTCGCGGTCTGGCCCGCCCTCCACATTTTTAAATGACGTTGCCGTATGTATATATATATACACACAGAAATCAATGTATAGATGTGGATAGAGAATGGCTAATACAGGACATAATATGATGTTGATCGGATTGGTGTAGTAGCAGAAGTAGGTAGGCAAACAATGGTAGACAGGACTAGGGGGATGAAATTGGAGTGAGTCGATGATGACACTGCTAAGATCAGGTGAGACTGGAGTGACCAGCTGGATATGGTTGGATGAGATAAATGAATCCTAGATCCAACAAGATGATGTGGACCTAGGATGAGACAAGATCTTCTAGAAATCAAAGTATGATAGGATCATATCCACTCATATGATCTAAGGAAGTTTAGAAGTCAAACTTCCGACAATATGGACAGATGTAAAAGCAGAGGTGGGAAGAGTCAGAGAAGAGAAGAGAAAGAGTCAGAAGAAAGAAGATCCAGGTGCGCGAAAAGGTAGGGAAGTCGCAAAAAACTCTGTGTTTTTCCAATGATTTATGGCTCCGGAGGGTCGAAAAGTAAGCTCGCTAAAGCGGCGCCCTCAAAACGTAGAGGAAATCTAAACGGGGATCAAAATGGAGATTGTTGAGCAAGCACAAAATGGCTGCCAAATGCTGGCGCGGTTTCCTCCCTACAAAAATCGATCATGAAGTATCATGACCTCATGAACCCCAAAATGGTTTCTCTACACAAGTTCACTGGGATTTTAACATGTCCCAAAAAGTCTCAGCAACATGTCCCTACAAAAGTCAATTGATGCTATCTTCTAGTTTGTAAAATGGTCTATCTACAAAAGTTAGGGGTCTGAGGTACATTTTTCTTACAAAATCCAGCTCCCACAGCATTTTGTATAGGCCTCAAGGCAAGCATGTTTGTAGTGGAAATTGGCACGGGGATAGACAAGGTACAGTCAAGACAATGCAGAAAAGCACCAGGCACACAGAGGCTGAGTGAAAAACACAAACAAGGTTTTATAGCAGCCGAATGTTTAAATGAGAATGGTTGGAAAACATGCATATCCAAATTGATGAAGATTCAACAGTCGACAGCAGTACTTCGTGGCCACCGCTTCGGTCCCGGTCACCCAGCCCTTGCAGTTCTCGGGGACATGCACTTCCGTGCAGTCATCACCTTTGGTTCCAGCATCTCACATCTATACTTTCGTTCTCCCACACTTTGGTGCTGAGTCAGGCTCAATCTTTGCAAACAGCTGTGTTTTCTCCGGTGTTCTCTGCAATTCCTGACAAGAACTCAAGATCCGCAAAGTTTGGGGCGCCAACGATGCGCTACATCCGATATGGTGACTGTTCCTCGACGCTGAGACAGGAGCCACCTAGGAGAAGTGCGAAAGTCTAATGCGGCGCAGTGCGATGCAATGCGGCACATGGTGCACAACTGTGCGACTCTCCAATCGCACAGTTGCAACAAAATGTTCAACAAAACTCAACAAAGAACAGCGACAGGTAACAGGGCCAACATGTTTGGCAGAGCTGCTGGATGAATTCTCTGCACCGTGTTCGCTCCTCGAAAAAGTGGCTTTGCATTAGGCATGCTTCCCGAAATCGATGGGTGACTGAAGAGCACTTTTATGTTCAATGGATCTTACGGATCCTCAATCATCCTCACATGATTCCCAAACAACGAAAAAGCTGTCCTACTTGGTGCCAGCTATGAAAGCAACATTGCCAACATACTGCAGGATGGCACCTGCTACAGACTACAACCTACACCCGCTACACCACACTTCCAACGTCAAGATTCCAGCCGGACGCTCGTGGATCACTGAACTTTGTGTAGACAGCTCAGTTGCAGCCCTTGCTAATGTCACATAAAGATCATAAAGCATCATCAAGCTCCATATACCATTGGTAGGCTGGCAAGCTTCACCTTTTGCTATGGAGGGGATTGGCAGGTTAAGTGATTACATCCACCAAAACAGAGATTCGATAATGTTAGTCTGAAGTGTATGAACGCAAACTTTATAATTATATAGTCTATACTTGTTTAGGGTCTCCTCGTCGGTATTTTCGCCTATATAAGGATAAGACGTCCTATGATACAGGTTTTCTTGCAGAACCTTCAAAAAATGTTTCTTGTTCAGGAAATGCTTACAGCATCTCGTGAATACCACTTGCATGAGCCTGTATGATCCCTCACGACCTGAATGCTGGAAAAGAAGCAGAAACCAGTGTAGTCAAAGGAGATCGTTGGCAAATTGGGCTCTTCTGTGCGCATGTCCGGAGAACATGTCAGCAACACTCACCCAACCCCAGCGGTTGCTACCCACCGCGAAAACGCTCAGTAGCTTCGGCCTGATGCCACCTCCAGTTTCTTCCGAGTTGCACCCTGAAGAGAAGATCGAAGATCAGAGAAGAGGTGGGAGGCCCAGTAGCATGTCACAGCTGTCTTGAAGTTTCTGCAACAATCACCAGGTACACCGACATCGACTACATTCAATAGTCTGTGATGAATCTCAGTGTGGATGCAAACAGGGAAAAGCAAGTGGAGACGAGGGGAGAGACGAGCTTGTGACGGGGTCAAAATTTGAAGTGGGAATTTCAAGCCCCGACAGGGGCACTGTTTCGGAACAAACCCGAAAGAAGTCTTGAAATCACTTGCCATACAAATATGCCTCCTTGCCCAAGGCATAGCTCAGCTCATCGTCACGGAAAACAATGCGATCCTTACATGTGGAAGTCGTCTTGTCAAGCACTTCTTGGCAACACACGCAAACACACACATATATATATAGAATTATAAATTGAGCCTGTTGCAAAGCAAATTGCACCAAACACTGCTTATCAGTGTTTGCAGCATCACTGCTGATTTGCATGGGGCAAATGTATCGACAAACCACCTCCTCTTTTGGTCAACCTGTCAACCTCACACTCCAACCATCTCCCACTAAACATGGAACCTTATTCATTGTGCAATCAGTGATGACATGAGTGGCATATATCCTTATGCTACTCTATACTCCTTGAAAGCCTCAGATCTCTAGCAAACATGTTCATGCGCAGTTTCACGGTCAAAATCACTCCCGGGTCTCCCCTTGAACGGTTGGGGCAACGCTGAGCCATCTGCTGTGTCAAAGCCTTTCCGATCTGATACCTTTTCTCGGACTCCTCTGGTGTAATATCCAGGGGACTTTGTCTCCACTCCACTCATGACCTGCCACGACTTCCACATAGACATTGCAAGAATTGTGTATCATCTGCTAGCCGTCACCCCTGGCCACTGCAGGCCGCTTTAGGCTGTACATGTCCATGTTGTTGTTATCCTTGCAATATGTTTGTTGTTGTTGCTGGTATTGTTATTTTTACGTTCTGTAGTACTGCGATTGATATTGCTATGTTTGTCACATTGAAACAAAAACAATATACATATAAATATAAATATACTATATATATATATATATACATCAGTATATATATATACACGTCATTCTTATACATATATAATGTATAAATGGAAATATATATATATATATACATACCACACCCCACACCCCCCGGCAGATGTTCCCCCCCTGTGGTTCAGGGGGTTCCCAACAAAAACAGTCCTATATGGGTAGTGTTTGTGCAGCTCTAAGTGGTTGATGTCCAGTCTTTCAGTTCAAAAGGAGTGTATGGAGGGTATTAAGTAAGTTGTTTGCCGGGAATACATACGTATATAGTATACAATATATGGGCACGCTATGCAATGAGTCGTATACATATAGGTACGCTATGAAACATGTGTAAGTAGTATACGTAGGGTGTAAGGAGTATATTACAGGTAGTGATGAAAATGTACATACAACAACTACACATAGGTATGTAATGTTAATTGGGCATTTACATGTAGGTATATTGAGGTGGTTTATGCACATACATATGCACTATCTACATATGTATATATATATATATGTGTGTATATCTGTATGTGTGTATAAAAATATATGTGTGTGTATATATATATACGCGTGTGCATATAAATAAATGTCTATATATACATGTGAATATATGTGTGTGTATATTTAAAAAGATCTTTATATATAAGATATTTAATGTATATATATATATAAATGTATAAATGTGTATATTTACATATGTGTGATATATATATATAATATGTATGTATGTATGTATGTATGTATGTCTGTATGTATGTATGTATGCATGCATGTATGTATGTATGTATGTGTGTATGTAAATATATTTATGTATATGTGTATATATGTAAATTTATTTGCAAATAGATGTATATTCAATATACATATATATATATATACATATATATATGTATAAATATTTATATATATATATGTATATATATATATACACATATATATATACATATATATTCATATATATATGCACAGATATATTATATATATGTATATGTATATATGTAAATTATATATATATATATGTATATGGTTAAAGGTTCCTTTTGGGCGTGCGTTTTTGCGTACGTTTCTACACGTGTTTCTCATTGCACTCGGCTGCCATTTTCTCTGCAATGCACGATGCGTATCCGGGACCGAATTCAGTATTGGACTGGAACCGCGGAACCCTCATGCGCGGCGAGGACGGAAGACATTCCATCTCCACTCCCCCTTCGAATCCAAGTGCTCCGAGAAAATGACCTTCAGGGCCGCCACCAACTTCGGGTCATCGGCCACTTCCCCTGCGAAAGTGAACAAAGGAGGTCGGGGGAATGTACTGGTCATAGGGTTGCCCGGTGAGGGGCGCCAAAGGAACCCGACCAGTTCCTCTACCAGGACATCTACCAGAAACTCCTTCAAGTATGTTGTTTGTCTGTTCCCACTAGTTATAGCGCAAGACACCATGTCTAGAAGACAATGTCTGGAAACACTGTTTTTGAGAACGCCCGAAACGACCCTGGAGCCGTATATATATATATATGTATTTGCAGGTACATACTGCATCCAAGCACATAAATCATATAGTATATAGGATTTACAGGTATGCATTGTGCATAGGTACGCTTTGAGCATATCATCTACTATTTAACTTCAGGTAGCTAATATGTAGCATGAAGGTTTTTAAAAAGAGCGGTGAAGCATGCATGAGGTACGCTATAGGCAGTACATGAACAGATTTTGGGTAGTATTTGCTAGACTGACATGTTGGAAATGTACAGCTAGACAGGGTCCAATGCCGAGGTTGCGGCTCTCAAATGCTGCAAATAGCATACAAATGGGAGGCGCCTCCCAAATTCTGTAAATAGCGTGCAAAAGGGAGGCGGCGTCTCCCAAATGCGAGGTTTGGGGTGGTGGAGTGGTGGGGACCATACCATTGCGGCGGAGGGTAGCAGGCTTTTCTCCAAATAGCACCCTGTGCTCTCTCTCACCCACAAGCTGCCTCGCTTGTTTTGGCACCACCACCCTGGAACAATCGATGATCCAAGCTACACAAAGCTATGTTATGCAGAAACCAATGCAACCAGCCACTTTCTATGGCATGCAACACTTCACCTGGGGCTCACGGGGCCAAAGTGTCTACCCAAAGACATGTCTGTATGACCCATTGCAAGGACCTGGCTGGATAAAAGGGTTGCCGGCACCCATGCAGATGGCTGAAGTCTATGACGGATCAGAATGTGCACATTTCACATTCCCTATTTTTTTTTTCTGGTGTAGTGCGCATCTGATCGTTTGACGCCTTCAGCGGAGTCTGTTTGGAGCCGAAGCATGATTTCTGAGCACTTCTTCTGAGTCATGGAGACTGTAGCGTTATTGTTTCAAAGTTTCACGGGGGAAGTTGGCTTCCATCATTTTGGTGAGAGCATCGGCCAACTGGGCTCCGGAGTGTACCCGGTGCAGTCGAATCCCTTCTGCAAGGATATCTCTGATCCAACAGTTGGGCTCTAAATTCTTGACAGTTGGGAATAGCAGTTGGAGTGGTCAAGTAATAAAGACGTTGCGGTCGGTGATAGCAAGGTCTTGGTCATTTGCTTTATAGATGGGTAAGGAAATGGCAGGTGGAAGGTTTGTGATCTTTGCAAGTTTCTGCCAGGGGATGTTGGGATCTAGCAACCATGCCCAATAGAATCTAATCCAAGTCGGTTGGTCTAGTGAGGTTGACAATGCTGATGTTTCTGCTGGCAAGGTACTTGTGACAATTCGCTGAATCTTTTTGGTCCCCCAGGACATTGGGCTGATTGCACAAGTTTTATGTTGGGAAATATCTTTCTGGGTTGCCAAGGTGATCATTCCGGCATGAGATTCAGGCTTGCTTTTGGATGCTTGAGAAAGCTATGAATCTAACATCTTTTGTGGCAATTGGCTGAATTATGATACTTACGTCACGGTGTTTCTTGGCATTGTGAAGGACTTTATTTGCTGTGAACAAAGTTGAAACTGTGGCTTCATTGGTTCGTGATTGCAGGTGGCTATAGGGAACTTGAAAGATCAGGGCGTGTGTGTACGGCGGCGTATTGAAGAGAGCCAACCAGGCCTCTCAGCATGTGTCGTTCTTGTTCGGTGACCTCCGTTGACGTATTTTGCGTGGGAAAGTTGTATGCCGTTATCTGGAAATTGCTGTCTATTCCTGTGAACGTGAAGGATCTGGATTTCTTTGAACCGACTGGATATTTTGCTTCCAGTTTCCAGTTTCTGGATTTGTGGATGAACGTCACATCCATGGATTCCATCGTCCACATGGACGCCAAGGGCTCCGGACAGCTTTCCAGTCTCGGGGTTCATGAGTATGTCTAGACATGGATCAAATGGGCTTGGGTTGAATCCTAGCTGCAGCAGTTCATCACACAGGGTTTGAAACCAAAGGTATGGGGTATCAATCAAGCCAGACGCTGATTTGTCAAGCTTGCAGATTTCTGACGCTTGAAGTTTCAGTCATGGCTTCTGCAAGTTCGGGGACTGGCTCTAATCCCATTATCCGGTCTTGTTGGGGACGTCCTTGGAGGAAAGCAGCTTTGATATCAAAGGAGCCCCGGTAGCCCCGGTTCCAAGCATTTGATTATATAATTGCAGCAATAGCATCTTTGATTGTCTTCCAACTGTTGGATTGGTGCATAGGTCTCCGCAGCGCTAGCAGGGCTCTCCTGGACAGGCGCAATGGCAATCAATTGGTTCATGTCTATAAAGTAAAGACCTTTGGGAAACAGTTGCGTCTTGATCTTTGCTGGGTACATGGGAATGACAAGTTCATGGTGTTGAGTGTCGACTAATTCACCTAGAGCTCGGAGAAGCGAGCTGGAAACCAAAAGAGGAGTCGCCCCTTTCACAACCGCAATCTTCAACCACATACCGCCAACTGGAATTGTCAAAGCATGCAAGGCCTTCACCGTTCCTTGATTCCCAAACCGCAAAACAATATCGCATGAACTTCTCTTCGCATCAGGTTTGATTTCAGGTTGGTGCCCCTCTAGAAATTCTTTGACATGATTACTGCACATTACAGTCTTGGTGGCTCCCGTGCCCAGCATTCCCCAAGCGACATGTGTGGAAAACAAGGCCCCTGTGGGCGGACGCGCGTCGGTTGGAATTGCTGCTGTGTTGAACTGGGTTGGGCTGCCTCTGTTGGACAACTGGTTGGCACACTCATTTCACCCCGGGAACCGCTCACGAGACTTGAACGCAAAAATGCGCTTGGAGAGATCGGCTGGACTATCACGCTGCGAGCCTTGCTGGCGCAACTTCTGTTCAATCCTGCTCGCGAGCGTCTTCACCCCAAAATTACCGTCATATCCACCGCAGTATGGCCTCCAAATTTTATCCCTCAAAACTCTCATGTTTTTGGACCTCAGTGGATTTGTTCGTGCACGAGCCTGCTCCATAAAAAACTGGCCGTAGATAAATCGGCTCTTCAGACAAAATGTCCTGAGTGGCTGATGTTGGCACTTCTGGAAGGATCATGAACTCCTCTTGTATGCTTGAATCCATCTCGGATGCAGGACCACCCATGGACAACGTCACTGCGGCGGACGAAGACATCGAGGCAGGACCCTGTGGCTTGTTTGTACGCTCAGTTCGCCAGCAACCACGTGTCCCACAGTGAGACTCTTCTTCCCCTTGCATGTCCCAGTGGCCGGAACCCACGAGATCTAAGCTTTTCGCTGAGCTTACGTCGGGCTTCAGCGTACGTGGAAAAAGCGGCAGCTAAATCCTCATCTGATTGCAACACTTCACTAGCAGCATATATATATATACATATATATATACATATATATATATACATATATATATATATATACATATATATATACATATATATATATTAAAATCGGTGGTGAAAACTGCATATTCGTCACCTTCAGCAAGCAAAGTCTCTAAGACATCATCTTCGGTCCAGTCATCATGTTGAATATCTTCAGGCTCACGTTGTGCATAGCTAACGTCTACAACCAGAGTTGATGAACCATACACTTCGGGCTTGCTTTGCCTTTCCCCTGGACCTGTCATCTCATAGAAAAACGACCTTCCAGGCAGTCTCACTCACTGCTTCTTGAACTGTCCCTATGGTCAAAATTCCCTCCAGGGACGAATCTAAATCCAGGATGATGCGTTTCTTGTCATCACTTGACGACTGGGCCCCTCGCAGATGTATGCCTGTAAATTATCGGTTTGAAGCTTCTGAGCCTTCAATTTTGACCACAGAACATCAGCTCTTGCAAGGTATATCAAGGTATCAGTCATGACTCTCATCTGCCTGTTGGTTGCACCCACTGTCCACCAAGGTACTCCTGAACTGACTTAGCCTCATTGTTTCCAAGTTTGGCATGACGCAGCTGAAGAGCTGAAGCTTCGCAAATGCAGACCCTGTTGTATTGAGGATAAGGACAAGTCTATAGCCACCAACTCAGAGATCCGGTTTCGAGGCCACACTGACAGGACAAGTTGCACTTTTCTGCTGATACACCTGCAGATCATCTTTGCTGGGGTCAAAGCTTGGGACTAACGTCGCCAGTTGATTGGAAATGCCTCCCGGGGCATCGGCTCGACCTGATGCTTCAAACATGAGGAAGAAGACGTCAAGCTGTAGATCGTGTCCTCAACCTCAATGAAATCAACACCAGCAGGAAGGTCGCTGGATGCTCCAGGAGCTCCGCTACCAATGTGAACCGGATAGCGGCCAAGCCGTTTCGCTTGTTTTGCCACCCAAGGTGGAACAATCGGTGATCCAAGCTGCCCACAGCTATGTTATGCCGAAAACACTGCAACCAGCCACTTTCTATGTCATGCAACGACGCTTCCACTTCACCTGGGGCTCACCGAGCCAAAGTGTCTACTCAAAGACATGGCTGTATTATAGCCCCTTGCAAGGACCTGGAAAGTGTTGTCGGCACACATGCAAATGGCTGAAGCCTATGAGGGACCAGAATGTGCACATTTCACTCTGTATATATATACATATATATATATATCTCTCTCTCTGTGTGTACTGTGTATGCATGTATGTATGCATGCATGCATGCATGCATGCATGTATGTATGTATGTATCTATGTATGCATGCATGCATGCATGTATGCATGTATGCATGCAATGCATATATATGGCGTGAACATATACACTATATATATATAGTAGAGGTATGTTATGTATTTTCAATACATACACATATATGTATACGTATACATATACAATCATATATATATATATTTGACATACCACTAAATATAATATATACACACGTTGGGGAGGTGTATCCCCCGCAACCCACTAACCAAGGATAGTCAAGGTTATATAAGGGGCCAGGAAATGACCACTCAGCAGAGGATCCACGAGTTGCGACAGGCCAAGGTTATCTTCACTAAAGGGCCCGATCAGTCTTGACGGTTGTCATCCTTGATCTTTTCGGTTGGTTCTCTCACCATTGTAGAGTCTAGTATGTTTTTTTGAGATGATTGCTGTACGATCCGGACAGTTTGCAAATCTGATGTCACTCAGGACTAAGTGCCAGATCGTGAGAAAGCTGACTGTTAGTGGGTTGATGTGGGTTTCCAAGATTGTTTGTTTCTGTTTGTTTGTCTGTCTGCTTTGTTGCCCAGCCTTCAGCTCGGCACCTCGACGGGGTCTATCTGGACCAAAGATTGCAAGCTTTTCGCTGCGATTGCCGCCACCACGACGTGCATCCTCCTGGACAAAATCGGATGCCCGGCAAATCAACGGATTGTGGCCCTGTTTTGCATGCTCACACGTATCTGAAAGGTTGTTTGCCATGTACGCGCTGTCAATTCAAGACACCCCGGCATTTTTTCGTTTCACCAATTTTTCGTCACATCGCAAGTCATTGCAAGCATTGTTGAAACCTGTGTCACGAACGTTTTTATCTGCGATGAAAGCCGACATCAAGTCCCCATCCCTCCCCGCGCGTGCGCAGCGTAGCATCAAATGCACTTTTAAGTTCATGTGTGACTGCGGGCATTTCTTTGCCCGATTTAAAATTTAACCCAGCATCGGCATGCCTTGCCAATGCTTCATGCTCAAAAACAATCCAGGAAAAGTATAACGGCCACGGATGTTTACCAGCCCACAGGTGCACGTCAAGTGCCACAAAGCCCAACGCACCACTTGATTGCATTGACAATTTGTGGGTTTGGTCCAGAACTTGACAACCTTGAGAAATGTGCCACACAACCATACAACCAAGCAGCCAAGCATCAGAAATCAAAAGTGGTAGATGATTTAATGCATAGCATCGCTATGTCAAAGACAAGCGAGGATCAAGATGCAAACACCTCGTAAATGCAAACAATTTGTATCTGCATATAGAGAGAGAGAGACAGAGAGAGACAGAGAGAGGGCAAGGAAAAAAGGGTGCATGATCTATGCGCACCTTGCCTTGCAACAAGAAAGAAGAGGCAAAGAGGACCATGATACGATTAAAAAAATGCTGTTTGACATGACACGCCGTAAATTTTGACATCAAGAAAGTTTGGCTGTTGCGATTGTGTCACGAGTGCATGTAGGTGAAGGTAAAGAGAAGGCAAAGGAGAAATCCGTGTGCGATTGCATGCACTCTCTGCAGTAGGGTCTGCAAATGTTTGCTTCAAGAACCACTCTTTAGCAAAACATTTCCTGTACCAGGTGAAGCTGCGAAGATGAGGCTGAGGAATTGTGAAGACTTCATGGCCAATGTCTGGCTGGGTTTGGCCAAAAGTGTTTCTACTTTTTTGCGCTTTCCAACGTGAAGCAAAAAGGTGTGCCTTTGCGGCTCCGGAAACCCGCAAAAGTCTTTGGCCCTTTCTGCCGATGGATTTGGCGACTGACATCAACATGGCAAGAGAGCTCCCCGCCTGCTTGTTCATAAAGAACATCAGTGTCCCTCAGAGTGTCAAAATTGAGCGCCAAAATGGAATTCACAAACAGACTTTACATCCTGATATGTCAAAATGTCAGGTATGTTGTGAATATTGCTAGGTTTTCGAAGCTTCCAGAAGGCTGAAGCAACAGAACGTCTTGGCCCGAGTGGAAGTCGGGAAGAGCCCGCGTCCACTACCAGTAGTACCGCACAAGCCGGTGGCGGAAGTTTCAAAGATAGGAAACCTATAGGAGAGGTGAGCCTGTGATTCATGGATGGCAGAGAGAACTGGCTGACCATAAGGTGGTTGAGGCTTTGAATCGGCTTTGAATCTCTCCCTCACTTGACTGCGTCTTGGCAGGACAGCGGAAACGACCTGATGGATTGTCACCTGTCAGGAATGATGTGTCTTTCAAAGTTGACAACATAAAAAAAAAACGCAGCAATTCAGCGAGACTTCCTCAGCTTTTGCATTTGACAACATCAAAATCAAAGCAATTCTTCAAAGCAATTCTGCGAGACTTCCTTGAAAATGGAAAGTAAAGTGCAGCGCTGACAGCCTCGTACCAATGCGTTTTGCAATTTTTCCACTCCACCTATCTAAAGTACTGCGCCTGCCACGAAAACTTGATGCCAGGTCATAAGAAGTGCTGCACCTGTCACGCAAAATCATCTTAGCAAACCTACAGATCTGATGCTCCAAAATGCAACCCCTCGCAGGAAATCAGCGCCCTGACCTCCTAACATCTCTCATGAACACGTCTTTTGTACTGCCCCTGCCACGGAAAATGCATCTTTGCAGATCGTCTTCAAATGTCCCACGCCAAAACCTCACGTTTTGCTCACTTTTGACAAGGTGCACAATCCCTTGTGCCTGCCACGCGAAACGAGCTCTGAACGTCCAAAAATGGGTTTGGCGCTCGCGTGGTCCCCTTGCCAGCGCTGCGCGGAGGTGTTTTCTGACAGACAGATTCAGCGCGCTGTGCCATTGTGTTTGGTGATCCAGGCTTGCAGTTTGCAGTGGAATGGCTGCGTCGACGCGTCGTCAAGGTGATGTTGTCGTATGCTATCGTACGAAGTACTACTGGGAAGTGCTCTGTGCAAGCTTTGTAGTACGAAGTAGTACTGGGAAGTACTTTGTGCAAGCTTCGTAGTACGAAGTAGTACTGGGAAGTGCTTTGCGCAAGCTTTGTACTACTAAGTAGTACTGGGAAGTAGTTTGTGCAAGCTCTGTAGTGCGAAGTAGTACTGGGAACAGTTTCCTTACTAAACCCTTTGAAAAAAAATCAAAAAATCAATCGCGGAAAGGGGGTAGCCCTGAAGCCACCTAACATCTAAATAATAATAAACGTTTGCATCCCCCTAAAAAAAAGTCTAAATATTTGGTGGATGAATTCGTTTCTCAATTCCTTTCCTATTTGAACCCTCAAAAAATAATTAAGATGCTCAACTACATCATGAACCAAATACTTTATTTAGGCGGGTCCCCACATAAAGTATTTTGGAATACGCTCTCGCTGTTTTTGCTGGACAACCCTTTCTCAAACTCTTTCTGAAGCCCTCAAGACTCTTTGAGCTGGAAGCTGTAAACTCCAAACTCCAAACTCCAAATCTTGACTTAAAAGTTATCGAGTTGAAAAAAATCAAGAAGGCACGAAGGGTCAGTTTCCTTACTAAACCCTTTCAAAAATGCTCAAAATCAATCGCGCAAAAGAGGTAGCCCTGAAGCCACCTCACACCTAAATAATAATGAATGTTTTCACCCCCTAAATAAAGTATTTGGATCTCAAGGGTCTAAATTTTGGTGGACCAATTCATTTCTCAATTCTTTTCCTACTTGAATCCTTCTTAAGAAAAAAATATTCAACTCATAACCCCATGAGCCAAATACTTTATTGAGAGGGTCCCCCTAAATATAAAGTATTCTGAAATACGCTCCCATTGGATTTCTGGGGAAACCCTTCTCAAACCCTTTCTGGAACCTTGAGGCAACCTTTTCCTCAAAGTTTTGGACTTGAGAAATTTCAAGATGGCTCAAATGGTCAGTTTCCTTGCTAAACCCTTTCAATTCATTTGGGAATACTAAAATGGAAAGAAAGTCCACTTATGTATTCGTTTTCAATTAGGCAATTTGTTCGGCGCCACATAGGTCTGAAAATTTTTCCAGGGACCCCAGGCCATTGTTTGGCCTCCGAATTATTTACGTTCCCTTAATGTTTGAGGGGGGGTGGGTTTAATACGATGTCAACATTATATAGTGTAATATAATATAATGATATAATATAACATAATGTAATATAGCATGATAAAATATAATCTAAGGAAATAAATATAATATAACGAATCATAATCGAAGGAAGTTTAGAAGTCAAACTTCCGACAATATGGACAGATGAAAAGCAGAGCAGGGCAGAGGCAGAGAGAAGAGAAAGATCAGAAGAGAGAAGAGTAGAAGAGAAAGATCGCGATTCACTGTGTTTTTCCAATTATTTGTGGCTCCGGAGGGTCGAAAAGTAGGCTCGCTAAAGCAGCCGGTGCGGAGCCAGCTGGCCAGAGGAGAGATGAAAAATTGCACGCCGTTGTGGCGCGAAGCACATTTCCAAGTCAAAATGTACAAAACACACCATTCTCGGACCACTTTTGGAAGTTGAGATGTCGAAAAAGTGCACGCCGTTGTGGCGCGAACAACATTTCGAAGTCAAAATGTACAAAACACGCCACGTTCGGACCACTTTTGGAAGTTGAGATGTCGAAAAAGTGCACGCCGTTGTGGCGCGAAGCACATTTCGAAGTCAAAATGTACAAAACACTTCAGCGTCGGACCACTTTTGGAAGTTGAGAAGTCGAAAAAGTGCACGCCGTTGTGGCGCGAAGCACATTTGGAAGTCAAAATGTACAAAACACCACATGTTCGCGCCACTTTTGGAGGTTCAGGTGTCGCTTCGCTTCGCTTCGCTTCGCTTCGCTTCACTAGATTACACTACATTACATTACACTCCACTACACTACATTACACTACACTACACAACCTTCCACTACACTTCACCACATTACACTACACTACACCCCACTACACTACAACTACAACTACAACTACACAACTACACTCCACTACACTAAATTACATTACACTACATTACACTACACTCCACTACACTACACTACACTCCACTACACTCCACTACACTAAATTACACTACACTACACTGCATTACACTCATTACACTACACTACATTCCACTACACTACACTACATTACACTACCCTACACTACACTACCTTCCACTACACTTCACTACACTCCACTACACTACACTCCACTACACTACAACTACACAACTACACTCCACTACACTCCACTACACTCCACTACACTCCACTACACTCCACTACGCTCCACTACGCTCCACTACACTCCACTACACTCCACCACACTAAATTACACTACACTCCACTACACTACATTACACTACACTACACTACCTTCCACGACACTTCACTAGATTACACTACACTCCACTGCAACTACAACTACAACTACACAACTACACTCCACTACACTACATTACACTACCCTACACTACACTACCTTCCACTACACTTCACTGCACTCCACTCCACCACACTAAATTACACTACACTTCACTACATTACACTACACTCCACTACACTACATTACACTACACTACACTACCTTCCACTGCACTTCACTACATTAAGCTACACTACACTCCACTACAACTACAACTACAACTACAACTACAACTACACAACTACACTCCACTACACTCCACTACACTCCACTACACCCCACTACACTAAATTACACTACACTAAATTACACTACACTAAATTACACTACACTAAATTACACTACACTACATTACACTACACTACACTACACTACACTCAATGACACTGCACCACAGATAGACAGGTAGACAAATAGATAGATAGACAGGTAGACAGGTAGACAGCTAGACAGATAAAGGAGAGAGAGATAGATAGATAGATAGCTAGGTAGATAGATAGATAGATAGATAGGTAGATAAGGTAGGTAGGTAGGTAGGTAGGTAGATAGTCAGAGAAAGAGAGAGAAATAGTGAGAGAGATCAATCACCTTTCGTTCCATCAGTGGCTTCGCTCTGCCATCCCTGATTCACAACAGCCAACCTCTCCTATAGGTTTCCTATTTTTGAAACTTCCGCCACTGCCTTGTGCGGTACTACTGGTATAATATAATAATATATATTATAATACAATAAGAGACCATAATTCTATGTGGAAGTGCGTCCAGATCTCTGGTGGATCCATTATGACCCCCAGAAAGTTCAGATTGCATTCAGCATTCAGCTTCAGGCCCCACTCCTCCTCCATAGTACCCAAAGTGGCCTGGGGCGCCACAGACAGGAACACTGACGAGTGTTCCATGCTGTTCCAAGGTGTTCCATGGTATTCGAGGACATGTATTAAATTGTACACAGCGTACACCACCAAACCGAAACAATATAATATGACCCAGTATGAGCATTACTTTGAATAATCAGAGCGACAATTGCTGCTATTTCAAGTTGAAACCTTGATGCCTATGATTTGACCCCGCTACGGTAGGACATCGTGTCCCTAAAAAAGAAAAACAGCTGGCATTCCCCCAACAACACAGGTAGCTTCCATAGACAGGTGAGCAGTGTTCAAAATCTCTCTGTCATTCCACTATACTAGTTGGTTAATAAGGATTCCCATTGGATTATTATAATCCCCATTATATGTAAGTAGTATAAGTCCCTACAATTTAATTCATAATTTGTATATAATTTATGTAATTATATAATGATTAATCAAGCATAATCAAGCAGGGTTTTGCTCAGAACACAATTTCCTTTGAAAGGGGTCCACGGAGTGAAAGGGGTCCTGGGCACGCGCGCGTAAAGAGCTCCAAATTGAAGCTTTTTACACGCGCGCACCCAGGACCCCATTCACCCTGAGGACCTCTTTCAAGGGAAATCTTGTTTCAGGTAGCTTCCATGATGTCTGTTCCTTCCTGATTTCAAGGGCTTCTAAAAGAACGCAACCAGCTAGTAGGTGTTTGAGATTGGCACACGGCGAGCTCCCGTAATGTATCCAATGCACTCACTGGGAACCTTCCGCTTCCATCGTGGGCATCAAAATGTGTTCGTCAAGCTGTTCGTAGTGTTTGTTTTCTTCCGAGTCAATCGTTCAGGGCTGCACCATATTATATCAGCCCGAAAAGCAGACAGGAAACAAACAGGAAGCACAACAGTCGGTCTACAATCACCTGCAAGAAAAAAGAACCAGCAGCTAGGCAGCCCATGGCAGCCCTTCTTATGACTCATTTATGACACCCGCCTCCACCACCGTGCAATCATCCCGGTCTTCCCAGCCTCGTCAATAATGGATGACAAAGCAATATCAGTTGTCGCATGCTGGCACAACATGCACAACAAAGCCAAGCAATCACAGAATTCCTTTAGAAGGGAAACAGTACATGAATGAAATGGGAGAATGAAGCCTATGGCAAAAACCAAGCTCGGATTCTCGTCAGGCCTTCCACATAAACAGGACCAGCGAGTTGGTCAAAAAGCCAGCGCATGTATTCTTTCGCACGCCTGGCAGTTCTTGAAAATAAAAATGGAATGCTCGAAAAGGTACAAAGCAACATCTGTCACTTGTGTAACTATGAGTGCTGTGTGACTTCACTGAGACTTCTGAGCCGCCGACCGCCGTTCGCTTTTAGTGCCGGAAAAGAGTGCTAGGTTTCCGACGTACCTTGAGCCCAGCCACTTGACTCGCTTTGACCCACTGCCGGGCCCTGGTCCCCCATACTCCTCTGCAGTCATATGCAGTATGTGTGTCTTGTACCGTATACCGTATACCGTCTGACATATAGCACGCATACAACTCTAGCTTCTAATGAGAACGCAGAAGCAGCTGACGCACAGGAAGGGGCGAGTGAAATATGCAAAAACAGTCCGAAAGTACCAGAAAGATCCATAAAGTCCCAAGGAGGACTTTCGAATGATTGCGAATGGTTTGGAAATGTTCCAGTTCTTGCTAGAGAATTTCCTTGGGGCTCAGACTGAACAACTGCCTGGGAAGAGCGCTCAAGCCTGACACTTGATCTCGTTCGAGGCAAGTTTTGGAGCCACAAATGTAAAGTTTTCACTCGGAGCTGTCCAAATCTTTCAACAAAAGTAGCATAGATTGACAGAGGATCAAAATTGATCAAACAGTCAAACATGATCAAAATAGTTGTTTCTTGCTGCTTCGTGCTGAGCTCTCCGCTTTTTGCGGGTACCACCCTGCTTTCCCAAGGCATAGGACAGCTCATCATCCTTGAAGTCGGATGCTTTTAATGCTCTTTGCGGTTACAGTAAAGGAGTAGGGGAAAGAAATGCTGGCCTGCCAGGCGTCTGTCAACAGGTATGATGCTGAGAAGTGGCCTTGAAGGTCATTGAATCCGTGCCCCAAGTCCCAGTCTCATCCTGCACCGTTTGCATGCCCTGTGACACAGTTCCTGCCAACCTTTTTTGCCACTCCCAGTTTCAAAGATCTTCAAAGCATGTTGTCGATCCGAAATCTAACTGATACAGTCAAACGACAAACTCATGCCTAACTCATGCCTGGGTCAAAACTTGTTAGTAAATCACCATGGAATCGCTGTTTCAAGAAACTCATGCCTAAGTCATGCCCAAATCTTAAAACACAATGGAATCGCGTATGTATAAGAAGAATGTTTCCACACTTGGGAAAATCAAATGTTCGCAAAAATCCGTCTACAGTTGCATTCTACCGTTCAGGTTTCTGGGGTTGAGAAATACTTGCCGCTTCGGTCCGCTGACTTTTTTCGCTTTGCTGACTCTTTTCGCTTTGCTGCTCTCAGTCCATCAGTGGCTTCGCTCTGCCATCCGTGATTCACAACAACCAACCTCTCCTATAGGTTTCCTATTTTTGAAACCACGACGTGCCGAACGACGTCCGAACGACGTAGCAAACGACGTCAAAAAATAACAAGAAAGGCTCTCTGCCCACCCGCCTGCGGAACCACATAAGAAACTAAAACCGACACGAAGACACAACAATGACCCTTCCCACCTCCATCTCAAGCAACACGCTGAAGTGCCACAATGCCGCGTTGAGCACGCAGTGAAAAGTGAAAATGGCTGCCGCAGCACACTGGAAAGAAAAAATAGAAACACCAACTCATCGCTACACTCACATCCAGTTTGACTTGGTATGGAAAAGGTTACTCTTGATGCTAAACACAACCTAAACGCAAGATTTATTAACAATATGGAAAAGGTACTCTTGATGCTAAACACAACCTAAACGCAAGATTTATTATATGGCATATCTGTAACTTAGAATGACCCCCAGGTTTCCAAAACGATAATCTTAGACACTTAGAATGACTCGGTTTCGTGGGCATGCTAAGTGTTTGAAACCTGCAAAAATACACATAATTTAAAATTCTAGATTTCACTGCTTTTTGATGACATTTTCCCACAAAACGACTATCGAAACCCAAAAATGATGACCCTTCCAGATTATTCTCACTTTTTTGTTCATCCACTTGCTACCCTTTCGACGGTCATGCTAAATGTATGAAGCCTGCAAAAACACACAAATTGAATTGCAACATTTTTGGCCCCAAAAAAGTGGTTCCAACTGTCTTTGCAAGATATAATAGGGAACAACTAGGGAAATACACGGGGACACTTATAGCAACTACTGATCCTGGGATAAGGGTATGGTATGGTATGATATGGTGGTTTGCCAGAAAGATGGCAAAACCTGTGAAGGGTCACCACTTTCAGCGTTATAAGCATATAACCAGATTATTTCCCTATTATTTTCCTATATTGCCCTAGTTGTTCCCTATTATTTCCCTATGTTTCCCCTATTGTTCCCTATTGTTTCTATTATTTACCTATTATTTCCCTCTTAGTTCCCTATTTTTGCCTTATTATTTCCCTATATATAATTTCCTTATTTTACCCTATCATTGTCCCATATGCCTCCCAGGTTTCCAAAACGATAAACTTATAGTAGACACTTAGAATGACTCTATTTCGACTGTCATGCTAAGTGTTTGAAACCTTGAAAAATACACATAATTTGATTTCCCACCAAAATTCTAGATTTCACTGTTTTTTGGTGACATTTTCCCAAAAAACGACTATCGAAACCCAAAAATGATGACCCTTCCAGATTATTCTCACTTTTTTGTTCATCCACTTGCTACCCTTTCGACGGTCATGCTAAATGTATGAAACCTGCAAAACCACACAAATTGAATTGCAACACTTTTGCAGCCCCAAAAAAGTGGTTCCAACTGTTTTTGCAAGATACAATAGGGAACAACTAGGGAAATACACGGGGAAACTTATAGTAACTATTGATCCTGGGATAAGGGTATGGTATGGTATGGTATGGTGGTTTACAAGAAAGATGGCAAAACCTGTGAAGGGTCACCACTTTCAGCATTACAAGCATATAACCAGATTATTTCCCTATGATTTTCCTATTATTTCCCTAGTTGTTCCCTATTATTTCCCTATTTTTCCCCTATTGTTCCCTGTTGTTTCTATTATTTACCTATTATTTCCCTCTTAGTTCCCTATTTTTGCCCTATTATTTCCCTATATATATATATATATAAGTTCCTTATTTTACCCTATTATCGTCCCATATGCCTCCCAGGTTTCCAAAACGATAAACTTAGACACTTAGAATGACTCTGTTTCGACTGTCATGCTAAATGTTTGAAACCTTGAAAAATACACATAATTTGATTTCCCACCAAAATTCTAGATTTCACTGTTTTTTGGTGACATTTTCCCAAAAAACGACTATCGAAACCCAAAAATGATGACCCTTCCAGATTATTCTCACTTTTTTGTTCATCCACTTGCTACCCTTTCGACGGTCATGCTAAATGTATGAAACCTGCAAAAACACACAAATTGAATTGCAACACTTTTGCAGCCCCAAAAAAGTGGTTCCAACTGTCTTTGCAAGATATAATAGGGAACAACTAGAGAAATACACGGGGAAACTTATAGTAACTACTGATCCTGGGATAAGGGTATGGTATGGTATGCATGTGGTGGGGTGTGTGTGGTTGCAGAAAGATGGCAATCCTAAGTACCGAAGACGGGTTGGAGGTTCACCTTATAAAAAACCGCCACCATCCTCAGTGGACTTCATCAGCTGTTCCTGTCGCTATTGTACATGCCTGTCTAGTAGCAGCACTTTGTGTTGTACTACCTCAGAGTCTTCAATGATACCGTGCATTCACTCTTCGGCGGTTTATCCTCATCATCTGTGTACCACTGTCGCGGGGCTATGGTCTTATGGGTCCCTAGAGAGTGTGCCGGGTTTGGACACAAATTGTGTGTGTGTGGATCAGGGGGCCAGTGCCTCCCAGGTTTCCAAAACGATAAACTTAGACACTTAGAATGACTCTGTTTCGACTGTCATGCTAAATGTTTGAAACCTTGAAAAATACACATAATTTGATTTCCCACCAAAATTCTAGATTTCACTGTTTTTTGATGACATTTTCCCAAAAAAACGACTATCGAAACCCAAAAATGATGACCCTTCCAGATTATTCTAACTTTTTTGTTCATCCACTTGCTACCCTTTCGACGGTCATGCTACATGTATGAAACCTGCAAAAACGCACAAATTGAATTGCAACACTTTTGCAGCCCCAAAAAAGTGGTTCCAACTGCCTTTGCAAGATATAATAGGGAACAACTAGGGAAATACACGGGGAAACTTGTAGTAACTACTGATCCTGGGATAAGGGTATGGTATGGTATGGTGGTTTACCAGAAAGATGGCAAAACCTGTGAAGGGTTACCACTTTCAGCGTTACAAGCATATAACCAGATTATTTCCCTATTATTTTCCTATTATTTCCCTAGTTGTTCCCCATTATTTCCCTATTTTTCCCCTATTGTTCCCTATTGTTTCTATTATTTACCTATTATTTCCCTCTTAGTTCCCTTTTTTTGCCCTATTATTTCCCTATGTATATATATATATATAATCTCCTTATTTTACCCTATTATTGTCCCATATGCCTCCCAGGTTTCCAAAACGATAAACTTAGACACTTAGAATGACTCTGTTTCGACTGTCATGCTAAATGTTTGAAACCTTGAAAAATACACATAATTTGATTTCCCACCAAAATTCTAGATTTCACTGTTTTTTGATGACATTTTCCAAAAAAACGACTATCGAAACCCAAAAATGATGACCCTTCCAGATTATTCTCACTTTTTTGTTCATCCACTTGCTACCCTTTCGACGGTCATGCTAAATGTATGAAACCTGCAAAAACACACAAATTGAATTGCAACACTTTTGCAGCCCCAAAAAAGTGGTTCCAACTGTCTTTGCAAGATACAATAGGGAACAACTAGGGAAATACACGGGGAAACTTATAGTAACTAATAGTAACTACTGATCCTGGGATAAGGGTATGGTATGGTATGGTGGTATACAAGAAAGATGGCAAAACCTGTGAAGGGTCACCACTTTCAGCATTACAAGCATATAACCAGATTATTTCCCTATGATTTTCCTATTATTTCCCTAGTTGTTCCCTATTATTTCCCTATTTTTCCCTATTGTTCCCTGTTGTTTCTATTATTTACCTATTATTTCCCTCTTAGTTCCCTATTTTTGCCCAATTATTTCCCTATATATAATTGACTTATTTTACCCTATTATTGTCCCATATGCCTCCCAGGTTTCCAAAACGATAAACTTAGACACTTAGAATGACTCTGTTTCGACTGTCATGCTATGTGTTTGAAACCTGCAAAAATACACATAATTTGATTTCCCACCAAAATTCTAGATTTCACTGTTTTTTGGTGACATTTTCCCACAAAACGACTATCGAAACCCAAAAATGATGACCCTTCCAGATTATTCTCACTTTTTTGTTCATCCACTTGCTACCCTTTCGACGGTCATGCTAAATGTATGAAGCCTGCAAAAACACACAAATTGAATTGCAACATTTTTGGCCCCAAAAAAGTGGTTCCAACTTCCAACTGTCTTTGCAAGATATATATAATAGGGAACAACTAGGGAAACACACGGGGAAACTCATAGTAACTACTGATCCTGGGATAAGGGTATGGTATGGTATGGTATGGTGGTTTACCAGAAAGATGGCAAAACCTGTGAAGGATCACCACTTTCAGCGTTACAAGCATATAACCAGATTATTTCCCTATGATTTTCCTATTATTTCCCCGTTGTTCCCTATTATTTCCCTATTTTTACCCTATTGTTCCCTATTATTTCCCTATTTTTCCCCTATTGTTCCCGGAGAAACATGAAGAAACCACATTCTAAGTGTTGAAAACCTTCTAAATATCAGTAAATTAAAAAAATTGACCGGTGCAGAATTTTTTGATGATGTTTTTGCATCATTCTAAGTGTCAAACCGTTCGCACATAGCGTGGTGGGAAGATTATTTCAAAAGTAGAAGGTGCCCAAAACGTGAGTTTTGGCTTCTCTGGTGGGGCGGCGGTTTCCAAAACCACATTCTAAGTTACAGATGTGCCATGTACAGTCAAACGACAAACTCATGCCTAACTCATGCCTGGGTCAAAACTTGCTAGTAAATCACCATGGAATTGCTGTTTCAAGAAACTCATGCCTAAGTCATGCCCAAATTTTAAAACACCATGGAATCGCGTATGTATAAGAAGAATGTTTCCACACTTGGGAAAATCAAATGTTCGCAAAAATCCGTCTACAGTTGCATTCTACCGTTCATGTTTCTGAAATTGAGAAATACTTGCCGCTTCGGTCCGCTGACTTTTTTCGCTTTGCTGACTCTTTTCGCTTTGCTGCTCTCGGTCCATCAGTGGCTTCGCTCTGCCATCCGTGATTCACAACAACCAACCTCTCCTATAGGTTTCCTGTTTTTGAAACCACGACGTGCCGAACGACGTCCGAACGACGTCGCAAACGACGTCAAAAAATAACAAGAAAGGCTCTCTGCCCACCCGCCTGTGGAACCACATAAGAAACTAAAACCGACACGAAGACACAACAATGACCCTTCCCACCTCCATCTCAAGCAACACGCTGAAGTGCCACAATGCCGCGTTGAGCACGCTGTGAAAAGTGAAAATGGCTGCCGCAGCACACTGGAAAGAAAAAGATAGAAACGCCAACTTATCGCTACACTCACATCCAGTTTGACTTGGTATGGAAAAGGCTACTCTTGATGCTAAACACAACCTAAACGCAAGATTTATTAACAATATGGAAAAGGTACTCTTGATGCTAAACACAACCTAAACGCAAGATTTATTAACAATATGGAAAAGGTACCCTTGATGCTAAACACAACCTAAACGCAAGATTTATTAACAAAAACTATTCCAAAGACCAAATCCAACAAAACATTGCAATTCCTATGCGTTTTACTAAAAAGGCACGACTTTTCAAATCAAGTGCTCCCCAGCTATTTACGATGATTTCCAAATTTTAGGCACGACTTTAGCATTCCACTGTAACAATATGGAAAAGGTACTCTTGATGCTAAACACAACCTAAACGCAAGATTTATTAACAATATGGAAAAGGTACCCTTGATGCTAAACACAATCTAAACGCAAGATTTATTAACAAAAACTATTCCAAAGACCAAATCCAACAAAACATTGCAATTCCTATGCGTTTTACTTAAAAGGCACGACTTTTGAAATCAACTGCTCCCCAGCTATTTACGATGATTAAAAAAAAAAAATGAGGCACGACTTTAGCATTCCACTGTACAAGCAAAACATAGCAAAACTGCACCCCACTGTCGTTGCACCTTCCCCTTGTCCCTGTCAAGGACTTCGTGCCTGATCCTCAGGTTCAGATCTGAAGGATGCGCTATGCTGACTTCGCCATGCTGCAATGGTGTGTTGGCAATGTTGCAGTCAATCTGAATGGATTAAACATGGGCGCGCAGAAATCATGAGGCACACAAACAAACACCAGGTTTTGGTTGTCTTTCACTTGGGGGTAGGGGGTGGGGGGGGATTCGAGGGTTGACTTCTGCTTCGGTAAACCATGGCTCGTAAACGATGGATCGTAAACCATGGCTCGTAAACCATGGCTCGTAAACTATGGATCGTAAACCATGACTCGTAAACCATGGCTCGTAAACCATGATTCGTAAACCAAGACTGCCTTGACTCGTAAACCATGGCTCGTAAACTATGGATCGTAAACCAAGATCCGAGAACTATGCTCCGTCAACTATGCTTCGTAAACCAAGATCCGCAAACTATGCTCCGTCAACTATGATTCCAAAAACAAATGTAGTAATTCATGCATCCTGAAGGACGCGTCGACCATCGGATGCGTGGATTGGAGCAGCTGCCTTTTTCTCTGTGCGGCCTCATGTCATCTGTTTTCACGTGCGGTTTTCAAAGGGTTTTCGAACATATCCTTCGCTGCAGCTTGTCGTTCTGACATCTTGCCTCAGGGATGTAAGATGAGACTGTGCATGTACTTGCCAGAGGGGGTGGGATTTTGATATGACGTGTAAGATGAGACTGTGCATGTACTTGCCAGAGGGGGTGGGATTTGATATGATGTGGAAGATGAGACTGTGCATGTAGTTGCCAGAGGGGGTGGGATTTTGATATGATGTGTAAGATGAGACTGTGCATGTACTTGCCAGAGGGGGTGGGATTTTGATATGACGTGTAAGATGAGACTGTGCATGTACTTGCCAGAAGGGGTGGGATTTTGATATGACGTGTAAGATGAGACTGTGCATGTACTTGCCACAGGGGGTGGGATTTTGATATGACGTGTAAGATGAGACTGTGCATGTACTTGCCAGAGGGGGTGGGATTTTGATATGACGTGTAAGATGAGACGGATTTTGATCCGACGTGTAAGATGAGACTGTGCATGTACCTGCCAGAGGGGGTGGGATTTTCATACGAACTGTAAGATGTGACTTTGCATGTACTTGCCAGAGGGGGTGGGATTTTGATATGACGTGTAAGATGAGACTGTGCATGTACCTGCCAGAGGGGGTGGGATTTTCATACGAACCGTAAGATGTGACTTTGTATGTGCTTGGCTTGCCAGAGGGGGTGGGATTTTGGTCGTGTGATGTAAGATGTGACTGCGCATGTACTTGCCAGAGGGGGTGGGATTTTGATATGACGTGTAAGATGAGACTGTGCATGTACTTGCCAGAGGGGGTGGGATTTTGATATGACGTGGAAGATGAGACTGTGCATGTAGTTGCCAGAGGGGGTGGGATTTTGATATGATGTGTAAGATGAGACTGTGCATGTACTTGCCAGAGGGGGTGGGATTTTGATATGATGTGTAAGATGAGAATGTGCATGTACTTGCCAGAGGGGGTGGGATGTTGAGATTACGTGTAAGATGAGACTGTGCATGTACTGGCCAGAGAGGGTGGGATTTTGATGTGACGTGGAAGATGAGACTGTGCATGTACTTGCCAGAGGGGGTGGGGTTTTGATATGATGTGTAAGGTGAGACTGTGCATGTACTTGCCAGAGGGGGTGGGATTTTGATTTGATGTGCAAGATGAGACTGTGCATGTACTTGCCAGAGGGGGTGGGATTTTGAGATTACGTGTAAGATGAGACTGTGCATGTACTTGCCAGAGGGGGTGGGATTTGATATGACGTGGAAGATGAGACTGTGCATGTACTTGCCAGAGGGGGTGGGATTTTGATATGATGTGTAAGATGAGACTGTGCATGTACTTGCCAGAAGGGGTGGGTTCTGGTTGCTGAGGTTTGGTTGCTGAAGCGAGAGTAGATTTTGGTTGCTGAGCCGTAGTTGCTGAAGCGAAAGTCAGTTTTGGTTGCTGAAGCGTAGTTGCTGAAGCGTAGTTGCTGAAGCGTAGTTGCTGAAGCGAGAACCGAGTTTGGTTGCTGAGCCGTGGTTGCTGAGCCGTGGTTGCTGAGCCGTGGTTGCTGAGCCGTGGTTGCTGAGCCGTGGTTGCTGAGCCGTAGTTGCTGAGCCGTAGTTGCTGAGCCGTAGTTGCTGAGCCGTAGTTGCTGAAGCGGAGTTTAATCGGGATGGATTCGAGCTTCAAGCTTTTCTGCGGATTTCTGGGTTCAAGTTCATGGTTTCGGATTTTGCGACCAGCTTTGTTTCGAGAGAAGTAGAGGCCAAAACAACAGATCCTGCAGTATGCAACTGGTGCCTTGAATCATAATGTCAAGTGAGGATTAATAATCCCCCCCAATTAATCAACCACCACTGCCCCCCAAAAAAATGTTAATTTAAAACAGGTGGTCCCCCCTGATTAATAAACGGTTTGGCCTACCCCCGATTAATCAACCACCAGTGCTGAAATCCATTTTTTTCCAAAAAAAATATTTCGAATTCTATTTATGTCCAATTGTTTTTTACATTTTTTCATCATTGTTATACTTAAGGTTTAAGTTGATCATTGAAAATTTCAAAAAACAACTATTCCCCAAATGATCGATTTCTAATTAAATTCTTTATAAAAATCATCAGTTTGGATAGCTCCCAAAGGGTACCCCCCATGAGCCCATGTCCCCCATTAATAATAATCAGGGTTTGCCCCTGATTAATCAACCACCATGTCCCTAATGTTTTTTCTTTGGATTTGCCTATTCATTCCCAATGTCCCCCATAGCTTTCAGCCAATTGACGTAAGCCATATCCAAAATTTTATGGTTCAGAGGCCGTTTATGAAGGGGTGGTCAAGAAAACTAGCCAGAAGGTACCTACCTACCTACCTGGTGGGGGGGGGTTATTAATCCGGTGTTGGCGTTATACAGGCAAAGGTCAGGGTTGCAGGAAATATATAACATATGTTTGTTCCAAGAAGTAAGGCATGCAGAAAAGGTTATGTGTGTATAGTTTTGTAAGGAGCGCACATTTGGGCTGGAATTTGCAATCGGAAAAACTTGCCGCTGCTTGCTGCTGGGTTGCGGCCACAGTGGCTGATTTTTGGAAATTCAAAGTGTCCGCCGCTTGTCTGCTCAGTCTCGTCACTGTGTTTTTGGGACCAGTCGAAACCCTGTCAAAGTTGTTCAAATAATATCTTTGACCTGGATACATTTGAGTCATTTGAGTGCCTGGCTTCTCCAAGTAACCTGGCACTTTGGTCTCCACCGCAGAAAGCACCTGCTGTCCAGAAAGGTGGCAAGGAATCGCAAAACCTTGATGTTTCCGAATCTGTGCACCTGAAACACATACACACACAGGGCATGTTTGCTGATGATTCAAAGCCCAGCGGTTGCCAGCTCAGATGGAGTGCCCTACAACTGGGCGTGCATCAGTAATCCTTTTGGAACTAGATTCCTCAAATCTAAATATCTGTATAATATGTGCTTGAAGAATATGAAGACTCAGCCTGCCTGCACAGCCGTAAGTTTGGGTCGCATGTAGTCTGAATATTGCTGTGCCTTCAGTTCAGAACCTCGGCGCCCGCGAACATCTCCGAAGATGGCAAGCCTGACGCGGGCGCTAGCTGAAGAAAGTTCGAATGCTTGTGTAGAGTGTAGAACTACTGATGTGAAAGATTCCAGAATGTTTTGAGTGCTGTGTCATGTGTGAGACATTCGAGCAAAGCATAAACATTCAAAACGAAACATCACACCAAATCACCTCTGCTTCCTTTGCTTTGATCCTTTTGTATCCTTTTGTGCCCTTTTCAATCCTTTTCATCTCTTATTCTGGAATAGGACAGGAAAGACTGCTACCCGGTAACTACCCATGGCGCCAGGAAATTGACCCGTGTCCAGAAAGTGGCCAGGGAAACATCCATCAATCAACCTCCATGGAGCTCCTTGAATAAGGATGAATAAGGACTCCCTTTTCTAGTCTCTGTTTGTATGTCTCTGTTTGTATGTCTCTGTTGGTTCCTTGCCTATTTCTGTGCAGAAATACGAAAAAAGGTCAAACAAGTTCTTTTTTCATCGTTTTTCACTCAAATACTACAGTGACTACAGTAAGCGCCGTAATCGATGTACTCAAACCAAGCTCCCAACTTTTCGTGCTCACGTCCGCGGCCACGAGAACCATCTACTTCACAGAAGAACATCAACCTGGCAAGGCCCTGGCAAGGCCAAACCGAGAAAAGATGAGAAAAGCCATCGCAAAGCCTCCTCCAGACTGCTAACCTCTGCTAGCCCGTATTCAGCGGACATATCAAGCATATATTTTCCCTAAATCGGCATTCCTTAGTATATGCAAGACATTGCAAGACTGCAATGTCTACGGCAGAGTACCTCGATCTTGAGTAGGTGAACTGGCCATTGATGTACGCTAGGCACGCCACAAAATAAACAAGGACTTCAGCCAAATCATGGATACCAACAACATTGGCCAGCTGGCAAGCCCGTCAAGAAACGTTGTAACAAGAGGTAAAAATTACTTTTTAATACATAGAGATACCCAGTCTCACAAGTCATCCCCCTTCCACACATCTATTTGCTAGCTGCTAGTATGCCTTTCTCATGCCTTTCTAGCATAAGCACGTCGGAGGACGTGCTCCACTCCTCTTCAATGCTCCTCAAGAAATTTCCTGCTCTGCCTGCACGTGAGCACACATGTCACAGGCAACGTATTTGACGTAATGCAACATGCACAAAACATGCACAAGACATGCACAAAGGTCCGCAAACAACGCGGTTGCTTTTTCTCTAGCTCTCAGCCCGTCACACGTCCGAAGGCAAAGGGAAGGGTGGTTGTGTCAGTGGAAGCTTGCATTTGAAGATTGCTTTCTAGTTCTGAGTCATCACGATCACCTTCGCCAATAACACACTGCACAAGACTTGAAATTGGGGGAAGCGAAATCAGATTCTTTTTCCCAAAAACTCAACGAAAAAATGAGGAGCCCCAAAGAAAGTAGAGAAGGAGCTTAGAGTGTCTGCTTAAGACACTAGCAACATTCGTGTGCAACACGCCTGTCACGAAACCAACAGCTTCTTGTGGAACATTCAACATAGTGAGGTCATCATCGTCATATTCCTGCACCATTGCTAAGCAGAGTCTCTGAACGCCACTTTGATAGTGACAAGTTGAACTCTCCTCGGTAACATTGACCGGACCAGTTCGCTGCGCCATGACGCCCTCGCAATACCTTTTGCCAAACCAACAAGGTCTTCACAGCAATGAGGGCCACTTTACTTCATAAAGTTGCTGCGTTGCTCACTTTTTTGCCCTTTTCCGTTGGATCTTGGTGCCGCGGATCTCAAGAACCTGATTCCACTCCCACTGCTTCGAGAGGTTGAACGAATTTGAACACTTCTATTTTTACTTCATCACTTCATCCATTGTATCAATTGAGTGCCCTACCAGGTCTCTTTCAAACAATTCAATCTCGGCACGCGAAACTCTTGCAAGTTTCTCCTCCAAATCGGGAATGACGTCAACACATGTCAACACGTTGCTTGGACTCTCCCATGCCATGGCCAGTACCCGTGTTCTTTTTTGTTGCCTTAGTCTTGCCACCTTTGCCGAGAATGAAAGCTGCCTAAGTCACGCGGTAGCCCAGCCGATCCATTGTTGACAGCAGACTGAATGACTTGCCAAAACTCTGATGATGATTTATGCATCCAATTGGTTTGAGTATTGGTACAGCATCAGCACACTCAGAAACAGGAAGGTTGCGATCAACTCGGGCCATGCGAAACTTGCAGTGCAAGATGCGAAAAGCAAGGAAATACGCGGTCGTGAGACCAAAGGAATCCCCCAAAAGTTTGTTGACAAATGCAACAGAGAACAGAGCACACCGACACAAACTAAAATGAATCAAAAATTGGCAAATAAACAAGGGAAACCGAAGCTCACCTTTTAGGAACCCCAACCTTCCCAGAACCTTTGACCACCCACTCTGATGAAAAAGTTTTCGCCAAATAACCAGGCATTGGGTGAACAGTTGCAGGTTGCGAAAGCCAAATGTGTCAAAGTTTCAGTTGGCAGTTTGTTTGTCATTGGTAATTGGATCCGAAACGGAGGATTTTGTGGTCTATGATGTCTTGTGATGATTTATTTAACGCATGTACATGCATATAAATGAAAAAATGTGTATATATCATAAATATATATATATATATGTATGTACGTACATACATACATACATGCATGCATACATACATACATGCTTACATTACACTACATCACATTGCATTGCATTGCATTGCATTGCATTGCATTGCATTGCATTGCATTACATTACATTACATTACATTACATTACATTACATTACGTTACATACATACACACATACATCCATACCTTTCATACATACATTTCATACATACATACATACATCCATACCTTTATCATGGCCGTTTCCAGCTACAAGCCTGAAAACAATGATTAATTAAAAATGTGAAAAAAATGTGAAAAAATGTGTTTCAAAAATGCAATTTTAAAAAATGCGAAAAAAATGCATTTCAAAAATGCGACAAAAATGTGAAAAAACTGTGACAAAATGTATTTTTTAAAGCAATTTTGAGGTTTTGTTCCCTTATGTTTTGCTCCTGGTAGTCATTGTTTTGCTATAGCTAAATTTAACAGATCTGCGATCTGCACAGTCCACTTCCGATCGATTTGAACTGCTCCTCTCCGATTTTCAACCTGCAGAAATTGGGCAGGCAGCAAAGTAACTGCAGCAAAACTGGAACCCAAAAAAATCAAACCTGAAGAAGAAGAAATCAGAGTTCCACCTTCCCAACTGGATTTTCAAACGTTTTTTTTCACATTTTTTCGCATTTTTTTCAGGTGCATTTTCAAAAATGCGTTTTGAAAATGCGCATCGAAAAAAATGTGAAAAAAATGTGTTTTGAAAATGCAACTGAAAAAAATGCGAAAAAATGTGAAAAAAAAGTTTGAAAATCTAGTTGGGAAGGTGGAACTCTGATTTCTTCTTCTTCAGGTTTGATTTTTTTGGGTTCCAGTTTTGCTGCAGTTACTTTGCTGCCTGCCCAACTTCTGCAGGTTGAAAATCGGAGAGGAGCAGTTCAAATCGATCGGAAGTGGACTGTGCAGATCGCAGATCTGTTAAATTTAGCTATAGCAAAACAATGACTACCAGGAGCAAAACATAAGGGAACAAAACCTCAAAATTGTTTTAAAAAATACATTTTGTCACAGTTTTTTCACATTTTTGTCGCATTTTTGAAATGCATTTTTTTCGCATTTTTAAAAATTGCATTTTTGAAACACATTTTTTCACATTTTTTCACATTTTGAAATTCAAACTACTACAACCCTTCTGTAGCTCAGCTGGCCTTGATAACCATACTTTTCATACATACATTTCATACATACATTCATACATACATACATACATACCTTTCATGCATACATTTCATACATACATACACACATACATACATACATACATACATACATACTTACCTTACCTTACATTACATTACATTACATACATACATACATACAGACATACAGACAGACATACATACATACACACATACATACATACATACATTACATTACATTACATTACATTACATTACATTACATACATACATACATACAGACAGACATACAGACAGACATACATACATACATACACACATACATACATACATACATACACACATACATACATACATACATACATACATACATATATACATACATACTTACCTTACCTTACATTACATTACATACATACATACATAACATTACATACATACATACATACATAAATAACATTACATACATACATACATACATACATACATACATACATACATTACATACATACACTACATACATACATTACATACATACATACATTACATACATACACTACATACATAGGTTGGTTGGTTGGTTGGTTGGTTGGTTGGTTGGTTGGTTGGTTGGTTGAAGCGATTCATGGCAGTAGCCACAGTCCCAGGACACAACCTCCACCGGCAGATCTCAGGGTCAGCTCCGAAGACGTCATCGCAGACCCTCCCCGCCAGTTTCTGGTGGTCCGTTAAAAGCAAACCGGACCAAAAAGAACAGAACCCGATGACTGCATCCCAGAAGCCACCTGCACACACAGCAAGTCCACTTTTTCAAAAAAAAACCAAGGCGGTGTCAGACACGGATTCATACATCGTCATCGTCCGCAATGGACAAGGCTTCACGAGCCCCTCGGACAGCGACATCACCAAAGTCTTCAGTGGGAATCGCAGCAGGCTCTGAGTTAGGGCCCACTCCTAGTTCACCCAAGACCTGTTCAACAAGACCCCGATCAGCAAATGCTGGATGCATTACTGTAGCTGCACCGGTGCGATACATGTGCAAGCTGAACATCTGGGGTAAAGAAAACAAGGTGGGTGAAAAGGAAGACAACCTTTCAAACAATCTCTCGACTTGGTCAACGCTGGCAGCAGCCCTTAATCCTCTGACATACAAACCTGGTGGTTGCCGGGGCGTCAAAGGATTCACTGATGCACTGGTTGTTGCCGGTCTTGGGGTTCTGGTGTGACGTGGCCTCTCTTGACCAACTGCTGGAGCACTTGGTCGCCCCTGCCCCTGAAAGATAGGTCGGCGAGTTGGAGCAGCAGCTGTTTGTCCTGGAGACTGAGCAGCACGCGGCCCAACTTGCCCAACACCTCTGGCTTGTTGCGACCGCACAGGCGCCGCACCACCCGCCCTGGCCCTTGTCGGACTGGAACGGCGAGGCCGACCACTTAGCGGCGCACTTCTCCGAGCCCTGGATCTGGACCGTCGAACATTGCCATCAGCACTTCGCCTGGACGACTGCCTTGTAGAAGCGTCAGGTTGCCTTTGCTGCCGAGGTGGGCCAACATCCGGACGCGCCCCTGACACAGCGACAGGTGGACGGGTCGAAGGAGGAGGTCCTGGCATTGGCTGACCATATGTGGAGCAACCCATCAAGTTCACACCGGGCCCACCACAAGCTCGAGCCCATGTTTGTCTTGCAGGATCAAACACAGCCCCAGATGCGGCGCAAGGTTGAGGCACCAAACCATGCGGTGTGACCCAATTTGGTTGCCAAACTTGATTGTAAGGGCTGGCAGGCGGTCCATTGGATGGAGGCAGGAGCTGATCCAAAGAACGCTCTGCGACACTCAAAGCAACACCCAGCGCTCTGCGCGCATGGTGACGCATGTTGTCGTCCATGGCCACAGCAGGTGAAGCGCACAAGAATGCACCCACAACCGTGAGGAGGAATGCCATGGCGCCAGCACTTGAGTTCGCAGCCGTGTCAGAAACCAAAAGCTTTTCCAGGAAGACAACAAATAAATTTAGCTCAGGATTGCACTCAAAAAAGGGTCAGGAATGCACCGATGATTTAATCGACCAGCAACCTGTAAGGAACCAGATGGAAAAAGAGAATATGGCGAATAAATTGGCAGGCGCCAATAATATTCAACCCCAGCCAGGCCAAATCGATGCGGGAGGACCAGCAACAGGGCGAGCAACGCAAAAGAGGGAGCAGGAAACAGAACACAAAAAGAAAAAGGAGAAAAGGGGGAAAGAAAGAGAAAAAAAAAGAGAGAACACAAAAAGAAAAAAGGGAGACAGAAAGAAGCACGAAGAACCAAACACAACAAAAACAACAACAAAGGAACAAAAAAAAGAAGAAAGAAGAAAAAAAAGAGAAAAAAAACGAACAAACACGTCAACAAGGAAGAGAAAGGACCAGCGCCCCTGCCCGGCGAGTAACAGCCAGCAGACCCTCGCGGCAGACCACGCCAAGGACTTGCTCAAACACTGGACGAAGAACGCCGGGGTCCGCGTCATGGAAATGTTCCTGACAGTGCACAAATGCATCCTCTTTGGTAAAAGACGCATGACGAAGTAAGCGCAACAACCACCGCCTCACCTTGCCCCAGCTGACACTTGCTTTAGGGCGCGCGACTGCGTCACCAGCCCCAGGCTCCGTTGCTGCCTCCAGCATGCCGAGATGACGCGCAAGTTCACCAGTTGGAGGAAAGACGCTGGGCCGACTAGGGCACGCCTGAAGCAGTTGGACCCATTGCCAACTACAGTCAGGGCACAATAGCACTATTTCATGCGGAGAGGTATTGTAAACCCCATGCGCGCCTCGATTCCACGCACACTCCCCGCGGAAATGAAGCAACCGACTACACATACGGCAGACAGCACCATGCCGTTGCCGACACCAAGGGCAACTTAACGCATCCGCAGACGCGCAAGCGGGGGAAAGGCGCGCACAGCCACACCCGTCACAAACCATGAGCGCAGGAAGCGGGGAGGTAGCAACACAAGCGCACCTAGTATTGAGCACCAACCGCGCATCCTGCCAAAGGAGCTGGGCTGGCCCCCAGGACGGAGACCCATCAATCATCATCAATCATCAAAGGCACACCGTGTGCCTGAATCTCAGCCATATGTTGGCATGTCAATGAGCGCACCCCGGTGGGTTCACGGCGCAGACGAGATTCGAGGACAGACGGGGTAGGGACCCACCAACGCCATATTCCTTGACACAAGACTGGCCGGCAGCAGACACCAACCACCCCTGCAAAGTTGAAGGGGCGGGGAGCCCCCGCGAAGGACCAACATCAACCGGTGTCTCCTCGAAGAACGAAGAAGCACAGGCACGCCAGAACGAGGTACGCTTCGCGTACTCGATTCTCACACGCCGGAGACCAAGAAGCAGAAGTGTGGTAACTGTGATGGCAGGCGCCATCTGTTTTTTCCTTGCAGTTTCTTGCACGGCTTCTTGCTGAACATCTCCAGGGTTGTGAACCACTGCGAAACGTTCCCCCGCAAAACTATTTGTAGTAGTACTGGCAGCAAGCCGACACACAGCCTGCCCAAGCGCAAAAGGCAAAATGGCTCGATAGCCCAAATCACTGGCCATCTCAGCAGCCACGGCCGCCTTGCTGCTCCCATTGACATCGGCAGAAAGCACTGGTTCGCGATCAGGCATCGGCACCAGAAAACGCCAAGCCGTCAATATGGGCCAACGGCGGGCATCGACAGGATCCGGCCGGCCCAAAGGCCGCCCTTGCGACTCAAGGGTGGTGCGCCAAGTGCCCGCACGTTCCAGGAGAACAGAAGCGGGAACCAACCTTGCAAACTCTTGTTCCAGACAGTCCCGCAACATATCAACTAGAGGGCGCATGGAAGGGCAAACCATTACAACATGTCGTGGGGTACCAGGGCCCGTTTGACACAAAGGACAGGAACGTATAGAAGACAAACCGCATCGGACACGCCATTGTTCTGCCAAGGAAGCAAGAGCCGGGTCCACATGTAGCTGTTCGGTCCACCCGCCACCAATGGCACGGACACACCGGTACAAGACGCGCGATAAGTCAACTGCAGCCGCGTCGGTCGGCAGACAACAACAACGCCAAGTGGGCAAAGGGACGCAAGCAATGTACCACGCAGCATTCAAGCACGCTCCAAAGACCTGCTGAGGGAAAGACGCCACCTTGCCTTGAACCTGCCGCTGCGACCATTGCGCTTGCGCTTGCGCCCGAAGGGCGTTCCTGATCACTACACGTGGGGGGTCCACCACCATACTCCCTTTGTAAGATAAGAAACAAAACATCCCGCCAGTAGGAAAGCATAAGTTCACAGGGGCCGGTTGATGAATGACGTCAGCGCATCCGGAGTCCTGCGCCTCATTGCCGGCAACAAGACTTGGTGGCTTTTGATATCAACACCCATACATACATTACATACACTACATACATACATTACATACATACATACATACATACATACATACAGACAGACAGACATACATACATACATACACAGTAAAATGAAAAAAAGAAATAAGAATAAAAGAAACGAAAGAAAAGAACAGAAAGAAACGAAATAAAAAAAGAAAGTAAAGGAAAAGAAAGAAAGAAAATAAAGAAAGAAATAGAAATAAAGAAAGGACATAACATGAAATGACAATAAGATACAGTAAAGACATACATGACATTAAATAAAGTTAAAGACATAAAGTAAAGACATAAAGGAAATAAATAAATGACAATAACATCACTAAGAACAGAAAGTAAAGTGAAAACAGGTAATGACATAAATAAATACCATAAATAAATAAATTAAATACTTACATACATACATACATACATACATACATACATACATACATACATACATACATACATACATACATACATACATAACATACATACATAACATACATACATAACATACATACATAACATACATACATAACATACATACATAACATACATACATTACATACATACATTACATACATACATTACATACATACATTACATACATACATTACATACATACATTACATACATACATTACATACATACATTACATACATACATTACATACATACATTACATACATACATTACATACATACATACATACATACATACATACATACATACATACATACACACACACATACATACATACATACATACACACACACATACATACATACATACATACATACATACATTACTTACATATATACATACATACATGCGTGCATGCATGCATACATACATACAGCGTGCATGCATGCATGCATGCATGCATGCATACAAATATATACATATATATACACATATGCATATATAGATTTATACGTATATTGGTATATTGGTATACACACTTAACACTCCACACTTCACACTCCACACTCTACACTTTACACTCTACACTTTACACTCTACACTTTACACTTTACACTCTACACTCCACACTTTACACTTTACACTTTACACCCCTCACTCCTCACTTTAAACTCCACACTCCACACTCTACACTTTATACTCTACACTCCACACACCACACTTTGCACTCCACCCTCTTCCGCATTCCACAATCTACAGTGCACTGGTACGGTAACAGGGGAAAGATGTAGACTGTTCAAATAACTAACTTGTTTCACAAAAGTGTTCTACGTGACTGCATTCGGGTTCGTGGGCTGCATCTTGTGTCTGAACGTTTTTGTAATTACAATCCAAGCGCGTCCGGTTCTACTAGGTTCGTGCTCCTTTAGTCCAACGCAAGTTCAAATCCATGCTCAGAGCTCCTTTTCACCACAAAGCTGAGATCCAATGTGTGATTGGCATATTTTGTATGGGCGATTCTTGGAACCGCCCTTGAAGCAGCCAGCCCTGCTTTAACCATTCTAGAGATTTCTAGAGCATAACAAACACGTGCATAAACATTTTGTATAAAGCCATGTAGAGCCTACTGGGCCCTCCAGAAGAGCCCGAAAAAACAAAAAAAATAGGCAGAGACTAGGTACGGTATAGAAGACAAATGTGGGACAAAATTTGTTTCAAAACCAGTCGTGCACATTCAAGCTGTAAGTCCAAAACTAAAATCTAAAATCCTGCTTAGCTGCCCATAGCTCTGAGCAGTCGCGGTAAACAGTCTCGGAGCCAAGCTTCTTCCCGAATGCGTAGCAAGGGTTCCCGTTTCACTCTGGGGGTCTGGGGGTTGAGGGTGTGTTCGCTCGACGTTGCGTTTATGTTCGCAACCGTCCGCAACCGTCCGCAACCGTCTGCGGGCGACCGCGTGAGGCCCGTGTGGCCGTGCCTATGGTAAGTTCTGCGAAAGGGGTCACTTTGGAAGTTTCAAACGTCGCGTTGCTTTGTTTCGCGTGGCAGGTGTGGCACTTCTTGATGTTTTGTAACGTATCGAAAATCGCTTTGTGTGGCAGGCGCAAAACTTTTGCGTCGTTTTGAAAAGATGAGTTCCAGTTTTCCTGGCAGGCGCGGCACTTTGGACGTGTCCATCTTCATTTTGCGTGGCAGGTGCAGGCAGCCCTTTAGACGTGTCGTGTTGCGTGTATTTGCAAATCGCATTGTCAGGACAAGGTGCAAATTCCGTAGGCGTGGCATTTTGTGAGATGTGACGAAAATTGACGGAAGCCTCGCACGAAACATCAATTTTTGTTCCACACGCACAGATTTTTGCAGAACGCAGACTTTCTTCAATGTGGTGTGTCAAGATGACGCGGTTCAGTGATGTGACAAGGGTTGCTGTTGTTTTACTCTTTTCCACTGTCTTGATGTCGCGGTACCGCACACACACATAGATATGCACATTTTATTCCGCAAATTTCGCAGGCACTTGAGTGATATTGCTTTAGGCATGTGGTGTGTACGATGGTTCGGGTCAGTGATGTTTCAAGGGTTGCTGTTATCAACAAGTCAATGTTTGAAGCATAAAAAAGTAGAGATGTGCCTTTTTGTAGACATGTGAGTGCATGAAGCGTGTTTGCTTCAGGATGGCAAGTCGGCAACGAGCGCTGCAACTGGCGAGTGTCGTCTGTTCTTTAGACATGCGTAGAAACAGCCACTTTGGGGAAAACATTGTTGCGTCAGCCGTGCAGAAACCATTTGTGGGGCTTGCAAAGGCCCGTGCTTGTGAGGCCTGCAAAGGCCTTTTTTTGGTCGGGTTCAACATGTGTTAGCTTCAAATGATTGTTTTGAACAGGCGTTTTAGTAATTGGGTTTCCTGATTCGTGTGGATGCGGCAGAATCGCCACCTAGCAGCCAGCTCCTTGTGCAACGACTTGTTGGCTCAGTTTGTTTCCTGTGGGCAAGACAATGACGATTTGTACGGCAGCTCTGTGCTCAAATCTTCGCACTTAGCAATTTGTGCCCCATCTGCATATGCCTGGTTTCCAAAGCAACATGATGAGAGATCATATGCGCGCCTTGTGGATGAGTGAAACTAATGGCACCTCACCATGTATTTAGAATTATTTAGATTACCTTTTGTCCTGAAAGTTTGCTCAAAAATGGTTGCCTGGCTTTCCTTTGTTTTGTGGGGATGTTTTGTTCGCCCTCCGCTCAGGACGTGTGCCTTACACTACGTGGCTCCAACAGCAGCTACTCAATGAGTCGTTTGGCGCCAACATTCACGTACATCCCAGTGCAGTACCTATGGCCCCAGGGCTTGCACCGCAGATGGTACCCATGCAGCCATTTGGTTGGATGAGCCCGCATCCAATGCATATGCCCGTGGGACCTGTTCCTCAAGCTGGGGTTCCACAGATGAGCCCGCATCCAATGCATATGCCCGCGGGGCCTGTTCCTCAAGCTGGGGTTCAACAGCAAGAAACAGTGCCAACGCCTCCTTGGAGGGCAGATACCAATGCTTCGTTTCTTGCCGCTACCAGTGCTCCTGTGGCTGCAGCTCATGGTGTTGGACAAGGCGCTACGCCTGCAGACGCTGCTGCTGCAGAGCTTCCAAAGTCGGATGACAAGAGCTGGTGGTGGGATGGGAAGAGATACCCGCCCTTGGTCTCGCGGTTCTGGTGCCAAACAAGGCAGCGCATACGCCAGGTGCAATGTGTGCAGGAAGATATGTTTCGTCTTCAGGACTTCCACGTTGAGGACCGCACCGGTGAAACACTGCAGAGACCGACAGTGTTCCAGGAACGGTGGCAAAGACACTGGTGCTGAGAAGGACTGAATGCGAAATATGAACAAACAGCAAAGATGCGGACTGCAAAGTCCATGATAATCAACCACTACTCGAATCTATGAACCCCCGAATGTGACCATCTGTATTACATACATATTTGTCGTTTGCGTTGGGGAAAATGACTAAGGCACAGCATGCATATACTGCACATAAGGTTTGTGGTCCAAGATTGCAGTCATTCTCGATCAGACTGGTTCGTTTGCAGGAGATCGACTGGATGGGCGATGATGAAGCGCCCCCATTAACCCAGACTCCAATGACGAGATGCCTGGTGGCGCTGATGGCAATCAGGTGCTTGCTGGTACTACCCCCAAGGCTTCCCCAATGGTGCCTCCTGGAGAAGCTACGACCTCCTCCAGTGAGCGCTTGGGTGTTGCTGAGTTTGTGGCAGGGAATGTGCCTGCTCCCAATCCGAAGGCCAAAGCTGCTCCGAAGAAGAAGAGGTCGAAGAAGACAGGCGTGAAGAAGACTGGTGTCAAGGTCATGGATACCTGTGCAGAGCGCTTCCGATCGGAGCGAGAAAATTTTGGAAATTTCCGATCGGACTTGTAAATCTTATAGTTGTCTTATAGACGTCGTATAGATGCATATATAAGACGTCTATAAGACATCTATAAGATTTTAAGGTTTCCCCATTTCTTTGAAAGTCTATTCAGAAATTTTCATTTTTTGCTTGCCAGCCTTGAGGCCTGAAAAGGCCTAACATCTGGGGCCTGCAAAGGCCCGACATCTGGGGCCTGAAAAGGCCCAACATCTGGGGCCTGCAAAGGTCCAATGTCTAAGCTTGCAAAGAGCCTGAGCAGTTCCCACAGATAGGCTTAGGGCAAGGTAAAGCTGACGCGTTGAGAAAGGCAAAGCCTTTCACTGGATAGACACCTAGCTGCGCTAGCTGTTGAGCTCTGATTCTCCAGTTTTGCAGTTGCCACCTGCCACCGGATCCATGGCATGTGAAAAAAAGATCGTCTGTTTTGGGGCTTCTTCATGTGGGGGTCGAAAGGCCCCTCCACATTTTCACACAAGGAACCAATTAGCTTGCTGTACCTGCTGCCGAGTTGTGTCCACATTTGAAAGTTTTGGATTCAGCTCTTGCACGTTCTAATGCCTAGCCTCAGTAGACTTGCTGCCGCCGTTGAGCGAGATGCTGGCTACCGCAAAAGTAAGAAAGGACCCTTGGCGAGCCTTTTGCTAGAGTGGGTGTCATGGGGTACAATATCCTTCCCCATGGTTAGAGAAGCTGCAGAAGCAGCTTGCAAAGACGGTGCTGGCTCACCCCAATTGCGTAAGTTGGCAAGCCTTGGGGGACCCCATGCTCTGTCCAGAAATATGAGGCGGGATTGCCTGAACAATTTGGACATAACCTTTGTGGAACCAGAAATGGCGAAGCTGCCCATGATGCCTGCCAAGGGGGAGAAAAAAGGTCCAGTATGTTGACCATCCGATCATCTTGCCCCATGTGCTTTTTCAGCATCTCTATGACGAGCATCGTGATTTTTCATGCAGGAGATTGCGGAAGCTGGGCCACAATTCTTTTGGGAACAGTGCCCGAGAGATGAGCCCAAGCTCATTGACCACCCTGTTCGGTCTGTACCAGATTACAAGGACAGAGCGTGCCCTCTCGTGCTGCATGGAGATGGCGCGTAGTACACAACACATCACGATTCCATCAAAAGTTTGCAGTGGTCCTTCTTGGGATCTGATGGAGTGGGCACAAGAACTTGGGATCACATTTTTCTCATCACAGTTTTGGTTTCTCGCGTTTGCTGCCAAGAAGATGTCCATGGAGTCGACACTTGGGATGTGGTCTTCCGCCTGGTGGTGAGCAGCTTCAATCCGTTGCTCATTGGCAGAATGCCGCCGAAGAGCGACAGCAATGAATCCGAATAAGAGATCTGCGAAGGAAAATACTTTGGCTTTCTGTATTGGAACACTTCAACAGCGTTGACTTTTTGTGGCTCACAGCAAGCTGAAGGTGATTTGAATTTCAGAAATCTTGCCTGTGATGCCCCATGGCGGAGCACCCTGGTTGACCCGCAGCATGCTTTCATAGAGGACGGCCATTTTTTTGGACAGCAGCTGGAATAGGCCACTACACATATGTAGGAGATTGGCTGCACACAGTGCATCTAGGGATCATGTGCCACTTGTTGGCAAGCGTGATGGACTGCATTGCGGATACCTATATATGGCAACAAAGAAGTTCGAACACAACACTTGTGGAATGACTTGGTCAAATGTCACAAAGAAATGGGCACCTTGACCGCAGAAAGAAACCGTTTTCCAAGTTTCCCTCTTTTGAAACTGGCGCAACCCATGCCATGCTAGGCACACCTGTGGCTCTTCATCACAAGTTGACACCGAATATGTACATGAGCACGGCTGAGAAATACGGGGAGCTGAAGCATGTGAGAGCCTCGGAAGTGTCTCGATTGCTTCCTGCAGTTCTTCATCTCCGCAACAAGAAACACGATGCATCTGAGCAAAGCGCTCACATCACATACTGCTTGAATGCCATGACCGTATTTGAGGATCATGTGCGTGCCAATTTCTTTTTGGCCCGAAGATGATTTAGAATATTTAATCATCACCATGTATATCTTTCAGGTGTCATACATAGCTTTGGCAGCCATGGGTGTAGAAGCTGGAAAACTCCGCTTTGGTTACCCAGCCAAAGGCCATTACTTTGAACATTTAGTAGTCGATCACCTAGGACTCGTTCCTAGCCGTGTATGGTGCTCTCGCTATGACGATTTCATGGACCGGCTGGTGCCATGCGCCCAAAGGTGCATTGCTGGCACACCGCTGACCCTGGTAGGTAGCAAGGTGTTACAAAATTATCGAGTGGCATTACGCGTGCGGTTGGCACGCTGGAGATAAGACAAAAAGAAACGCGCCCACACAATATGTGGCTTGAAAAAGCCAAGGTTTGGGGGCCGAAAGGCCCCACATCTGCTGATAATTATGTATAAACACGTCCGCACATCAGATGTTTTCTATATATTTATATATGGAAAAACCTGTAAACCACATTCCGATCACGCTTTTCATACAAATAACGTTATCAGCATGGATACCGGTATCATGATCCCACTTTTCAATGAAAAATCATTTTTCATGAAAATCCGAGATTTTGTTCAAATAGCGTTATCTGCATACCGGTATGGATGTCAAGAACGTATTTTTGACTCCACATCGAGGATTTCGAGCCTCTGGGTAGCCAGCTTCAACAAGGGCCCCAAGAAATTGAGGGCAAGGCCAAGGCAGATGGAGATAATAAGTTTGAGGGCCTCCCAGCTCCAGGTTGTGGTTGGACAAATAGGGATCTCGCACTCACAAGTACAGTGACACTCGACAGGCCCAGGCGACGCTGGCCTGAAGAATGCCGCTGCCCATGCAGCTCCGGCTAGAAACTGGGGCACCATGAAAACTTGAGAGGAAGGCTGCGGCCAGCTCACAACATCCATCACCAAACCTCAGCAAGCAGGGACAATGCTGAGTGACATTCTCAAGAGCAGGCATTGTGTGTGTGTGTATGACGGAGCGTGCGCATGAAGTTCAAAAGCTGGGCAGGGGATCATTCGAAATAAGGACTGTCGAATCAACGAAATACAAAGCACCCAGCAGTCCAACGATGGTTCGGCACCCTTTTTCTGGTGTCCCTCGATAAACTGGATGTAGCAGAAGCCCAAAAAAGGCTCTCAAAACCTTCACTGATCTAAGCTAAGAAAACATATTTGGTCTAGCCGCACGGCAAATTAGACGCCAAGAACCAAAAAAAACAGGACCAAAGCCCCAAAGCCGCAAACCTGTTTACCCCCCAGCCCCCACAAAACATCGAGCAAAAACCTTCAAAGGAAGGAACAGTGGCTGCAACGCTAGTGCCTGCTTAATTTTTTACCATGGGTATGCAAACGCGTTTTTTGCACGAACTTGTGGGTGATAACAGGCATACTGCTGAAAGAAAACCACATACAGCCTCATACTGTCCAAGCAATATTGAGCTCAGAAATCTAGCAAATCATATTCTCCTCATGACAAATGTCTCGTAAAATCCCCCGTCAACAAATCACAGCTCAACTTGCAGCGAAGTTGCATCATCGTCGGTAATCTTGATGGTGTCAACACCATGGTCCTAGGCACTGAGCGAAAGTCAAGACAGCGACCAAAAAAATCCAGAGGAGACAAAAGGCGGACCCAGTGAAAGAAGAGCAAGGATTCAAGATTCGCACTTCATCTTTGGCCTCAAGGCGACGACCTGAGAGTAGAAATAGTATGACATGGCCACACTGTTGCCAATTGAACGCTCAAGATTGTAGAAGCGCACAGAGTGCAAGAATGTGCGAGAATGTAAAACGTATTTGTTCCTGAAGCTCTTACACCACTAGTTTTGAAATGTCTTCTTGAAGTGGAAGCACAACCGAAGAAAAGGAAAACACTTTTCTTGGACCTCGTTCCATTTCTTTTGGACCTGGACACTTTTCATGGACCTTACTACAATTCTTGTGGAGATGGCGACCCTTCTTTTGGACCTGCGCACCCTCCTGCTGGACCTGCGCACCCTCCTGCTGGACCTGGCCCTTCCCCAAACCACACCCCCTTTGGATAGATTCTCCAAGCTGCGTCTTGATCGCAATTCTTCAGACAGTAGGGGGCTAGAGCTGCGCTACCATGCAACATGGCAGGAAGCATTTCAGTACATTGTGTGGTTCAGTGCCTCCTTCCCTTTCTACCCTCTTCTCAATTCCTACTTTTCACACCTCTTCCGGCCTTTCTCAGTTACGCCGGGGCTCAGCTTGGTGTCAACCTGGGTGAAAGTGCCTCACCTGGGGACATTCATCTGGTTTCAATATCTAAACTTCCCCCCCTTGTGCCCCTCATCAAACTTCTTACATTTCCTGCATTCAGTGGGCTTCAGTATCTATACTTCCCCCTAGCCTCTCTGCAACTTCTTGCATTCATCTTGTTTCAATATCTAAACTTCCCCCAGTGCCCCCCTCAGCAACTTCCTGCATTCATTTGGTTTCAAATGTGGCACCCCCGTGGCCTCCCCGCAATTTCTTGCAAGCCTCTGGTTTCAATATTCTAAAGCTCTCACGCACCTGTGCCTCTCAGCAACTTCCTGCATTCATGCGGTTTAAATATCTAGGCTTCTCACGCTCGTCTCTCCACAACTTCTAGCATGCATCGACATTTGGGTTCAATATCTTTGCGCTCATATGGTTTGAGTATCTATACTTCCCCCCTGCCCCAGCCTCTCCACAAACTTCTTGCGTTCATCTTGTTTCAATATCTAAGATTCCTCCCCGGTGCCCTCAACAACTTCCTGCATTCATCTTGCTTCGATATCTAAACTTCCTCCCCGGTGCCCCTCAGCAACTTCCTGAATTCTGAATTCATTTGATTTTATCTGGTTCCCAGACCCCCGTTGCCTCTCCACATTTTCTTGCGTGCATCTAGTTTCAATATCGAGGTTCCCCCCCCCGGTCTCTCCACAACTTCTTGCATGCTTTGTCATTTGTGTTCAATGGCTAGGCTTCACCCCTCATCTCAACAACTTATTGCGCTCATCTTGATTTAATATCTAACTTTCTCTTCCCCCAATGTGCATCTCAACTTCCTGCATCCATTTGGTTTCAAAATTTAGGTTTCCCCCAGCTGGCCTCTCCACAACTTCTTGCGTTTATGTCACGCTGTTTCAATATCCGAATTTCTCCTGCCCCCCTGTGCCTCTCAGCAACTTCCTACATGCATTTGGTTTCAATAGCTCGGCTTCCTCTGTCCCTCAACAACTTCTTGCGCTCATCTGGTTTCAATATCTAACTTCCCGCCAATGTGCCTCTCATCAAACTTCCTAAACTTCCTGCATTCATTGGGTTTCAATGTCTATGCTCTCCAGGGAGCGCCCCTCTCCTTGTGACACATTGCGTTTCACACCTCCTTCCCATTCTGCCCGCTTCTCAATTTCTACTCTTCACACCTCTTTCGGCCTATCAGTTACGCAGGGGCTCAACTTGGTATCAACCTGTGTGAAAGTGCCCCACTTGGGGGCATTCACCTGCTTTCAATATCTAAATTCCCTCCCTGATACCTCTCAGCAATTTTCTGCATTCATTCACTTGGTCTCAAGACTTCCCCTCTGGCCTTTCAACAACTTTTTGCATGCATCTCAACTTCGTTTCAATGCCTAGGCTTCCCCCCTTGTCTTTCAACAACTTCTTGCGCTCAGCCGGTTTCAATATCCAACTTCCCCCCCGGTGCCTCTCATCAAACTTCTTAAACTTCCTGCATTCACTGGGTTTCAATATCTTTGCTCTCCAGGGAGTGCAGCGCCCCTCTCCTTGTGACACATTGAGTTTCCCACCTCCTTCCCATTCTGCCCTCTTCTCAGTTTCTACTCTTCACACCTCTTTCGGCCTTTCAGTTACGAGGGGCTCAACTTGGTGTCAACCTGTGTGAAAGTGCCCCGCTTGGGGGCATTCACCTGGTTTCAATATCTAAACTTCCCCCTCTGATACCTCTCAGCAATTTCCTGCATTCATTCACTTGGTCTCAAGACTTCCCCTCTGGCCTTTCAACAACTTTTTGCATGCATCTCACCTGGGTTTCAATGTCTAGGCTTCCCCCCTTGTCTCTCAACAACTTCTTGCGCTCATCCGGTTTCAATATCCAACTTCCCCCCCGGTGCCTCTCATCAAACTTCCTAAACTTCCTGCATTCATTGGGTTTCAATATCTTTACTTCCCCCCTAGCCTCCCCACAACTTCTTGTGTTCATCTTGTTTCAATATCTAAGCGTCCTCCCCGGTGCCCCTCAACAACTTCCTGCACTCATCTTGCTTCAATACCCGGTGCCCCTCGGCAACTTCCTGCATTCATTTGGTTTTATATCTGGTTCCCCCGTGGCCTCCTCAAGTCCTACCCACCTGTGCGTCTCAACAACTTCCCGCATTCATGCGGTTTCAGTATCTTAGCTTCCCCTCCTCGTCTCTCCACAGCTTCTTGCATGCACCGTCATTTGGGTTCAATATCTAGACTTCCGCTTCTCGTCTCAGCAACTTCTTGTGTTCATCCTTGTTTCGATGTCTAACTTTCCCCTCTCCCACCTGCCCCTCTCTCGCCAATTTTCTGCGGTCATCTGGCCTCAATATCTACATGTTCCCCCGTTTCTCTCAACACCTTCTTGCATGCATCTTGTCTCAATATCTAAATCCCCCACCCTGTGCCTCTCAGCAGCTTCCGGCATTCATTTTTGGGTCCCAAAACTTCCCCCTGCGTCGTCTCTCAGCATTTTTTGCATGTATCTTCATGTATCTTCATTAAATGTCTAGGCTTCAACCCACATCTCTCAACAACTGTTTGCGCTCATCCTGTTTCAATATGTAAATTGTCTCAATATCTAAATTCCTCCCACCCTGTGCCAGGTCCAAAAAAACATGTACAGGTTAGGCGCCAAGGTCCCCCAAAAAAAAAAGCCCGATGTGAGCGCCTATAACAATGAAGTTCCCCCCCACCCTATGGAGGCAAGGTCCACGAAGCAGGTGCACGGGTCCAAAAAAAAGAAACCGACATCAGAAACAATTAATTTGGCTGTCAAAAAAAAAACCTGGGTCCAGCACAAATACATGCAGGTCCAAAAAAATATCCCCGCAGGGTCCAGAAAACACACCGGAAAGTCCCCACATTTTTTGAAGCGCTGCCAGGTCCAAAAAAAATCCGGCCAGATCCAAAAAACATGTACAGGTCCAAAAAAAGGGTGCCCAGGTCCAAAAAACATGCATCCCAAAAAAGGAAAACCCTCCAAGAGAGCAGCATCCATCGACGGCTCGAATCTCAATTTCTCAATCTGTCTTCACATGTCTCGGTCTCAAGCTGTCGCGACTCCGGGGACGGCTATCCTGGCTTTGTCCGTCTTGATATGCTTCAATTTCGCTGAGCTTTGCATGTCCGGCCTGCTCATTGCCCCAGACAATTAGAACTGAGTTTTCTAACAGCAAAGCAAACTCCATCAAATGAGACCGCCTTTCTATCTCTGCTGCGGCTTCGGTCCTGGACGGCCAAATCAAGCAAACTTATTGAAGCCAAGGGGTAAGGGACAAAAGCTAGCTGGGAAGGTAAAGGGAGGAGAAAGGGAGAAAGGTGTGGTGAAAGAGCGGTGTGTGAGGCTTTGGGAGATACGAAGTGGAGAGTAAGTCTGATGATGCTGATAATGCCGATGATGCTGATTGCGACGGTATGGCGACAATGTCCCACAAGGGGATCAGACATGGCAAAGTTGTTTCAAAAAAATAGGTGTGCCGGGGGCGTAGTTAACTGTAACGCGTCATGTGTTTGACGATCCCGGCCCCCCAACACCTTGCTAAAGCAAGGGGGGCTTTAGCTAGCAAAAGCTAGCTTTCGTGATGATGGAAATGTCTAATTTCACGCCCATCCCATTCCACCTATGTCCTTGTTTGCAACATCGCCGGACATCATCTAGACTACAGAAAACTACATGCTTTGGATGTGGTTTCAAAAACTGGAACTGAACAACTACGCAGAGACTACCGTAGTTTCAATCACTGTTTGTTTGTATATCTGAAGAGGATAAAATTGAAAAACTTCAAACTCACACAAAACAGTGCCTGTACAAACACAAACGCAGGCAAAGAATGCGCAGGCTGGAACCATCCTGGAGCCGAAGGGCACACAGTAGGGGCAACGGATGTTTGTTTTTTTCAGAATTTTAAAGTCTCGTTAAAGTCTAATCCGCCGACCCCTGCCGACGGCACGGGGGAGCGTGTCAGAGAAGCAATTACGAGCATGGGGTTTGTTTCGCAAGGGAGAGGAAGAGGCAAAAAGCAAGAGTAAATCAAACGAAAGAAGAAAACTGCAAGAGGAAGCAAGATATGGGGAAAGAGAAAACAAGCAGCAAGAGCAAGAAACTACTGTTTGGTTGGTTTGCAGTTTCGCATGCGCCCACCAAAGCTGTCGGCTGCTGCCTTGAACAGGTTCCGCCAAAGCTGTGTGAGGCTAGTTATTTGTCGCTTCAGAAAGCCACGTTGGGCACTGGAAGTCGCTTGCCGCGGACCACTTCCCCCTTCAGTGGCATGGTGCTGTGTTGTTTCTCGCATTGAAGCTGCCCTCTGCTGGATCAACAACTACTTGCGAATCGAATTGCCAGACAGACAAAATCAGAAAGCGATAGGCACTGGCATGTGGGCCTCGAACGGGGCAGCCTTGCTGTGTCGCAGGCGCCCGCCAAAGCTGTCCGAAGCAGTTTCTTTTTGGTTCAGAAAGCAATTAGGCACTGGAAGTCGGTTGCCGCAGACCGCTTCCGTCCTTCAGTGGCATGGCGTTTGCTGTTTCGCATGTGCCCATCAAAGCTGCTGGCTACTGTCTTGAACAAGTTCCGCCGACCCCTGCCGACGGCAGGGGGGAACGCGTCGCAGCATGGGCGTTGTTTCTTGTCCGTTCGCAAGAAGGAGGCAAGCAACGCGACGCTATGCCACTGAAGGACGGAAACCAGCCTTGAATTGGATTGAGTCTGAGCAATCTGGGAGCGCAGCTGCTGTCCAACTGCGTTCGGAATATATTTCATTTTAAATAGCCACCACAGCAAAAATACTGCGAATAGCGTGGTTTTGCTACCAGTGGCACAAAACATCGTAAATACCGTGGTTTTTGGCTTACGAGGCGCCGAAAACATCGGTTTATTTACGGTGCCTTGTGCTCCGAGAGCTTCAAAAAAAACGTGAAAACACCACCTTTTTGACAGGTTTTAGGGGCACACCAAAATGCGACAAAAAAGGTGGTAAGGGGGTTACAAGCTGCGGTATGTGAGGAATGTCACACTATGCTCGCGCGCGCATGTGCGCGTGCGCAAAGCACATGAACAACACCAACACTCACACTACCGACATAACATAACCCTTGTGGCGTCGCCTGCGTGCGAATCTCTACAATTAATTTTAAAGAAACTAAGTGTTGTCCCTGAGGGCCTACCACTGGACCACAAAATTTGCACAAGACTTGCATATTATAATATTGATCCCCGTCCGAATTAGAGGGGGAGCCTGAGCAGCCTCATTTTCTATAGAAAAGTACCGGTTCGCTAGAAAATGCCTCAACCATTTTGTGAAGGTGGGGGGTGCTCGGAGCCACTATCGGACACATTTTCTATAAAGCAAAAATTCTCTAACCAAAAATATAGAAAATTACATATTTAAAGAAAAAACTCGAACATGTTTTGTCATTTTTTGTTTAGTAAATGCCACGAAAATTAGGAGACCGTGTCTAGAAAATCTGTGGGACTATGTTCAGAATTTCATCTCTAAAAAATGCCTTTAAAAAATAGTAGGCAGATAGCATATCTAGAAAATGCTGGGATTAGTTTCAGAAATATACCTCTATAAAATGCGTAAAAAAAAAGTGAGGCTGCACTAAAAAAAATTGGGGCGGCATCTCTCTTCTCAACTATCCTCAATGCAAGGCTGTGCACGGATCGCTTATATATATAAATATATAGATCTCAAATGTCTAGGAAATGGAATCTTATGTCTGGAAAATGATGCTGCAAAAAATGCAAATACGACTTCCAGAAAATGTGATGGGTTGGATTCAATAGGATTTTTGTCAGTTCTTTTCTAAAAAAAGATTTCTGACCTTTGCCTTCTAGAAAATAGGTTTTTAACATGTTTTGTCCGAGAAAATGACTAACCTGATTCAACATGATGCATGATGGATATTCTTCTAGAAAATGAGGTGGTGAAAATTGTCACTTGAAGAAGGTCGCAGCGTTTTTGTCAGATGTATACTCGAGAAAATGAGTGGGAACGGAAAACAAACTCGAACCAAAAACGCGACCAAAAAACACCTCAAAATCTGATTTCTCTAGAAAAAAAAACGTAGAAAATGACCGCTTTTTTGTCGCCCAGGCTGCCCCATTTCCTAGAGGAAATTCCGACGGGGATTCATATTGCATCACATTGCATCATATATGGCATCACACACGTCATCGAAGGATGTTTAGAAGCCAAACTTCCGACAACATAGACAGCTGGAAAAGCAGAGGTGGGAAGAGTCAGAGAAGAGAAGAGGAAGAAGAAAGAAGGATGCAGGTTCGCGAAAAGGTAGGAAAGTCGCAAAACACTGTGTTTTTCCAATGGTTTGTGGCTCTGGAGGGTCAAAAAGTAGGCTCGCTAAAGCGGCGGGCACGGAGCCATCTGGCCAGATGAGAGATGAAGAATTGCACGCCGTTGTGGCACGAACCAGATATGGCAGCACTTTTGGCAGTTGAACAGTTGAGATGTGGGGAAAAAGTGCACGGCATTGTGGCGCGAAGCACATTTCGAAGTCAGAATGTACAAACCACACCATTCTCGGATGAAAAAGTGCACGGCGTTGTGGCGCAAAGCACACTTCGAAAGTAAAATGCGCAAGGCGCACTTTTGGAAGTTGGGATGTTGGAAATTGCACGGTGCTGTGGTGCGAAGCACATTTCCAAGTCAAAACGCTGAGAACACCACATGTTCGGACCACTTTTGGAAGTTAAGATGTTCGAAAAGTGCACGCCGTTGTGGCGCGAAGCACATTTAACACACCACGTTCGGACCACTTTTGGAAGTTAAGATGTTCAAAAAGTGCACGCCGTTGTGGCGCGAAGCACATTTAACACACCACGTTCGGACCACTTTTGGAAGTTGAGATGCCGAAAAAGTGTACGCCGCTGTGGCGCGAAGCACATTTGGAAGTCAAAATGCTAAAACCACCACACGTTCAGACCACTTTTGGACGTTCACAACACGACAACTACTACTACAGCTACAACTACAACTGCAGCTACCACCACACCACACTACAATTACAACCACACTACGCTACATTACACTACACTACAACTTCAACTACAACTAGAACTACAACTACACTACACTAATTACACTACAACTACAACTACACTACATTACATGACACTACACTACACTAATTAATAACACTACACTACGCTACACTACACGACAGCTACAAATACAACTACAGCTACGACTACAATTGCACTACACCACGCTACACTACACTAATTACACTACAACTACAACTACGCTACGCTAATTACACTACACTACACCACACTATACCACACTATACTACACTAATTACACTACAACTACGACTAAAACTAACACTACAAGTACAACTACACTACACTACACTACAGCACACAACACCACAGTACACTGCACTACACTACACTACACACACTAACTACACTAAAGCTACAAGTACAGCTACATCTACAACTACAGCATACTACACTACACTAATTACACTACACTACAACTACAACTCCGCTGCTCTAGACTGCAACTGCAACTACCACTGCGCTATACCACACTACGTGACCACTGCAACCACTCCAAAACCACCTTTCGGTCCATCAGTGGATTCGCTCTGCCGCCATGCATCGCAACGACTCACCTCTCCTATAGTGTCCTATCTTTGAAACTTCCGCCACGGCCTTGTGCGGTACTACTGGTACTATGTACTCTCTTGGACAATGTCACTTGTCGCATTCAATTCGCTGGGAGAGTGCTGGTCTCGTTTGTTTTACGGAAACTACACTTGAAGGTGGCTAGAACCAATGCTGATGCCATGCTGAAATCATGATTGCAAAAAGAAGAATTAAGACTTCTACTTCTGGCCACAATTAGTGTTTTGCCTCGTTCATGCCCAGGACCACTAGAAGCCTGCAAATTCCTCTTCGCCAACCCACTGGCGCAGGCAAATCTCTGTCTATTCCATCTGTTTCATACTGCCAGGCTATTGGAACCCCTTCCTCAATTTCTCAAGTTCCAATCTCACGCGGTGTAGGAGTGGCAGCAATGTCATAGAATAATTTTTCTAGAATATGGACTGCACACACATCCACCATGGAGCGGGCGCTTTTGAGAACTGCAGCGAAATACCCATCACGAGAAAACGTTTTGGGCAAGAAACATTCAGCTGTGGACACTGCCAGCCCAAGGTGTTGCTCAGCCCAGTGAATCTGTGTCTCGTTTTCCTCCGGCAAAATGGAACAAGTACTATAAACCATCGACCCGCCTCTAACCAACAGATCGTTGGCGCAGCCAAGAAGATAGCGCTGCATTTCTTGGAGCTGCAGGAAGCTGTCATGGTCACGCTCGTCTTCAAAATAACGATATTTGCATTCCGGATGACGACGCAAAGACCCTGTGTTGCTGCAGGGGGCATCGATCAGCACCCAATTTGCACTCTCTTTCCAAGACAGAACGAGCGACATATTTGTTAGAAATTCCACTTGGGGACACGCTTCGTGGTGGGCCTGAGCCTTTATAAATCGTTGCTTTGCTCGCTTTACTGCAGATACGCGAGGGTCATGGAGCACTAAACATCCTGAGCTCTGCAAACATGAAAGAATCCCCAGCGCCTTCCCTCCAGCTCCAGAGCAAAGGTCAATTACGGTGTCTGTAGGTTTGCACTGTACAAGTTGAGCCACAAGCTGTGAAGATTCATCCTGCATCTCCAACTCACCAGACAGGTACGAGGGCAGTTGTGACAGTGGAACTGCGCTGGGGCAGGCGCTTTCAACTTTGATGCAGTTATCAGCTTCTTGGCATGTTCCAGCCTGGTGTCCAAGCCCCCTCAGACTGTCCAACAGTGAGTCCATACTACTTGCACCAGGGTTCCTGCGCAAAAATGTCCACGTTGGAATCTCGTTTGAGATGTCACAAAATTCTCGACAAACTCTTGGCCCTAAATGTGCAGCAATCTTGTTGTAGAGCATATCTGGAAATGAAAAAAAAACCGGCACAGGTCCTACACTGTCTGTAAGAAATTCCGATTTCGTAGTGCCAGGACTTCTCAGTTCTTTCCACTTTGAGCTTTGCAATGCCTTCAAACGTCTGCTCCATTGGCATCCATCGTCCGAAACATGATCTTGATTCACCCAATCCAAGAGTCGCTTGTGACGGATCAACAATTGCAAAGTCTTATTCAGCTCGAGCTTTTCGTCTTTCAATAGACGGATTCCTTGAGCGCTTGACAAGACACTGCTCAGAAGGTGTCGGGGGTTTGCTCTCCAAAGGCCACTTTCTCTTTGGTCCCACAACTTCAAAGTGTGGAGCAACTGCTTTTCCACGAAAGGTCGCATACGAAGCCGTGCAGGGCCACACGACGTGGCAAAACGGCAAAGTGGCAAAACTGATAAGTTTGTTTCTTTTTGATTTTTTTTGATACAGTTACAATTCGTTCAATGTTAGCCTTGGCCAGGGACCCAAGCTCTCGACCTGCGCTATTTGATAGGTGGGGACAGTTATCGGCTTTGTGAAAACGTCATAAAATGTTTTTGCGATATCCAAATGCTGTCACTGTCCATGATTTTTTTGATGGCAGACCTGCGGGAAAATAATCTGTAAACCTGGAGCCACATTCGAATGAGGATGTCAAGAAACAATTTCGGTCCATGTAGCGTCAAAAGCCGTGTATTTTCGTTGCCCGATGAAAAGGGCAAAAAATCTCTGGATGAGACTGCGCGTGCCCGGTCTGAAACGTCTGGCTCCGAGTCATATGATCATATTTGTCTGAAAGAGATCTACTCTATTGAGATCCAAATATATTTGTTATTGTTGTTCCAACCAAGATCCGCGCAGTCAACCCACAAAGGACTCTCCCAACGCGGAAAAACCAGAGCCAACAGATTGGAAACCAAGAGGTATCATCACGACTTCAGAAGGCATGTTGTGTATAAGGAGGCAGCCCGTGAGAGTACATCCATATCTGTATACTGTATATATATAATAATCTGTACATATATATATAATGTATATATATATATGATATGTATATATATATATACGATATATGCATACATATGCATATATGATATGTATATATAAATAAAATATATATATATATATACGATATATGCATACATATGCATATATGGTAGGTATATGTATATATATGTGTGTATATATACATATGTATATATATATATATCTGTAAATATATATATATATATGATATATATGATATATATATATATGTATATGTAAATGCTATTGTGTGCATATATATATGTGTGTATGTGTATATATATGATATGTATATATATGTGTGTATACACGATATGTATGTATGTATGTATGTATGTGTATGTATGTGTATGTATGTATATGTATGTATATGTATGTATATGTATGTATATGTATGTATATGTATGTATATGTATGTATATGTATGTATATGTATGTATATATATGTAAATGCTATGTAAATGCTATGTGTACATATGCATGTGTATATACATGATATGTATAATTATATATACATGGTATGTGTATATATTAAATATACCTATATATATATGTATAACATTGTATAACTGATATATGTACATTGCTTTTGCAGTTTGCAGGAACCTTGCCTCAAGAATCGAATCTAGCAATCCAAGGGGAGGAGAAGAGAGGAGGAGAAGGCATTCCTTTTTCCAAGCACTGCAGAACGGGTCCCAAATCTCTGCAAAGCCTGACACGCGAAATGGGAGAGATGCTTAGCTTCCTGAAACTCAAGCCCTTGCTCCTTTTGCAGCTTGGTTCAGTTTGCAAAATCATAAAAAAACATCCCCGTTCTGTGGATGGTGGTCATCAGAAGAGGTCTCTCATCTGTGAGGAGCAAATACAAATCTAGCTGAACCCACCATTTACAGTGTCTCAAGCCTTGCATCTACATACAAGACGTCTCCTGAGGGTTCCAGCAACATCCGAGTAAGATCCCACAAAGATCTCCAAATCCAGCACCGCCTCCGATCTTGACCATGGCCTAGACATCGAGACTTGCTTTTGGAATGTGCGTATGTAATCAGCATGTGTACCTACATACATATACACATGTATACATGTATACATGTATGTATGTATGTACGTATGTACGTATGTACGTATGTACGTATGTACGTATGTACGTATGTACGTATGTACGTATGTACGTATGTATGTACGTATGTATGTATTTATGTATGTATGTATGTATGTATGCATGTATGTATGTATGTATGTATGTCATGTATGTCATGTATGTCATGTATGTCATGTATGCCATGTATGTCATGTATGTCATGTATGTCATGTATGTCATGTATGTCATGTATGTCATGTATGTCATGTATGTCATGTATGCCATGTATGTCATGTATGTCATGTATGTCATGTATGTCATGTATGTCATGTATGTCATCTATGTCATGTATGTCATGGATGTCATGGATGTCATGGATGTCATGCATGTCATGGATGTCATGGATGTCATGGATGTCATGTATGTCATGTATGTCATGTATGTCATGTATGTCATGTATGTCATGTATGTCATGTATGTCATGTATGTCATGTATGTCATGTATGTCATGTACGTCATGTACGTCATGTATGCCATGTACGCCATGTATGTCATGCATGTCATGCATGTCATGTATGTCATGTATGTCATGTATGTCATGCATGTCATGTTTGAATCTCGGCTGGATCCTTTTGTTCGTCGCCACGAAAAGCTCAAGGGCCCTAAAGGTTTAATTAAGCCAAAAGGTGCATGACATAACAGTCATTCACAACCAGGCTTCTCTAAGACCATGCATGTGACAGCGTGGAATCACACCCGTCTTATCTACTGGTGTGAATGCGCAGTGCTATATACAAAAATAAGGCATGCAACTCTATTCCTATGCAGGGACGTGATGTAGTGGATGCGTCCCTGTTGGCTCTTGACCTCAGCTTCATTTGCAAAGCTGGCATCGGAAAAGGTAACGACCGCAAGATCGTTCCAATCAATCCAGTCAGTCTTGAAAGTGATTTTGAGTCACTTCCCTGCAAAGCAAGTTCTACAATTCTGTTGGCGTCCTTCAGGCTCTGGACTGTGCTTTTGGAATGGCAGCAACGCTGAAGTTCATTCACACGATATGTAAGATCTGGCCGTCCATAACAACTTACCCATGCCAGTCCTCCAACGACACGCCGTAGAGAAGCCAATTCCTCCTGAGTCAGGGGGTCATTCATCTTTCGATCCTTCCCAATGGCGGCTGGCTTCAAGGTCCGAGTGTTGTCTCGGACGTCCACATGAATCGTGCAGTCATCATCCTCAGAGAAACGGCGTCCGCAGTAGCGGAACGAACCTTCTTCGATCTTCCCACCCGAAAAGCGGTTGAGGATTGCATCTACAGTTTCCTTGCCTTCGTCTGAATAGGCGAAGAGCAGATCATCCACATGCGTACACATCATACCGGCAAGATGTTGGTCCTTGCCGAAGAGGTAGTATGTCGCTGGGCAAATCTGAGATGCTACAAAGCCTCGTGCCAGAATCTCGGCATTCATCCACAGATAAAAACCTCGTGCGGCATCTTTCGTTCCATAGACCGGGACTCGGCACATCAGCACCGCGTCCTCTGGGATCTCGGCATCGAACATTGTCAGTCCTCCGCGAGGCGGGGCCATGAGCAGCAACCTCATCATCGGAGCCGCCTGGAAGTAGGCGTTCGTGATGTCCGCTGTTCGAAGTCGAAGTTTGCGCGTAGCAGCATAGCTACACAACACCAGATGTGACTCTGGCTCCGACGTTGGGCTGTCACAGCGGATCTCCTCTTTGTTGACACTCTCAAAAGTTCCCACAACTCACAAGTCGGCACTTGTAGATCGGCTTGAAGTCGGGGCTATTCACCTCGTGGGTGTCTTGATAGTATCCAGCCATTTGCTGGGTATCACCTGGTGTCCTTCTGACAACAGTCGCGCTTTCTCAGCGCCGGATACCACCACAGCAGCGTTGAAAGTCTTGTGCTTATCCCAGTCCTTCTGTCTCGCTTCCAGCATTACCTTACGGGTCTCTTCATCGACATCGTTGATGTTCAAGGTCTTGGCGACCTTCCCTTCATGTGTTGCGGCAGCAGCATCGGGACCCACACGTTGGGCAGCAAACGCGGAAAACTCAGCGAAATCGTCTCCAGCATCAGCTTCGAGCAAAGCCATGGCGCGGAAAGGGTCTTGTGCCCTCCTGAAAAAGGTGAAACCGGTCCACGCCTGAGATTCAACTAGACTACCATTACCTAGAACAACCTCGCAGTCCTTCACAGAGCCATCTGCGAAGACCTTCCGCACCTTGCATGCGGAACCAGCAAGATATTCCTCTGGCACTCCTCCCTCATGGAGGGGGTTGTAGTCCTTGAACCTTGGCTCAACATGAACTCGGATCCCACAAGTGTCACTGATTCTCCAGTGATCCTTCGTTTCCACATCTGCCATCATGACATCTCCTTCCAACGCTCCGGGCGCCTTGGGTGCAGACCGGGCAGCCTTGCCCGTCTTATCTTTCGTTTCGAACACTGAAGGTTCCAGATGTCTTCTGTTTCATGTTTCTGTCCTCGACCACTTCCTGCTGCTGAGCTCGACGGTGCTCCGTCGGCAACCTTTCAGGTACCTCTGCTGTGGTGGGCCGGAAATGATCACTTCAGGCAAACCTGGAATATTGTTCAGCAGTGAGTACGCTAGGGTCTCAGCTTCATCTGCTGATCTCACTTTGTTTTCGGCAACCAAAACGGGAACACCTTCATGCACAAGCCAAAGACCTCGGTGTGGATCTTTGCATATGATGCGCGAAGCGGTAGACCAAATTGTTCCACCGACTTGGTTGTCACGGCGGTACACTACAAGATCTCCGACATTGAAGGTTTCCTGTGCGGCTGCGTTTCGCAGCAGTGCTCTTTGGAGTGCACAAAAGCTCTTTGGGCTTCCAGTACTCCAAGGTTTCCAGCTTCCTCCAGGTCAGTCACGCTGCCTGGGCACCCTGGGTTTTTGCCCAATACCCATTGGGACGGACTGTATCCGTTGACCGGCCCATGCTGTTTTTGGTGCTCAGGGTTTCGTGTAAACAGATACTGAAGTCTCTCTCATCAGTAGCTTCGGAATCAGCCACTACTCGCCTGAGCATCGCTTTCATCACACCTTGGGCCCTTTCTACCTTTCCTATGGCCGTGGGCGTCTCCGAAGACAACTTCAAAGCCGTGCGAGGCCAAAAGCCTCTGTACCACGCCTCGGTTATGTACCCCCCTGTCACAGGTGACTTGTTTTGGCCAACCGGCCCGGCTAACCCAACGGTTAACCATGGCGTTGGCACAGCGCTCGGATGTTGGCATTCCACCTCCAACCTTGACAACTTCAGCCAAGTGGAAACCAGTGGCGATATCCACAAAGCTGAGTATGGAATACGTGTTGCCAGCGTTGTCTCTGGCTTCAGCAACATCCATCCCTACGCAAGCATTGAACTCAAATTGGAACTTGGGACCTACCGGATGCTCTCTGGGGCGTGGCTTGGCATCTTCACAAACCGTGCATCTGACCAAGCGTGCGCTTTCAATCAACTCAGCAGGTGCCTTGCCTGCCTTCAAGATTGCTCTCAAAGTCTGAGGCGTCGGATGTCCAAACTGACGGTGCAAGCGCCTGATGGCAATGCGCGTGCGCTGTGGGAGCCTTCTCCACAGTGCTCTGCGCTTCTGCTCCTCGACGGTTCCTGGCAAAGCAAGCTGGTCAAGTGCTAGGGACTCTTGTTCAGCCGGTGTCAACTTCTGCAGGTCAACAGAATCATCCATGGGTTGCACTTGCGTGTCATCAGATGAAGGTTCCATGTCCTCCTCATCATCTTCAATTACACCATCAAAACAGGTACGTGCAAAACTGCTCAAATACCTTTCTTCTGATGTCTTGCAAAGCAACTCAAGCATGGCAAGTTCCTTGGAATCTTCAAAACATTTTGGGGCAACAACAGGTTGATCCCAGACCAAAATCTCCTCTTGAAGATCTGCTGCAGTAGGGCCTGCCAGATAAATGGTCAAATCACCACGGGTGGACATGCACACGTCATGGAAATCGTGGAACTCATGACGGGGGCACAACACAACAGCTCCACAGTTGTTCAAGTCTGATTCAATCCAAAGGTCTCCCAACAAATCCAAACGATCAGTTTTGGAAACGTATGCAACAATCAAACCAGGCGGCTTTTGGGAAACTGTCTCAATCAGCTTCTTGCGTGTCTTTGACCAATCCTCCTGGATGTCCAGGGCCTCAACTCCATCATGGGTTTTCCAGGGCAAATGACAATCCGTCAAAACAACCATGTGTCGTGAGTCCAGAGGGGTCTGGCTCACCAGCGCTGTCAAAACCCTATCTTGCTCATTCATGATGGACAACCCTGCAACAAACGCATATTTTTCACCCTTGTTCATAGTACAGCAACAGACTCCACAGTTGACACTGTACATTGCTTCCACTACTGGTGGGCCACAACGCTCCACCACCACATCGCTATCTTCTACCTCTGAAGACGGTGACAGAACGATCTGTTGTACGGTCAGCTGCTTGTCGAAGTCCTGAGATGCATCTGAAACACATGCTGGGTGGCCACCTACATCATTGGGCAATTGAAAAGGGCCAACTACACTTTCATCGGAAATCTGTCTTTGGGGATTCTTTAGAACTGGGGTTTCACTCCCATCAACTGACAATTCAACACCAAGCATTGCTGAACCTTCCTGTCCAGGGTATTGAGTTGCGTTCCCTGCTTCTGGAGGGTCGTGGATTTCATCTTCTGGCTCATCTGGTGGCGCTCCATCACCAGGTTCATCATCTTTGGGATCATCCTGCAGATGTCCAGGTCCATCTCCTCCATTGCCAGCATCACCTGCAAGATCGTCATCCACTTCCTCGGTGAGTGCATCACCGGGTGCAAAGATCATGATCCTTGACTGGGCTTCCTGGTTCCAACCTGGTGGATCCGTGCAAAGCTCTCGCACACCAGTCAGGGTCCACTGCCCTGCCACGTAGTCAAACGTAGGACCGTCCATGGCACTTCACCCTTCATCAGCTCGGTGGTGAACTGACGAGGCGCCCAAAACAACGACCTTGATGTTGGACTCATGGTTGGCCTGCTCCAAAGCCGTACGCTCCCTAGAAGCTGGGTCAGACCCAGGGAAATAGGGGCCAATCCACCTCAAGCATCGCGCCTTGAAGCCCCATCCCTTGTTCTCAGCAAAGTACAGCTCGTCCAACAACACCACAGGTGTCTTGCCAACTTGAACCCGTCGATTCCATGCCTCGGGGCCGGTTCGCAGCACCGGGAACTTTCAGTGAGCAGGCCAGCGGTTTCCCACATATCCGCTGCATCCGCTGTATCCGGACTGCTTCGGCCAACCGACTGGCTTCTGTCAGGCGGTGGAACCGAAGGTGGCCTTGGAAGAGGAGGACGTCCACGAAGCTCAGCGCGCGGTGGTGAAGGTGGTTTTGGCCTCCTTGATGTCCTTCTCCTTGAGTCGCGCGAATCACTTCTGGTCCTTGGTCGTCGACGGCGCCCGCGCGAATGGGCGCGCGAACGTCGCCGACGTCAGTGCGTCGCCTCTTCCTTCTCTTTCTTCAACTCATCCAACTGCTTCATTCTGCATCGCTTTCATAGTTTCAAGCAGCTCATTCGCTGGGGGCGGCTCTTCCTCCCGGCGACTGGCGCTCGAAGCTCTCGATGAGGCGTAGCCAGGCATGGGATATATCCGTTCGATGGTCTCGTGCTGAGCCAGGCTTCTCACGACGAACAGGTGTCCTTGACCGAATTGAGATCGGTTGTCGCTCATCCCGCGGCAGCGGCGGAGGCGGCGGCTGCTTGAACTCTGCTGGGGCATGTTTCGTGGTCACCGTCCTGGTGGGCGGCGCCTTTATTGGCATCATCTTGGCACTTGGGGCCGCAGCCTTCGAGGTCTGCTTTTCTTCAGCCTTGGTTCTTTTCAACACTGGTGCTCCGTACGAGCCTGGTCGCTGAGTGACCTTGCTCGTCGGCACTGGCTTCACTTCAAACATTTCTTTGCGTACCCTGGCCAGTGTACCCTCATCTGGTCTCTCGTTCAGATACGAGTCAACCAGTGCTTGGACGCAAACATTGGCTGCTTCTCGAACTTCAGCAGACTCATGGCAGCACTCCATGCATTCTCCTTTGCAACTCCCAGACATCTGGGACCATGATACGGCTGCATTAGCATGAGTCACACTGATCTCATCCCCTGTGATCACTCCATACGCCGAAGCAAGCATCCAACTCACTCCAACGGCGCGGTGACGGTTCTTGTTGCAGTAAACCACCATGCCAACATTGTCCTTTGTCTCCACCAAGATGCGCAGCATCTCAACCAAAGCAGCTTGGCTCTCCGTAGTGGCAAAGAAACCTTTCAAGATCTCAGGGTGGCAACCCACATGGCCTCGAAGCGAGGGGTCATGGTTGAGATCCCCAAACCTCAGCACATTCACAATCCACGTGGTCCTTGTAGAAAGGCCAAATGAAGCTGCAACCGTTCTGCCAGCGCGCACCTTGTTGTAGGCGTTGGACTCCACGAAATCCGCAATTCCACGGTCAAACTCCTTGCCACATGAGATCAACACCGGGTTGGTGTTGCCAGGCTCGATCATGGCTGAAAGCAGTTGGCGCACTTGAAGAGAGTCTCAGCTCTTTCAAGCTGGAAGGCAGTTTCCTATCTTTCAGCTTTGTCAATGCACTTGACAAGTTGATGCATTTGGCGATCGAACTTCATTTCGTGCGAAAGGGACGTCGCGGCACACTCAAAATCGCAATTTTACCTCAGCTTTTGGTGATCGAACCTCATTTCGTGCGAAAGGGATGTCGCGGCACACTCAAAATCGCAATTTTACCGCAGCTTTTGGCGATCGAAAGGGATGTCGCGGCACACTCAAAATCGCAATTTTACCTCAGCTTTTGGCGATCGAGCCTCATTTCGTGCGAAAGGGATGTCGCGGCACACTCAAAATCGCAATTTTACCTCAGTTTTTGGCGATCGCCCATTTCATGCGAAAGGTTGTCGCGGCACGCTCAAAATCGCAATTTATTTTAGATTCATCGCAATTTTACCTCAGTTTCTGGCGATCGAACCTCGTTTCGTGCGAAAGGGTTGCGTTTTGTTCAGTCTCGTTGGCCCTGCCCCGCGCCTTAAAAGAGAGAAATAGAAAAGAAGGAAAAAGAAGGGGGCAAGAGAGCAAGAGGACAAGAGAGCCAGAGGGCAAGAGAGAATGTGAAGATGTGCAGATGTGAAGATGTGAGGATGTGAAGATGTGAGGATGTGAGGATGAGAAGATGTGTTGAAGTAAGATGTGAAGATGAGAAGATGTGAAGATGTGAAGATGTGAAGATGTGAAGATGTGAAGATGTGAAGATGTGAAGATGTGATGTGAAGCTGAGAAGATGTGAGGATGAGAAGATGTGAAGATGTGCGGATGTGAAAATGTGAGGATGTGAGGATGTGAAGATGTGAAGATGAGAAGATGTGAAGATGAGAAGATGTGAAGATGTGATGTGAAGCTGAGAAGATGTGAGGATGAGAAGATGTGAAGATGTGCGGATGTGAAAATGTGAGGATGTGAGGATGTGAAGATGTGAAGATGAGAAGATGTGAAGATGAGAAGACGTGAAGATGTGAGGATGTGAGGAGGAGAAGACGCGAGAATTCAAGATGTGATGTGAAGATGTGAAAATGCTTGGCCGACACCCACTAATAGAAGAACCCTTCGCGCAGACGCTCTCGGGAAAAAATGATGTGACACATTCAGCTTCAAACGAATAATTAAACATCTCCGAAAAGGAAATAGCACACAACTTAGTCAAGAAACGTGTGGACGGGGTTTGCTTCCTTCGGCAAGATCTCATCGAGACCTTGGCCAACTGACAGGTTTTCGAAGTTGATATCTTGTGCAGGATCTTGCAGCCATGGCACGTAATTCAGTTCTTGCATTGGAGGCCGCCGGCGCCTCAATTTTGTCGTCAAGTAGATCCATGTTGTCAAGTCTCGGCTGAATAGATGTTCCAACACCAAGCGGGCCCGTGAATATCTCGACTTTGCCAAGCATCCACTGCATGTGCGAATTCGCTGGTTAAAAGCAAGACAGGGCCATCAGTGCCATGAAAACGGTCACAACCAAACTAAGAGCAGCACGTCGCTGCCTCACTTATGCAAATATTTGCGTGCGTTTTTGGTTCCAAACACGAAACATGTTTGACTCACACTACCAAATGGACACAAACAAATACTGATGCGAATGCATTCTTGGTTCTGGCAAAAACCAAACCAAACCTTGCGGACAAGGGGCTCGTTTGAAGCGCTGCGGGGACAAATGGAGGTGCATCAATGGTCATTGACCCTGCTGCTGCAACAGCTGCCTGCACTTGGCAGATCACTCAGAAGACCGCTCATATGTTACGTCACGGGCATGATCCTTGCATATCTACATACATAAATGCATACAAAACCATGCCATTCCATGCCATGCCACACCAAACCACACCAAACCACACCAAACCACCCCAAACCACGCCAAACCACACCATACCATTCACATGATTTCAGGATCCCATTTTAGTTTGTTTTTTGCACCGCCTGTGAAGTCACTGGTATTCCGCACGTCGACAAAAATTTATGACGGCATCATTACAGGACATGGCACTACATTCTACCTACGACACACCACAATCAAAAGATAAACAATAACCTAACGTAACATACCATCCATTACATTGCATTGCACACATACAGACAGTACATACATACGTAGTTCGGGCATGTTGGACATGTTGTACCCAAAATGTTGATGGTGTATCCATATACTCCCTCCTAAAGTAGCCATAAATGGGGTTTACACAATTTTCAAACATACCCATATAGAGGGCACCTCGACATGTCTTACCAACATCCCGCCCTCCTGTGACTGGATTTGTTCCACCACAGCAACAACAACAGCAACAACAACAACAACAACAGCAGCAGCAGCAGCAACAGCAGCAACAGCAACAGCAATAGCCATAACAGCCATAACAGCAACCGAAGAAACAGGAAGGCCAGCAGGAACAGGAACAAGAACAAGTCCAGCAGGCAAGCGTGAAAACGCATGGAAAAGTGCATGACGCATGCCTGACAAGCACCCCTCCTTAAAAGGTTCAGAAGCAACATTCGCCACCCGTTTCCGTTTAGTTTGAAGCATCTTTGGTGATGAAATGGGAAGGAGGTCTAGCAAACATGCAGCATCGATCAAGCAAAACTACAAACGCGGGAAAATGCAGTTGCTCTGGCGCGAACAGATTTTACACAACATCCATACTGTATCTGCCATCGCCACCACACACTTCAACACAAAGAACGATTTGGTTCCCGCAAGGTATCAACATCCTTTACAACTATGAGATTTTCTCACTTACAACTCGCAACATCACTTGCAACTCTGATACCCCACTTACAACTCGCAAAAAATATCACTTACAACTGACAACTCGCCCGGTTTTGGAGCAGTATGGGAAAGATCCTACGCTAATAACCATTTAGGGTGTTTTGGGTGGTGGGGAGGGCTGGTTCTCAACTAGCCATTTAAACTTTTTTGGCCGGGGTGGAGGGGTGATTGCATCTTAATCTTAATAGCATTGGAGGTTTGTTGGCTGGCGAGTACTGGCCATTCAAGCTTTTAACCCTTTAGGGTTTGTAGGGGAGCGGCGAGAGTTTGTTCTCAACTAGCCATTTAAGCCTTTTCTTGGGGGGTAGAGAAAGGTGCTTTTATTCAATGGCCGCTGAGGATTCGTTGGGGGGCAAGCAACGGTCATTCTACACTTAAAGGTTACAACCATTTAGGGTTTGTTGGTGGCCGCAAGCGCCTTTTCTCAACTAGATTTTTTGAAGAATGGGGAAGGGTTATTCTACGCTAAAAACCATTTTGGGTTGCCAGGAGTGATTGTTCTCAACTAGCCATGTAGGCTTTGCTGGAGAGTGGAGAGGGGTGGTTCTATTTTCATGGCCATTTAGGGTTTGTTTTGGGATGGGCGGGGGAAGCCTGTCACTGTTCTCATCAACTGGCCATTTAAAGTTCTTCTTTTTACACCGGCCAAACAGACAATCTGTGCTCAGCCTAGTCTACAATCCTATACCTCTCTCCCCTTCTCAGCGTGAGACTCTTCTCTGTCCCTCATGCCATGACCCCCTTCAAGCATGCCAGGTCATCGTTTTTCTGTGTTATTCCTGTTTGCAAAACCTTGTGAGTGATCCTGGAGAGAGTTGCAAGCGATGCAAAGACGAAAGTTGCAAGCGATGCAGCGACGAGATTTGCAAGCGATGCCACCCTTCGCAGAGGCCCCAAAGCCGTGCGCCAAATTTGCCACAGCAACTACACACTACACATCCAAATCCTGATCACCTAATGAACTCCTGTCACAACTTTTCACTCATTTCGGCTTGGGTTAGCAAGGAAGGAGGTTCGGTTAGATCATGCCCAGCAGCACCTTGCAGGTGAGCAATTATTCACCACTTTAAGATGCCGGGGTCAGCGCCAGGGCGGTAGCCCGGGTGTGGGGTTAAAGGAAGAATGCACAAGCACCAGCCACCAGGTCAAATGTGCCGTTTGTAAATGTATACATTGTATACGTCTATTCATATATGTCCACGTCATATTGTGTGTATGCATGCATATGCGTGTATATATATATTTCTCTCTCTCTCTCTCTCTCCCCCTGTGTGTGTGTGTCTGTGTGTTTGCGTGTGCCCCCGTCCATATTAGGGGGATGGGGCTGGAGCCCCCTACTTTCTAGTGGATCTTGCAAACAAGTCTACCAAATGGGCAACACACCCTCTAGAGAAAGGGTTGGCATGAGGTTGGCCCCAAAAAACTTTTTGGAGAAGAGCCCCCTCCCACAATTGAACCATGTTCTACCGGAACCGCATGAAATTTTACCTCCACGCAATACATCTACAAAATGAGGTGTTCACACCAAACAAATCCAAAAAAATTGAACAACCGTGCTTCCACGAAATGACACATGTGTGATTCTAAACAAAATGAGATACCAGAATGCGGGTCTAGAAAGTACATGATCTATGTTTATAATTGAAATTTGATTTAATTTAAAAAGCATCACTCTAGAAAATGGGTTGATGGCATTATTGTCCTGTTCATCGTCCAACGCGTCATGGTCTTGAAAAAAAACACTGAAACGTGTCAGCCCTCTAGACTCTACAAAATGGGCAATATGACTCTTCGTGCTACTCTCGCCGCACTCACATCTTTTTACCTTCAGTCTGTCTGTTTCACCTGCTATCCTCAGGTTTGCTTTGGATCGGTAACTCTATGACATGCGCATAGCCCCAGACCAGTTTCAACGCCTGGTCAGAGCTGCCTGGTCACCCCAGGATGGAACCGGCTTTTGCAGGTATCACCCATCACTTAACAAAAGGAAGGGTAAGTGCTTACCTGGTCTCCCCAAAAAACAAAAGAGGCTATGCGCTCGCCTGCTCTGCAGGCACCCTCTCCTAGGCGGGCTTGTCCACGGGAGGCCGGCTCTTAGGGTTGGGTGGGCGGGGAAAGAAAAGCAATGAATGCTATTTTGGTTCAACTCCAACTTGAGCCAAAATGATAGCATTCATTGGCTCACTTGAACATGACGCATGCGCACCCAAAGCCTGCCAAGCTCGATGCATGAATACATCTCAAAGTGACAACATGACTCTTCGTACTACTCTCCCCGCACTCACATCTTTTTACCACCTTCTGCCTTCCGTCTGTCTGTTTCACCTGCTATCCTCAGGCTTGCTTTGGATCGGTCACTGTGTGACATGCGCGTGGCCCCAGACCAGTTTCAACGCCTGGTCAGAGCTGCCTGGTCACCCCAGGCTGGAACCTGCTTTTGCAATCACCCAACGCACTACTACACCCAAAGCACTAGAGGAAAATTCAAAGGTGAGGATGACTGCAACGAAAGGCAAATGGAAAAAGATTGTGGGGAGGTACGACGAATGAAAGCTAAAGCCATGGCAGCGCCACCATGGATCATCAAAACCTAATCTACTAATATAATCTGCCCAATTGCTCTTGCTCTGGACATATTCCCAATAACCCTGAGCACGCCAGGCAAAAAGGGCCAGATGATTAGGTGACCGAGTTTAAGGTCGGGATTGCTAGAGCGGTCTCTCACTAAGGTCACTGCAGCAGCCACATTGTCCAGAAACCAAAGGCCTTGCCGGTTGCGAAAAAGGTCGGCCGTTCGATCAACGCGTACAGCACCATCGTTCGAGCTGCGCGATGTGGGTCTCTGCTAGTTGCCAGAGGGTTTGAAGCTCATCGCAATTGGTTGCCACAAAACTGAGACGAGTCTAGGACCCGTCTGGCTGGAAGAAGATGAGGTGGAAACCACCAGATCCGGGATTGTCAGCCTCGACAGCGGCGTCTGATGCTGCCAAAAATCGATGTTGCTGCAAAGGGAAAACTGAGAACTCACGGTTGGGCTCAAAACACATCACCGCTTCGATCACTTCGACTCGAAGCATGCTTCAATCTCGCGGGTTAGAACTGCTGTTGTTTCGTCTTGGCGAGCTTTGATGGCCATGAGTCCACCATAGCCTACTCGGCCATAGATGCCCTGCTCCAAGACGTTGGCAATGCCGTACAACTTCGACGCAGTACCACGGGTAAACTTCCCAGTCTCTCTCGCTGCTGACATGATGTCTCTGACTTTGTCATGAAGGCGAGATCGTGCCCAAAATTTGACGTGGCAAGTGTTGTTGATGTCGCTGAGGTCGTGGGTCAATCCTAAGAAAGTTCCAGTACTTTGCATGGGTTGTTTCTTGTCAGCTGCGAAGGGGGAGCCTATCAAAGCACATGGTTGGTTAACAGTCCATTGGCCGGATCCTTTGGAGGATTTGAGGTCCGTGATTGTAGCATCATCGAAGAACAATGACACCAAAACTCTGCACAGCCTCCTGGACAAGGCCTCCACCAACCTGGAGAACCTGTTGAATGACATCACTGCCAGGGGGGGCCAAAGAGTAAGCCAGAGTACACTTGGCATGCTGGTGTCTGCCATTCGTCGTGGAACCAGACCGCCGACGCAGCACAAGCTCTCTTTCAAAGACATAGGGCAGTAGCGATGTGCTGGTGGCAAGTCTTCCTGGCCTGTCTCCCAGGCGTCATGAAGACAGAACTCTTGGATCTCATCTTCCGAGCGAGCTGGAGCATTATATAGTGTGGTTGGGGAACTGGTCCAGTCCAAGTCCACCGCTTCCGGAGGTGCGGGTCACCCCCGACTCCAAGAAGGAACGCAGCTCCAACCAGTGTTCACCACACGATCGATTGTTGCCTTCTCTGCATCCTGGACCTTCTTCTCAGCGATCCGCAGGCAAGTCTGCTTCCACTCGGACTTGAGCGCGTCCGTCCGGATGCCTGCAGTTCTTGTCCACGTTGATGGCCTTGGGCTTCTTCTTGTAGATCGTCTTCTTTTCGGGGCGCAGTATGGCAGGACCCTTGGGGTTGCCTTCAACTGCCTGAGCCCCTGCGGCCAACAAACACCACGGCTCCTCCACAGCCCCAACCACAAAAACTTGAACCCTCCAAGATGTCCTGCGCAACGCTGACAGTCTCCCGTACAGCAAGGCATCCTGACCAACGGACGGAACAGCTCCGGATTCACTGGCTTGTGGGTATGACGAAGACGCCTAATTTCCACCCCGTGCATCCAGCACGTGTATGCAGCCAGGTCATGGCCCTCCCGTGCCAGCCTCTCCACATGCTGCTTGAACTCCAGGAAAGCCGCTGCGTGGAGGATGTTGGCCTCGGTCGCAGCAGGGATATCAATCCCAGGTAGCTTACGCAGCATGCAAGGTCACCCCTCGCTACACACCAGGTCACCCCTGGAATGATCAAGGTCTAGAAAGGTCACCCGTTACCAGGCCTAGAAAGAAAAGCAATGAATGCTATTTTGGTTCTTGAGCTAAAATGATAAAGTTCATTGGCTGAGCCAAAATGATAGCATTCATTGGCTCACTTGACGATGACGCATGCACACCCAAAGCCTTCCAAGCTCGATGCATGAATACATACATACATACATACATACATATATATATATGTGTGTGTGTAATAAATATATATATATATATACAGGTGTGTGCTTACAAAAAGAATTGAGGCAGTAAAATTCTACACAATAGGTTTAAGCGTGTTTAGGCAATATAATTCTATAAAATGAGTTGTTCCCAATGATCACCTCCTTCTACAAAACACATGGTTTTGCAATCATGTCGTGCCCCAAGAAAATACCGCACCAAACATGCATTCTCTAGGAAAAGGGATGTTGTCAGAAATGTACTCAAACAAAACTCATATTGAAAATGCCCTAGATCTCCGAGCCCAAAACAATCCAAAATCCACCAAATCCATAGAAATTGCCAAAGTTTTTATGGCCCACCCTCCCGCAATTCCTGCAGATTAGTCGGATCATTGCAGATATACACATATGCAGCTAGACAAATGCAAATACATACGATACATGGACTATCTGCCCTCACTACGAAGTGTTTTTGTCAACATCTGTATTGTACATCGCTAAAATCAATCGAATTCTGACCTTCCTCCATCTGTTTTCGAAGACATTCGCAAATAAGCTTTGAAGATCTTTGAAGCAAAATGTGTGTGCGTGTGCCCTGACTCACTGCTTGCTCAGAAGTCTGGCCTCACTGTTTGTGCCCTCGCCAAGCGCTGGCTCAGGGAGAGCACTAACATCATCCTCATCACTTTCCTCCTGCAAAATTGTGCTTTCAAATTTTCAGAGAACAAACATGTCTACAGCAGCTCCATATTTTTCCGATATCATGCCCAGTAGCCGCAAATTGTTGAAGCAAGCGCACTCCCTGGATTGGGAACTGACAACCCTAAATAGCTGTTGTCTGCATCAACTTGCAAGCTGGCCTCGAAATCACCGCCAGCGAGGAAAAGCGCAACCTGAGACCTGTCGCACATACGCGCACACACATCACAGACAGTGAATCGTTTCAACCCCAAATTGCAACTATACATATGTATACGTGTGTATATGTATAATATATATATAATAAAAATTGTAATAATAAGAAGAAAAATAAGAACAAGAATAATAATAAATAAATATATATATATTGATAATATATATATATATACATATATAAATAATATATATATACATAAATAATATATATATATATGATACGTACACATTATGTTTAAAATATGACTTGTTGTCTTCTGCGCATCGTATTTGCTACATCCGAAAAACGCAATTCACGCTACAACCTCGTTGGCACAAACCCCATGCCACACGCAACCAGTGCAGCCATTGCAATGGACACCGCGGACCAAGGAGCACGTTGTCTGAGCAGAACACAAATTGGGACGGAAGGGACAGCGAGTCAACAAATGTCCAAGAGAAATGGTTGCTAGCAGGGTGCACACGGGACCCGCCAGAAGAAACTGAAGAGAAATGCAAGCACTCTAAAGTCTAAAATAAACCAAACCGTTTCGAGAACAAGATTGAGGATATTGAGGCTGATTTGAACATGACATTTCCGATCTGTCTCTGCGAGTCTCTATACTTCAAGATCCCGCAGAAGGTGCTACTCTCCGATCCGTAAGTGTGTGTGTGTGTCATAAACCTTTGTACCAGTAGTACCGCACAAGGCGGTGGCCGAAGTTTCAAAAATAGGAAACCTATAGGAGACGTTGGTTGTTGTGAATCACAGATGGCAGGGCGAATCCACTGATGGACCGAAGGGTGGTTGGAGCTGTGTTTTTCCCAAAAGCATCTTCGATGCTTGGGTTCTCGTTTAGTTGTTTAACCGCGTGGGGTAGCGAGCTGGTTTGAACGGTGGTGTGCGGACGGCGTGGGTGCAAGGGAAAGGAAGGGAGGAAAGGAAAGGAAGGAAAAGGAAGGGAAAGGATGGGAAAGGAGCGTGGGTGCCAGGGAGTGGCTGGAAATGGGTGGGGAGAAGAAGCCGCTGGACTGCGCGGACGGCTGCGGACGGGAAATGGGTTCGGAGAATTGCGCGGACGGCTGCGGACGGCTGCGGACGGCGTGGGTGCCAGGGAGTGGCTGGAAATGGGTGGGGAGAAGAAGCCGCTGAGAATGAGCGAGCTTGGCTGTGCGGACGGCTGCGGACGGCAAATGGGCGGGGAGAATTGCGCGGACGGCTGCGGACGGCTTGGGTGCACGGGAGTGGCTGGAAATGGGTCGGGAGAAGAAGGCGCTGGGGATGAGCGAGCTTGGCTGCGCGGACGGTTGCGGACGCGAAATGGGCGCGGAGAATTGCGTGGACGGCTGCGGACGGCGTGGGTGCAAGGGAGTGGCTGGAAATGGGTGGGGGCAAGAAGTCGCTGGAGATCAGCGAGCTTGTCTGCGCGGACGGCTGCGGACGGGAAATGGGTGCGGAGAATTGCGCGGACGGCTGCGGACGGCGTGGGTGCCAGGGAGTGGCTGGAAATGGGTGGGGAGAAGAAGCCGCTGGGATGAGCGAGCTTGGCTGGGCGGACGGCTGCGGATGGGAAATGGGTGCTACGGAGTGGCTGGCAATGGGTGGGGAGAAGAAGCCGCTGGGGATGAGCGAGCTTGGCTGCGCGGACGGCTGCGGACGGGAAATGTGTGCGGAGAATTGCGCGGACGGCTGCGGACGGCGTGGGTGCAAGGGAGTGGCTGGAAATGGGTGGGGAGAAGAACAAGATGCAGCCCACGAACCCGAATGCTCACACGTATGTTAATGGATATGCAGTCACTCAGAACAATTTTCTGCAATAGTTTATTTGAACAGTCTTGTATATACAGATTTCCCCTGTTACCAGTCTGCAGTGTGGAATGGACAGTGTAGAGTGTGGAGTGTAGAGTGTAAAGTGTAGAGTGCGGAGTGTGGAGTGTAAAGTGTGGAGTGTGGAGTGTAAAGTGTAGAGTGTGGAGTGTAAAGTGGGAAGTGTGGAGTGTAAAGTGTGGAGTGTAAAGTGTGGAGTGTAAAGCGTGGAGAGGAAAGCGTGGAGTGTAAAGTGTGGAGTGTGGAGTGTAGAGTGTAAAGTGCAGTGTGTAAAGTGTAGAGTGTGGAGTGTAAAGTGTGGAGTGTGGAGTGTAAAGTGTGGAGTGAGGAGTGTAAAGTGCAAACTGTAAAGTGTGGAGTGTAAAGTATAAAGTGTGGAGTGAGGAGTGAGGAGTGTGGGGTGTAACGTGTAGAGTGTGGAGTGGAAACTGTAGAGTGTAGAGTGTGGAGTGTAAAGTGAGGAGTGTGGAGTGTAAAGTGTAGAGTGTGGAGTGTAAAGTGTGGAGTGTGGAGTGTAGAGTTTAAAGTGCAGTGTGTAAAGTGTAGAGTGTGGAGTGTAAAGTGTGGAGTGTGGACTGTAAAGTGTGGAGTGAGGAGTGTAAAGTGCAAACTATAAAGTGTGGAGTGTAAAGTATAAAGTGTGGAGTGAGGAGTGAGGAGTGTGGAGTGTAAAGTGTAGAGTGTGGAGTGGAAACTGTAGCGTGTGGAGTGTGGAGTGTAAAGTGAGGAGTGTGGAGTGTAAAGTGTGGAGTGTAAAGTGTACAGTGTGGAGTGTGGAATGTAAAGCGTGGAGTGTGGAATGTAAAGCGTGGAGTGAGGAGTGTGAAATGTAAAGTGTGGAGTGAAAAATGTAAAGTGTAGAGTATGGAGTGTAAAGTGTAGAGTGTGGAGTGTGGAGTGGAAAGTGCGGAGTGCGAAGTGTGGAGTGGAAAGTGTGGAGTGTAAAGTGTGGAGTGAGGAGTGTAAAATGTAAAGTGTGGAGTGAGGAGTCAAAAATGTAAAGTGTGGAGTGTAGTGTTTAAAGTGTACAGCGTAAAGTGTAGAGTGCGGAGGTGTGGAGAGTAAAGTGTGAAGTGTTAGGTGTGGAGTGAGGAGTGCAAAGTGCAAAGTGTAAAGTGTGGAGTGAGGAGTGTAAAGTGTAAATTGTGGAGTGAGGAGTGTGGAGTGTGAAGTGTGGAGTGTGGAGTGTGGAGTGGAAAGTGTAGTTTGTGGAGTGTGGAGTGTAAAGTGTGGAGTGTGGTGGAGTGTGGGGTGTAGAGTGTGGAGTGTGGTGGAGTGTGCGGTGTAGAGTGTGGAGTGTCTAGGAGTGTAAAGTGTGGAGTGCAAAGTTTAAAGTGTGGAGTCCAAAGTGTAAATTGTGAGTGTAGAGTGTAAAGTGTAGAGTGTGAAGGGGGAGTGGAAAGTGCAAAGTGTAAAGTGTAGAGTGTGGAGTGAGGAGTGTAAAGTGTAAATTGTGGAGTGAGGAGTGTGGAGTGTAAAGTGTGGAGTGTAGAGTGTGGAGTGGAAAGTGTCGAGTGTGGAGTGTGGCGTGTAGAGTGTAAAGTGTAAAGTGTGGAGTGAGGAGTGTGCAAAGTGTAGTGTGGTGGAGTGTAGAGTGTGCAGTGTGGAGTGTAGAGTGCGGAGTGCACCCCTGCCACGCAAAACGAGATGACAACCTGCTTGGAAACGAAGGGAAAGGAAGGGAAAGGACGGGAAAGGAAGGGAAGGAAGGGAAAGGAAAGGAGAGGTTGATTTGGAAATCAGCCGCCGTCGCATGACCGTGCTCAAATGAGCTTGCTTGGCGATTGCACACTGTCACTCAATGTTTCCGCGCAGAGCTGAAAAAATGAAATTTGCAGTGAATGCGTCCATAATGTTCATCTTCTAAAAAGAAGCTGGCAAGAGGCGAAAAAGAAATCAACCAATTATCAGTATTACTCAAATTTGTTTGCTGTCGTTTTGCTTTTGGGTTCTCAGGCCCCCCCTTGTTTGGAGTGGTTGCAGTGGTTGCAGTGGTCACCTCAGCACAACTGCTGGATGTAGTGTGGTGTATCGCAGTTGTAGTTGTAATGTAAATGGAGTTGTAGTTGTAGTGTAGTGTAATTAGTGTAGTGTAGGTGTAGTTGCAGTTGTAGTTGTGGTTGTGGTGTGGTGTAGTCTAGTGTAGTGTACCGTAGTGATGTGTACTGTAGTGTGGTATAGTGTAGTTTAGTCTAGTGTCGTGTAGTGTAAAGTAGTGTAGTTGTAGTTGTGGTGTGGTGTAATTAGTGTAGTGTAGTGTAGCGTAGTGTAGTGTAATGTAGTGGCAGTTGCAGTTGTAGTTGTATTTGTATTTGTAGTTGTGGTTGTAGCGTACTGCAGTGTAATTAGTGTATAATGAAATGCAGTTGTAATTGTAGTTGTAGCTGTGGTGGTGGTTGCGGTGGTGGTGGTGGTTGCGGTGGTGGTGGTGGTGGTGGTGGTGGCGGTGGCGGTGGTGCTATCTATCTATCTATCTATCTGTCTATCTATCCATCCATCCATCCATCCATCCATCCATCCATCCATCCATCCATCTATCTATCTATCTCATCTATCTATCTATCTATCTATCTACCTGTCTATCTGCAAGCTTGAAAACGAAGCTATTCTGCGAGACTTCCTACAGTAATTTTTTAAAACTGACAACATCAAAAACGAAGCAATTCTGCGAGACTTCCTCAATTTTTGAACTTAGCAACGTCAATAAAACGCAGGAGGTCAGGCCGCTGATTTCCTGAGAGGGGTTGCATTTTGGAGCATCAGATCTGCAGGTTTGCGAAGATGATTTTGCGTGACAGGTGCGGCATTTTATATGACTTGGCATCGCTTTTTCGTGGCAGGCGAAGTACTTTAGACAGATGGAGTGGAAAAATCGCAAAACGCATTGGTACGAGGCCGTCAGCTCTGCATTCAACTTTCCATTCTTGAAGGGAGTCTCGCAGAATTCTTTCGTTTTTGTTGTCAAGTTCAAAAATTGAGGAAGTCTCGTAGACTTGCTACATTTACATCTCTGATGAACATGTCTCTTGTACTGCGCATCCATCTTTGCAGATCCTCTTCAAATGTCCCATGCCTGCCATCGTTTTGGAAATGCTACAAAACCGTCACGTTTTGCTCACTTTTGGCAGGGTGGAGAATCCCCTGTGCCTGCCACACAAAACGACGCTTCAACGTCCAAAAGTGGCGCGAACATGCGGTGCTTTGTACATTTTGACTTCGAAATGTGCTTCGCGCCACAACGGCGTGCACTTTTGCAACATCTCAACTTCCAAAAGTGTTCCGAGGCTGACGTGCTTTGTGCATTTTGAATTCGAAATGTGCTTCACGCCACAACAGCGTGCACTTTTTCGACATCTCAACTTCCAAAAGTGCTCCAGCACTGGGGTGCTTTGTACATTTTGACTTGGAAATGTGCTTCGCGCCACAACTGCGTGCGCTTTTTCGACATCTCAACTTCCAAAAGTGGTCTGACGTTGGTGTGCTTTCTACATTTTGACTTGGAAATGTGCTTGGCGCCACAACGGCGGTGCTTGGCGCCACAACGGCGTGCAATTTTTAATCTCTCATCTGGCCAGATGGCTCTGCACCCGCCCCTTTAGCGAGCCTACTTTTCGACACTCCTGAGCCACAAATCATTGGAAAAACACAGTGTTTCGCGACTCTGCTACCTTTTCGCACCTGCATCTTCTTTCTTCTGACTCTTCCTCTTCTCTGATCTTCTTTCTTCTTCTCTTCTCTTCTCCGACTCTTCCCACCTCTGCTTTTTCATCTGTCCATATTGTCGGAAGTTTGACTTCTAAACTTCCTTCGACAAGAACACCATGTTTCACAATGATATAATAGATAATGGTAATTGTTTCTCAATTTTTGTGAAGTAAGGACAGGCAAGCCGATCCTATCCAAAGAATGTACAGAATGTGAGCCAGTGCAACTGTACCGGGTCCCTAACGTCATCTCTGCGGCTAATCCCTTGTCTGGATCAAGATCCTTGGGAATCTGGCAGTTCGGGAGTGTCTGGAAACTCTCGTTTCATCTCCGCATACTGAATTGCACAACTTGCAGTCAGGACTGAAGGAAATTCCAAGCAGTGTTCGTCGCTGGCGTGATCCTGCGGCTCGCTTTCTGTCCCCATTTGCAGGCCTTTCAACCAAGGACACCGTAGGAAGCAAGAAACTACAACGCAAATATCGAAAAGTCTGATTGCAACTTTCCATTAGGCCTGTCTTCAAGCTTGGATCATCTTGGCCATTGCTCTGGTCCTGCTCCCAAGGCCGCCACATGGAATCTGCTTGTACCTCATGCATCTTTTGGCGATGACAAAGAACCCATAGACGAATTCAGTGCATGCAAGACATGCAAGGAAGAACTCCTTCAGGCTTCATCTCTGTTGCCGGTTTTTCGGTCGAAATCGCCTCGAATTGCCCCATATCCTGCGCAGCTTGTGGATGCAATCCCGCTGGTAGTGATGCCTCCATCTGGGACTTCATGTCAATGCCTGTCACATCACGGTTTGCCACTTGCCAATTTTCTAACACTGCCGTATACTTGACTGACATATCTTCAGATTACTTTTCACATTCCTCTTCCATTAACTTCTCTGACCTTCAATCACTGCGTTCAACTTCATGTCTACTCTGCTCAGTAAAAATCCATGCCCATTTGGCTACTTCCGACTACTTCCCTATGGACCTTTCACCTCGTGAAATATGTTTGCACTCAGGTGGTGTGACTTGAGTTGAAGTTGAAGATCATTCTTCCGGCAGCTAGTCAGCCTTGAGGCCAGTTCCAGGCAGATCCCGACCAGTCATTGTTCGGTTTGACTTCCTGGTTGGGTAGAGCCTGAAACAGTATGGATCATATGGATCTTGATCTTGCGGAACTGACAGGTCACTCAAATGTATTGTGTTTATCAAACTGGGAATCTTGGAAACGAACGTGAAACCTCAGGAACTGACATCGGCTGGTAGAGCCCCCATGTCAGATACACCTGGACAAAGTTTGAACCGATTCCGTGCCACGTGTCACCTCCATCTGAATATCTTTTCGAACATTGTTTGAGTCTTCGTGCCATTCCACCATGCAGGCGCCCATTCTTCGACTGGCGTTGTTTGTCGGACTGGAGCTATGGAGGCCTCCACCATGCGGACTGTTGCCATTATTGTCATAATGAATTGTCATGCACAGTCTGACCCTGTTGTTTCCATTTGTTTCCTAGGAAGATTCGTAGTCATCACGTTCACATCATGCCAAACGTTTATGCCAAATTGGTCCAAAGTGTACTCATGTCGTGCACGCAGGTTTACATATCATAAACACATAATATTCTTAGTACATGCGTGTATGCATACATGTGCTCTTGGGCTAAGCCCTTAGGGCCCCAACACAAGTTTTACTTGAGGCCGGGGGTGGATGACGAAAGCTAGCGGGGTAGGAGGAAGGGAAGACGTATCTTCAGTGTCAGCAGGGAAATGTCGGTGGCGTTTCCGCGTCAAACCGTTTGGTGTCATGGCGAGATTTCACGCTGTGCGTTTTCCATGGCGAGGCACGGCTAGGTAAGAGCGCAAAGCCGCGTTGATTCTGACATTGGCCCAGGTACTTGAATATGACGATGACGATGACAATGGCGAAGACAATGACACTGACAATGACGATGATGATGATGATGATGATGACGATGATGACGATGACGACGATGATGATGGTGGTGATGATGATGCTCGTGATGATGATGCTCGTGATGATGATGATGATGATGATGGTGATGATGATGTTGATGATGATGATGGTGATGATGATGATGATGATGATGATGATGATGATGATGATGATGATGATGATGATGATGCTGATGATGAAGCGGATGCGGCAGATGATCGGGATGATGATGAGGAGGAGGAGGATAAGGAAGAGGAGATGATGATGATGATGATGATGATGATGATGATGGTGATGATGATGATGATGATGATGATGATCACGATGACGAGAACGATGCCAATGACGATGACGATGACGAAACCGATGACGATGACGATGACGATGACGACGATGATGACGATGATGCTGATGATGGTGATGGTGGTGGGGTTCGGGGGGGGCCTTGCGCGTGAAAAATCACGTCATCTCCTTGAGCAGCCCCCGGAATACTTGCTAAAGCAAGAAGACTCCAGCTAGCTGACGCTAGCTTTCGTGACTTTTAATTTCCTCACGACTCCTAACTCCTGTCTAACAGTGATCCTTTTCCCAGTTTCAACATGTTTTAACATCTGTATCGACCCAAGTTCACCCTGGAATCTCCGGGCCACTTGTTCTACATCGTTCCAACGTTCCTCACATCGTCACATCGTCACATCGTTTAACACTTTATTCATCTTTATTCTGGGCGTTTGACAGCACTTGGTCGCATCGTCGCATGGCTTCGGTTGCATTTGAATTGTGAGCGGGCATTTTCCCAAATACGGATTGGAGATCCATTCAGAGATCTCTGAGGCACATCCGCACAGCTAGAACAGTGAAGAGCAGGAGACTCATCAGAAAATGATAAACAAGAGACTAAATGAGAAAGAATTAACTTGCCATGGGACCAAAAAAACAACAGCACCAAGCAGCCCCATTGGTCGGAGCAGGCAGTCTCACTACAGACAAGTGGTAGTTCCCTCCATTCTTTGTGGCGCGTCCCTCCTTAGCGGCGTATAGCTGGGTAGACCTCCTTCCTCTCCCTGCGTGCGCTCGGATTCCCTTTCTTCCTGCCTCAATGGTCACGCTGCTGTTTCCTCGTTTGTCGATGTTGCCTGTTCTGCGCTTGTGTTCTTCTGTGTGCGTGTGTCAGCTTGCTTATACGTTTCCTTGTTGTCCCTTCTGGTCTTTCGTTTTGCCTGTTTGTTGTATGCTTGCTTTGCTCCTTTTCTGCCCCGTGTTGTTCTCTCTTTGTGTTGTTCGCTGACTTTCCTTCTTCCCTCCCTCCCCCCTTTCTTTGTTGCCTCTGTGCCTTCCCGCACGTGCTTAATCGCTGTTTTTCCCGTATGGCAAGCAGGGAGGCAGTAACCCACGAATGGTTCAACGGTTGATCAAGCTGTTCCTTTGACGCTTTCAGAAGTCAAACTCTGCTGCATGGCCCGGTTGCAGCAACCTAGTGTATACAAGGTATGGAGGCGAAGCCTAGAGCGGATCACACTCAATTTCACGTTTCCTGTCTATATCGACCCTTTTCTATTTTGTCACATATGCATCGACCGATCTTTACCCAGAAGTCTCAAGGCAACCTGAGCTACATTGTTCCAATGTTTTTCATCTCCCAGTACACCCGGTGTTCCCACAGCAGAAAATAGCATTACATTATGTTGCGTTGTTGCCAAACATTAAGTTGCATTGAATACATTTGACGGTAGAACATTGCAACACATGTCCTCGTAGACATACGAACGGCCAACATACAAAGACACACATCATGCACTCATATAATATGCACATGTACACATGCGATCATGCACGCATACACATACACATATACATTCATAGCTACATACACCATGTTCCGTACACACCTCACCGAATTTCTCAACGCTAAGGACCCCAATCCCACAGAAGAAAGGTACATCTGAGTGAGGGCAATTTGTTTCATCCATGTTCATCTTGCAGAGCTCAATTTGAGAAATTATGTTTTTTTTCAACCACTCCCATGCACTCACCACACTCGATTTCATCCCTTAGAAGTCGTCCTGTTTACTTGACACTTTGGTCCGGGACATAAGCAAACCCCTCTGGGGTTCGGAGGGCAGGTTGCAGTGATGCAAGCACTTTGGGACGATTTTTTTTGTTGAACAGTTGAAGCATGTAGAAACTCAAAGGAAACCGAACGAACACTGAAATTGACAAATCACCCAAGCGGCCAGCGAATTGTTGCTCAGAGATCACAAGCGTCAATATGCAAATGCAAAGGCTAAAACGTTTTTTTTGTTTCAATCAGTTCGTCGGGATTCCAAAGCATGGGTCGAGCGCTAATTAAATCGAGCCTGCTTTAAACGTCTTATATACAATAAATTCAATCTTGTGGGCCGGATGGTTTTGGGAACAAAAAACTACGGAAAAAAAACAGCGACATCACTGCGCAGGTTTATCCGTGGTGCATTATGTTGAAATGATGTCAGAAAAATGAAATAATGTGCACGTAATTCATATAATTCTTCAAGTCCGCCGGCCTGCCGGCGTGTCGGATTGGAAAGTGTTGTTCTTGTTTCTGTTCTTGGTTTGTGTTCGTTTCTGTTCTTGGCTTGTACTTGTTCCTTTGTTCTCTTGCTGCGCGTTTTTGCTTCGTCTGAATCAAGGTCCCCCCCCCTCCCCCCCTGAAGATAGGCACTAGCGTCTAGGCTAGATCAGCTAGAGCGTCTTCCCAAGACAGCGACATACCTTTTTACTCACACGGCCAATAGCCAGTCGGTGTGGTGTCAACAGGATTACTCTATATCTCTCTTAACCCTTAACAACTTATGTTAATGTGCTCAATACTCATGCTATATCCACATAAAGGATTCAAGCAAGCCCACCTCAACAGGCACAAATTCAAAGGCAATGAGTAGAGCACTACGCTTTGTCGTACCCATTTGAGAATCAGAGTTAGAGCCTGTTCTGTGCTACACGTTGGCTAATCAGCAAAAACTGAGCGGAAGTCACGCAGTGGTTTCTTTACAAAAACAGCGGATGATAGCGGATTGAAAATCACAACCTTGTCCTAAGGACATGTCGAAATGAAAACAGCGAATTCACTAATTATTTTTCCACGACAATGATGCGCGAAGCACGGTCGTTCCAAGAAAAATGCTCACTGCAAGATTCAGAAATTTAGGTCAGATGGGAAAGAACTGACCAAATCACAAAATAAACGGATACAGCGGATCTCCAAAGTCGCTCATTCAAGCGGACAATGGACAGAAGTCGGAGTTGGTAAAATGTTGATTCGTTCCATTCGGAGCCTCTCTGCTCGGCGAAAGGTGTATGGAGACAAAATGCGATATTATCTCTATCTAGAGGAGTATATATCTACATTAAATTGAAGTTCGGACACAGCAGTGGCATTATCTCCAACTAAAAGAGTATATGCCATCTTGCGTAAAAATGAAACTCTGTTTGGGTATGATCTCTATCTCAGAGAGTATATACCTTCTTGTGAGAAATGAAAAATCTGCCTTGCAATACCTATGCTTGTCCGGTGGGCTCATTTCATTTCTTTTTCGTCCAAAAGGAAATGAGCACACAGAAAAACTGTACAAAGCAAATCATGCTGTGTTATCTTCATCTATAGAAGTATACACTCACTTCGGTCTCCATGTTTTGGACGATGAAGCTGAGGAACCACCATAACCAGTCTGTTGCCAGTTGCTCCAGTCGCGATCGTCATAACCCTTTCTCTTGTTTGCCTTCTGCGTCTCCCTTCACTTTTCGTGACGTCTTCGTTTCATCTCATAGGGAATGTAGGCACGCTTTTCACTCCAAATCATACCTGAAGGTTTCAAGTGAACAAGAATCGGGTTGTGAGCGTCTCTGTCTGTTGGTGCAACCATGAAGATTTTGTGATCACTGGTTAAACAAGTTTCATTGACCCTGACGGTAAATTCGCCAGTAAAGTTCATGTGATCTTCATCATCAAATCGACTGATGTCATCCTCATACTCCAATCTAGCATGTCCCCACTCAACAATAGACATCATACAACAGTCACCATGGTCTAATGTCTTCGTCACGAGTTCGGCGGTGTATGTATCTGTTGTAATGCCATCCAGATGTGTTGCAAGAAAATCAAGCTCTCGATAACTACAGGAGATAAAGTGCTTGACCCTAACAAGTGGAACCTCTCCAAAGTGTTTGCGTCTTGCTTGTGTTGCAACATCCATCATCTTGTTGAGCCAGTACTGCAATAAGCTGCATTCGTACGTGGGAACCTCCAGTTTTCGGAGTTGCAAGATAGCATGCTTTGTCCCCGTCGCCTGCGATCACGTCAACCTGATAACGGGCGCACTCAAAAGCCATGCAAGCTATGCACTCCCCTGTGATACCGGGTGAATCTCCGACATGCTTCTGTCCGACGTGGTATACACACACGCGTCATCTTCATGCGAGCTCTTGTGAGGGGCTCCTCAATCTGTGTGTCTCGATGCTTTGTTTTGCCCCAAGGAATCTCAAATATTGCCCACGATACGTATCTGATGCGCGTGTCATCTTCATTTGTATTGTACCCAGCAATTTGTCGGATATATCCTTCCTTTCCAATCCGAGAAGCTACCATCAAATCATGATAATCATTGAAGCAAGTAGTGATTCGTGCCTCTTCAAGTAAAGCTCTGTGAGGATAGAGACTACCAGCCTCGCAATTCATGAATAGATGTGCTCCAAGGTTCTTGATGACGCTGATGAAGTAGTTGTTGAACTGTGGCTTGTCTCCAATCTGCCGATGCTCACTGTCTAGATCGTAATCAATGTGGTGCAAACGATTGTAATCGTTCAGGTAGTGGACATTTGCTAAAACGTGTTCTGCCCCAGTTTTCAAGATTCCAAAACATCAGTGAGAATTGTGGAAATGCCCTGTAAGCATGTTCTTCATCATAATACGTGGGGTCAAACATGCCTCCTCTGTGATATCTGGAAGATAAGCATTGCAACACTATGCAGTAAGGTAATACCTTGTGATCCTCCACGTAACCTTCCAATACTGCTGTCAAACTTCTGAAGTCGTCATCAATTCTCCTTTCTGCTTCCTTGGCTGCTTCCTCTGCATGTTCCTGGTGTCGTGGATGTAATCTGGGATCACTGCGGCCATATTCACATGTGTTCTTGATATCTTCTAGTTCTTGAAGCGGAAGCTGATTTCTATGCCTGGCTATGTACTCTGCCATCAACTGATCATCTGTGTTAGAATATCAGTGGTCTTGATGAGGAGCCATGGTAGTTCTATACTTTACATGCCAGAACATATGTCGATGTTGAGAAGAAGCTGGGTAACCTTGATTGTAGAACCCTGCCCATTCAACATGGTAACCATCCGTAAAACACTCAGCAAGTTTTCGAAAAACTGAATCATCTTCATTGCCAGTGATGTCAGCACCATAGTAAAGTCTTTTGGCAGGTTCAGGTTTTGGAGCCGTGTCATCTTGTTGAAGATCTGCTTGTGGTTCTGCCTGTGGTTCCCCTGATTCCTCTGTCTCAGCAAAGCCGCAAAGAGCTTCCAGCCTGTGAACCCAACAAAAATAACTCATCTGTCTGACATTCCATGCTCACCTGTGATGGCGGTGGAAGTGTAGGCTCCTGTGGTTCTTCTTGTTCTTCCTCAACTTCAACTTCTTCTTCTTTTGCCTCTGACTTGACAACTCTCTCCATGATCTTCTTCTGAACGGTCTTGTTGTACATGCTAAGCCACTTGATAGTGCATTCAATCAAATCATCATCTTCTGTTTCCAGAATAATATGCTTGTTCTCACGACTCAAACTTTCAACAGTACCCTTGAATTCGGGATGAGCACGACCTTGATCTTCACGACGCCGAAGAGGAAAGTTGGGATCATCATACATAAGATCTGGCTCCTCAACATCTTCAAAGTTGTCGGGTGTGACATGCTTGTTCCCCACATCTTTGTGTGGGGTTCTTGTTTTTGATTCTGTATCCCGGGTTCTTCCCCGCCTCCCCGCCTCATCCCGCCTCCCGCCGCCTCCGCTTCACACACATCTTTCACACACCATCTTTGTCAACCATCTTTGTCAACCATCATCTTTCACACACCATCTCTCACACACCATCTCTCACACACCTCTTTGTCAACCACCATCTTTCACACACCATTTTTCAACCACCGTGAATCACATACCATCTTTCACACACATCTTTGTCAACCACCATCTTTCACACACCATTTTTACACACACACACACCATCCCACACCATCTTTTGTCAACCATCATCTTTCACACACCATCTTTCACACACCATCTCTCACACACCATCTCTCACACACACACACATCTTTGTCAACCACCACTGGTGGCGCGCTTGGGCTGGGATTAGTCGCCGATGACGCCGTGCCACTTTGCGTGGCAGGCGTGGCACTTGGCGACATCTAGCTTCGTTTTGCGTGGCAGGCCTGGCACTTGGCGAAATCCACCTTCGTTTCGCGTGGCAGGCGTGGCACTTATGGCACTGGGCTGGCTCTGGTGGTGCGCTTGGGCTGGGATCAGTCGCCGGTGACGCGTTTTGCGTGGCAGGCGTGGCACTTGGCGACATCCACCTTCGTTTCGCGTGGCAGGCGCGGCACTTATGGCGCTGGGCTGGCTCTGGTGGCGCGCTTGGGCTGGGATTAGTCGCCGGTGACGCCGCGGCACTTTGCGTGGCAGGCGTGGCACTTGGCGACATCTTCCTTCGTTTCACGTGGCAAGCGTGGCACTTATGGCACTGGGCTGGCTCTGGTGGCGCGCTTGGGCTGGGATTAGTCGCCGGTGACGCCGCGGCACTTTGCGTCGCAGGCGTGGCACTTGGCGACATGTGCCTTCGTTTCACGTGGCAGGCGTGGCACTTGGTGACGTCCACCTTCGTTCTGCCTGGCGGGCCTGGCACTTATGGCACTGGGCTGGCTCTGGTGGCGCGCTTGGGCTGAGATTAGTCGCCAGTGACGCCGCGGCACTTTGCGTGGCAGGCTTGGCGCTTGGCGACATCCACCTTCGTTTCACGTGGCAGGCCAGGCACTTGGCGACATATACTTGCACTTTGCGTGGCAGGCGTGGCACTTATGGCACTGGGCTGGCTCTGGTGGCGCGCTTGGACTGGGATTAGTCGCCGGTGACGCCACGGCACTTTGCGTGGCAGGCGTGGCACTTGGTGACGTGCACCTTCATTTCATGTGGCAGGCGCGGCACTTGGTGACATATACCTTCGTTTTGCGTGGCAGGCGTGGCACTTGGTGACATCCACCTTCGTTTCGCGTGGCAGGCCTGGCACTTACGGCACTGGGCTGGCGGGGCGCTTGGACCCACCATCTTTGACACGATCTTTCACACACCACTTTGTCACACACCATTTCACACACCACTTTGTCACACACCATCTTTCACACACCATCTTTGACACACCATCTTTCACACACCACTTTGTCACACACAATCTTTGACACACCATCTTTCACACACAACTTTGTCACACACCATCTTTGTCACCCACCATCTTTCAGACACCATCTTTCACACACCGTCACAGACCATCCTTCACACACCACTTTGTCACACACCATCTTTCACACATAACTTTGTCACACACCATTTTTCAACACACAATCTTTCCCACACAACTTTGTCACACACCATCTTTCGCCACACCATCTTTCACACACATTTTTGTCACACACAACTTTGTCACACGTTCTCTTTCACACACAACTTTCACACACACACCATCTTTCACACACAACTTTGTCACATGCTCTCTTTCACACACTACTTTCACACACCATCTTTCACACACAACTTTGTCACACACACCATCTTTCTTTGTCACACACCATCTTTCACATACAACTTTGTCACACACAACTTTGTTTTACTTCTCGATCCTCCACCACCTCCTTTGTCTTTCCTTCTTTTCCCGTCCCCGCTACAACATTTGGTGCTCATTATTGGAAGAAGTTGCCTTGTGGGGCTATCCGGTCCTTTAATTTGCCTTCACAACTCTCTGAAGTTCCAGATGAAAGTCATGATATTCATCATAGGAAATGTCAGCGCGTGTTGATGGTAAAAAGGTCTCCGTGAAAAGTTATAAGAGATTTATTTGCCAGGTATTGAAGCATGAACAACAGGGAGAAAAAGCCAATCTCATTTCGACGTAGTGGTGATCTGCCTTCCCTGTCATCCTCCAATGAGAATGTTTTGTAAATTGAATGCCATTTCCTTCAGTAGCAGTTGATGTTCTGGTTTGAGCTGCCTGACAATGAAATGTCCATACCTATCCTCAGGTCTTCTGATTCGTGCTATATCCAACACAATGTCGTCTTCATCTCCAGAAGATCTTGCTTGTTGGGATCTTTCCTCTCTCTGCGGAGAGCTTACATTTTCTTCCTTGCCCTGGTCTTCACCTGAGGCCCGACAATCACTTGCAGGGAAGGTAGGAATTGTGTCTCTTCCTGGGCATCATCATCATTTTCCATGTCTACGTCATCAGCTTGATCCTTGGGAACATGAATCACTTTCTCTGCGTTTGCAACCCAAACATATCCATCAAGCTGTGTAGATGTATGGAGCTCACCTGCACTCAAATCTCTTGTCTTGGTTCTAGCACCTGCAGATTGATGAAATGCTTCATGTTGGAAGAATTGGTTGTAAGCATGCTCAAGGAAGAATCGATAGGATTGAGCTGTCATGTCTTTCCTGCTGTCGACAAACTGTTTGAGCTTTTTGTGAGCAAAGATGGTATATGGACAGAAATCTCGTGGAGCTTCGTGCTGGTACAGTTCAATTGCCAAAACCATCAACTTGGTGGAGAATGAGAAGTGCTTTTCTGGATCTGGAATGATGGTCTTCTTGTTCATGGGAACCTCGACATCTGGATCTGTCATGTCATATCCAAAGGTGTTCAATTCCAGTCCAACTTCATTTCCATCATCATCAAACTTCTTCTTGCAGAAGTCCCCCCACATTCTGTCATTCTCTCTGATCAACTTGTCGAGATGCTTTCGGCAGAATTGATACACAGCCTCTGACAACCATTCAAGATCTTCTTGAATCATCAGGTCACGTTCATACAGAAGCCAATTTTCTGACCATCGCTCTCGATCAATGTCAAACCTGCCTTCCCATCCTTGTGGCTCACCTTGTCCTCGCATCCGGTCTGTGTTATGGTATCGACAGTCATCTATAGGAAATAGTTCAACTTGTTAATCTGACTGGTCTTCTTGTAATGTGAACGTAGTCGACCCATCTCCCAGCTTCTTGTGAATAGATAACTCACAGAGATGGCCTGTCCATGGAAGCTTCTCCCAGTCAGCACGTCCTATGGACTGCCTTCTCAAAGCTACGCGCTGAGGACCAAGCAAGTATGCCCATTCTCTGAGGGTAACAACCTTCTCTCCTGAAGAGTTTGGTTCAATCTGACCATCCTCACTTCGAGCACAAATGATGCCTGCCTCATACAGGACCCAGGGATTTGATGCAGAAATAGAAGAACGTGTAACTTATTCAACAACATGGCGCACGACCCTTTCTTGGCCGTGGTACAATCTACATTCTGACATCTCAAAAAAGTGTCTGGCGTTGTGGCCCCGTATCGATTTTGATACCTTAGGTGTAAGAATCAGGGTTTTGGAATTCCACAAAACTATATACTTTTTTTTGCATATCATCTGCTCGACATTGGCTTTTTTCCTCCATGGTCTCAGCTGACTTATGTGGCGGCTTGGCACAACCTTGCAAGGAAGACACTTGGCTGACACAGTCCTAGGAGCTTAGCATCACGAGCGTGTCTGAAGGTCCAAGAACCTATTAGAAGCGTAGCATCACGAGGGTGTCTGAAGAACTAGACCGTTTTAGACGCATAGCATCACGAGCGTGTCTGAAGTTCCAAGAACCTGTTAGAAGCGTAGCATCACGAGCGTGTCTGAAGTTCCAAGAACCTGTTAGAAGCGTAGCATCACGAGCATGTCTGAAGTTCCAAGAACCTGTTAGAAGCGTAGCATCACGAGGGTGTCTGAAGTTCCAAGAACCTGTTAGAAGCGTAGCATCACGAGCTTGTCTGACGTTCCAAGAACCTGCTAGACGCGTAGCATCACGAGCGTGTTTGAAGTTCCAAGGACCTGTTAGAAGCGTAGCACCACGAGTGTGTCTGAAGGTCCAAGAACCTGTTAGAAGCGTAGCATCCAGAGCGTGTTTGAAGGTCCAAGAACCTGTTAGAAGCGTAGCATCGCGCGCGTGTCTGAAGGTCCAAGAACCTGTTAGAAGAAACAAAGAAGCGAGCGACAAGAACGTATTACACGCCCCCACCCACCCCCAACCCCCTGTAATCTAGTTTTGGGGACGTGTCTACACAATGCATGACCACAGTGTTGCAAGTACATGACATGTTCACATAAATTCACATGGACCACTGCGCCACTCCGTGGCTCAAGACTTGCTTGCATACCGCAGCAAAAAGGTGTAGCTTGCCGCCGCGTTGATAGATCCAGGGCTCCCTTAATAGAGGGGATTGCTACCTCAAAGTGGTAGCGAAGCCTGTGCCTTTGCCAAGTTCCGAAAAACTTGTACAGCAGTTGTTCTTAGCATCTGCTCCGAAATTCGGACTTGCGAAGGCAACTTGTAGGTCAAATCCAAATCGCTGCTATGGTCTTAATCCACAACATGGGCTCAGACGAAGAGCAACTTCAAATTGTCTCATATGAAGAGCCCGAAGCCTTTGCAGCCAGTCACGCCGACAACCGGCTAGGCATCAAAATGACTCCTAAGGGCCAATCAAGCTGCTTTGAATATGAAGATTTAATTGATGACTGGCTCGGTATCACAACATTGGATCCAGACAAGCACGGACCATCTTTGAAGAACCTCGTAGGCGCAGCTTCTTTTTACAAGTCGATGCTCGACATTGCCCTACTCCGAGATCCGGACCGTGGCCTCGCTCATTTCCAAGGACACATTGAGACCATACTTCGTGAAGGGAGTAAATCATGTGTTCCTTTTGCGGTTCCTTCAGATGTTTCGCACATATCGAGGCCAGAGCGAATTCAAGCACTGGATAGGGCGTTTCGAAATCGCTCAGAAGCGCTTGTTGGCATCATGGTCCGACCTGCTTGATCTATCTGATATACCGGAAACAGGCACGCAGGCATGTATAGCAGCATTAACTGATGGGCAACGCCTGCACCACCAGCAATTGCAAACAGATGAAGAAAGACTGAGCTACCAAACGACCCTTCGGGAACAGACCATTACAAACAGAAAGGCCCAGCATCAACTTGATTTTCTGCTGTCGGGTAACTTGATGTCCTTGATTTTCTTGGTTCAATCAGACCTTAACGAACAACAGCGAGAGCGCTTTGTTTCATCCATGAATATTCGTCAAATAGCAATGCCTCAATATACATATCTCCAAGTGAAACAGCTGTTCTTTAGAACTTTTCTGCGTTTCCCGAACAGGTGTTGCAGACCCAAATGTAGCGCACCGAAAGCGGTCGACCTTCTACATCATCGAGGAAGGCGAGACCGACGAAGGTGAACACGGCTTCTGGGTCATTGACGAAGAGACTGGGGAAGAAGGTTTCACAGGTCTGTATACAGAGAACGAATTTTGAGTTCTAGGCGCTAAGGCATCATACTCTAGGCGCCGATGGCACGGCCGATCATTTAAGAAAGGAAAACCGAAGGGCTATTGCAAGAAAGGAAAAAGATCAAGACCCGGCTTCCGTCCGAGGTCAATGGGAAAAGGTTATTAATGCAGCATGGGACAATGACCAGCAAGACACATCTTTCTGGGGAAGAGGAAAAGGCAAAAAGGGCAAGAAAGGAATGAAAGGAAAGGATTCTTTCAAACGAATGCCTTCTTGGAAAGGAAAAGGCCAAGGAGATGGCAAGAACAAAGGAGGAAAACCATTTCAACAACAACAACCTCCACAAGCAAATGTAGCTCAGCAAGCATCTTCTAGTGCCTCACACGCCCCCGAAAAACCAGAAGTTGCCCAAGCCGAAGAACGCTGGGGTTATGACTATGACACATACTGGACAGATGACTGGTCAACATATGAACCCTACTATGGATATGATGGAGATTACTCCCAAAGTGATTGGTACAATTGGTCTTATTATGCTTCCGTTGAGGAACTGACCTTATCCGAGGACAAGCATTCAGAAAATTTTGACATCATTTCTGAGGACGGACGGACGGACCAAAACAACCGGTTCTGTTTTTCGGCCACTTGCTTGTTCGACTGTCAGTCTGTAAGTCATACTTTTGAGCATCTTGAAAGCCTCTACATACCCATCTAGCCTTGAACTTCTTGAACTGTCCATGCTTATCAACCTTGATGGTAAGCACCCATCTGCCAGTGACATAGTTATCAATCTTATGACGTCTCTTGTCACGAAAGGTCACGGCAGTGAAATCAAGAAAGCTTCTGAATTCTTCAAGCTTGGCCTGTTTGATCTCCTTAGCATACTTTTTCAGGACTTCTTGTGTGATAACTGATTCTGCCTTTGGCTGCTTCTTGCCATTCTTGGCCAAATACTGTTCAAATTGATTGAAACCCGTAACATCATATGAGCCAAAATCAGGAGCAGCTTGGGCTTTAGGTGCTAAAGGAACAAAAACAGTACCATCAATGTCGACAAAATGAGAATGGCCTGATGTGTAAGGTTCAGTGTCCACATCTTCTTCCTGAAGCTCAGCAATCTCTTCCTCAGTCAAAACAGGAGTCTCGTCTGTTTCATGTGGTTCTGTTTCATCATCACCGTATTGTGATGATACCAAGTCTGGTGTTCCTTGTGACGACTGCTGTTGCGCTGGCTGCGCATGATCACCTGGCACAAACGATGTTGGTGTAGTAGTCGGCAGTGGAATTGAGTTATCATTTGAACTTGAGGCATTAGGATCATGTGAAAGTCCTTCATCTCCTTCGTCATCATGTTTCTGAGTAGGAACTGAAATAGGTTTGACATGACCTGGTAATTGAACCTTTGGCCTCTTGATAATCACCTTGGCCTTTGCCTTTGGTAAAGCATCAGTAAAATCAGTAGAGATTCATCACCACTCAACATGTCATCATCATTATATTTGGTGGGACATCACCATGCTGATCTGGATGTATTGGGTCGTCGTCATTTGGTGGTGTGCTTCCTTAGTGGGATCAACCACTCTCCTCCTGATGGCACCAGTCATCTCACGTGAAAAGACAATCATACTCCAATCATGAATATGGAATTGTTCATGATGTGGATACAACTGTGACACAAACATGAAGTAAACACGATCATAGTCACCAGGTTTCCAAATGAGTAAGACGGCATCCTCAGGATGTTGGAACAGAGGATTGATACGGCCATACGTTCCTCCAAAAACGCTGCAATCTTCAAAGTACATTTGAGGCAAAGCCTTTTTCCTGACATCTTGAAGTCCAGGAATCAGTTCAGTGATTCTGGGATCAATCGATTCTCTGACACTAGCCTCCGTACTCCTTGGCAACTGATCAATCTTTCTCAATGTTTGGATGAGTAACTGAGTGGTAAACCTGTGTGGAAGTATGTGCTTCAACGGCACTGGAATAGAGGTCTCAACATGATGCAAGTCTTGCAACAAACATGAACGCTCAGCACCACGGTCCAAAAACATAGATGTGCCACACAATGCTCCATCAACGTAATGATCCAACAGATCTTCAAACAGAAAGTTCTGCCTCATGTCCTTCCATGGAACAAGTTGCGTGAGTGTGCAATGAATGAACACAAACGTGATGGTAAGATCCACTGCGGATCTGTCCAAAGCTTCCCTATGCTGAAGGCATGCTGAGGTTCCATCAGTTCAAAATCATCTTCACAGTTGTAGTACACACGCAAGTCCTTGATAGAAGGATCACAATGACAGAAGTTGGTCATGTCGACATGGATACAACCAATGTGATACATATTTGATTCTGGCTTTTTGATGTTTCTTCTAAGTCAAGAACTGAGCAAATCCTGAATCAGGTGGAGTGATCACCAAGAAACCTTTTCCTCGATCAAGCTGCCATTTCATCACATCAAGGCAGAACTTGTAAACCGAGTGAAGGATTTGTGATCAACACGTATTCGGGATCAAGCTTCTCAAGTTGTTTCCAAACTTGGTATTGCTTGGTTTTACTGTTAAACTCCAACCATGCTTGTGGTCAATAGGTTCACCAACCTTCATGTTCATTCGCGACATGTGCCAACTAAGACCAGTGTTGCTGCTAAAGAGTTCAACAACATCACACTTGCCCGTTTGACAAAACCAGTGAGTCAGTTCACCAAAGTAAGCCTCAGCATACTCTGCTGCATCTGGTTCGTAGTCATCTTCATCTTCAACTGCAAGTGGTACAAGATCCAGGAACAGCAACATCATGCCATTCATCATGATCACGCCTGATCTTGGATTGATTGACACGCATAACTGTACTGTCAACATGAACATTGACCATAGCACCTTCTTGTGAGATAACAGTACCTCTGACCCATCTTTCCTTCTTCCATGCCTTTGAAGCAATAGGGTTAGCACTGACAGGGGACGTCCACACAAAGACCTTGTCACCTGGTTTGTAAGGTCCATCTGATGGCATAGTTCTCCTAGCCATGTCATGCCTGAGGTCGGCAGATTGTCTTGCTTCCTGACGTGCCTTCAGTGCTAATCGTTGCAACTCTTGTTGTGTTCTGTCTTCAGGTAATGGATCAACACTAAGTTGAGCAGGATCAGAAGTTTCAATATCCAGAAGATCTGGTGGTCGTCTACCAGTGGCGATTTCCAAAGGTGAGTAACCACTAACAGTGAGTTGAGTGTTTCTGGCCCAAACAGTACGTTTCACAGCTTCTCTAACTGTCACTCCTCTGAACCTATCATCTTCCAGGTTCTTTGACATTATTTGCCATTGTCGTTTGAAGAGTCTAACAGCTGATTCAGCTCTGTTTGGCCATGGGGTTCTGGGACCACAGGGACATGCCTTGATACCATGAGTTCGGTAATAAGTCAGAAAGTCTTCTTGGAAAAAGGCTTCATCACCTACAACGGCTTTAGGCATACAATCATTCTCATCAGTCCACAACCTTAGAGCTTGAATAGTCTCTTTGTTCCTCAGTGAGGATTGCGCCGTAGCCCAAAGTAAGTTTGATGCACCATGAAGAACAAGTAACACCACGTACTTGCTCTTCCTCAACTGGATTTCAGCATGGTCAACAAAGATAACATCTCCAAAGTTGGTTGCTCGAATGCCTGAAACCCTGGCTCTCGGCGGTGGTGCAATGGAAGTACTACACACACGACACTTGTTGTACATGTCTTCATACTTTTGATAGACAGAGTCAGGAAGTCCTAGCATGGAAGTGCTTCGTCTGAATTGGGTAGGAGACATGTGATAGTGTTTGACATCAAGTTTGTACAGCTCAACACTGTCTTCAAGCTTTCTCAGCATCTTTCTGTATGCTGGTGTCATGGCTTGCACTTCACCACCAGGTAGTCGAACAGAAACCCGCCTAGGCTCAAGAGCTTCACTACCTAGTTTCTCGAGTTGACTTTCTGAATCTTGCTTACCACGTGCACGTGCAGGTGCAGAAGATTTGGATTCAATGACTTGAGGTTCCTCATCATCTGGCTCAAGGCTCACTTCCTTAGCAATCTTATCAAGTTCATCTTCATCACCTTTCTCTTGTTGGGGATAAGAAACAACAACCTTCTTTCTGGATGAACCTCCTTGAGAGTCATCAACAACCTTTGGTTTCTGCTTACCTACGTGCCTCTTTGCTGCTGGAGGACCTACCTCAATCTTTTTCAAGCTTGGTCCTCTCAAAATCGGTTTGCCTGCCTCTCTCTGTAGAGAGCTTGGCTTTTTCTGTACAACTGATGGCGCTGAAGAGGCTGACTCAGGGCGAAACATGTCATCTATGTTTCCTCTGAAAGGCTGAGCTCGATCAAGGTCACTTTTGCTGACATTCTCAGGAATCACGTAGTCCTCCTTGATGTTGTAGATGGTCTTGCCTTTCCAGAGTTCTTCCATCTTGTCAGCAGGCTTCTTCCTCTCACTGCGCCAGTTGTCTTTGTGGAGAACCTTCTTTCTACTCTTCTGGTACTCGATGTGAGTCTCTCTCTCATCAAGAAGTTGATCTTTTGGAATTGGAATTTTCTCAGATTGATTCATATCATGTATACAAGTTCATTCTCTTGTCCTTGTGATGCCTGATGAGTTCACGACGTAGTTCATCGACTAGCCAGTAGTCACCAGACACGAGGGCTTCTTCTTCTCATTGAACATCTTGTTTTACAGCAATCTGGCTGTACTCAAAGTGATCGTGTTGTGAGAAAAAACTCTTGACTTGTGGAGTCTTGAAATGAACTTGACTCATGTACCATGCAACATCTTGTAAATCGAGAATGAGATGAGTACTACTGGCTGTCTTCAAGACCATTTCTCTCATGCCAATATGTGCACAGGAGAAATAAGCCTTCTCGGGAGTAAGTTCGAATTGGAACCCAAGGTTTCTCATTTGTGGTAGTGACATCAACAATGGGACATCACCTTCTTCGACAATGTCGATTTCTGTGAACTGAGTGCTCCATCCATTGTCATACATGAATATCACAAGCTTCTCAGTGCACTTGGATTGTTGAGAATTTGCAAAGAAGAATCTTGAACTTGTTGGCTGAATTTCATACCAGAGACCACTGTTGGGATGTGAATCCACATAACTGCAAAACGCCTCAACTGCTCGTCGAGGGCCCATAGCTCTGGTGCATCCAAGGTCAAGGATACATACAGTTGGTGGTGCAGAATTCTCTGTGTGGAAAGCTAACCCATTCTCACATGCCAAATCAGGTTGCCTGATATGAAATGAAAAATCACTCTGCTGCTCACCTCATTCCTCTGTCTCTACAGAGCCTTCAGGATGAGATGGTATCTCTGTCTCTACAGAGTGTCAATATGAAAACAGGGACTTGCCTTTTGCCAACGGCTTCCATGAAGCCTCACCTTGCTGCAAACCAACTTCTCTGGGCACTGGTGCTGGACGTCGTTGTACTCCGGTTCGAAGTGCATCAAGATCTCCAACGAAACCTCCTTGCTTCCTTTCTGTTCAGGTGTGCCACTGCATCACGTTGGTTTTGCCCTTTTGGACGAGTGCGTCGATATTCTTCTTGTTCTGCATAGGCGGCTGTCAAAACATCCACACGTGCTGGTTCAGTCTCTGCCATTGCAAAGAAACCATGACCAGAGCTTGATGCTGCAGAAGAATAGTGACCTTGTTGCTGCTGCTGGTAATGTATGGCAGGAGTCGACGAGGTCTGAGGTTGAACATAGATGGACTTACCTTTGCCATCTCCTGGTTTTCCTTCTTTGCCATCATCATCTTTGCCTTTCTTGCCCTTCTTGCCTTTCTTTCCTTTTCCTTTTCCTTTTCCTTTTCTCTGGAAATATCCATACTCATCAAGATAGTACAGATCCCAATAGCCTTCATTCCAGTTCTGATCATCGGCCCAATAGCTTTCATGAGAGTCATTCCACTCATCTCCTTCATTCCATTTTCCTCATATCCTTCTTCACTCACCATGTGAGAGCGGCCTTTTCTCCTTTTTCCTTCGGCCTTTTCCTTTCCTTGATCTGAAGAACCTTCGTCCTCCTCTGCCTTTTCCTTTTCCTTTTCTCTTTCCTTACCTTTGCCTCGTCTGGTCTGTCTTCCTTGGAACCTTCTCTGATACCATGTGTAATCAGCGTCATCATAGACCCAGAAAACATCTTCTAAAGCATCCAGGAATCCTTCTGCGCCGTCTTCGTCATCTTCGGCCCAATACCCGTCAGTTCCTTCTAATTCTCCTTCTTCCAGAACGAGGAAAGATCTTCTCTGTCCAATGCCAGAGGGTTGCATCATAGGATTGTCTAATGCCGTCTTTGTAGTGAAGAACATTTCCAGGAATGTAGCTCTGAGTTCTTGCACATTGTACTGATCGAGTGTTCGTCCACGATGTGGCATGATACTTGTGAGTGTGTTTCTCTGATCTTGAGTCAGATCTGCTAGACTTACAAAGATCAATGCTAGCAAGTTTTCGCCCAGGGGAAATGCCAGTCTCTGCTGTTGTCGTCTGCTTTCATTGAGTTGTCTGAATGCTGTCAAAGCATGTTCATCTGTCCATGGTACATTGACATGTGGTTTTTGTCCTGGTACAGCTGCTGCAACTCGTGCACGTTCAGCTTGATCTGCTTCATGATCTTGTCGTCGTTGTTGGACAAACAGGATTGCTTCTGGGCTAGTAATCAACAAATCTGGTAGTAAATCCATCCAAGACTCAATAAGTCTGTTTCCAGTCAGTTGAAATCTAGTCATCCATTTTTGAAGATCCATAGTTCCTCTGTTGTACTTCATGAACTGCATGAAACAGTATAAGAACACGTTTTGGGCACCTTTGATGGAATGGGGTCGTAGAAATCTCTTGAAGTAGTTGACTCCATCGTTGGGATCCCTGAGCATTTGTCTGTCTAATAACCTCTTGTATTGCTGAGCCTCTCCTTGCAGTCTGTTACGCAAAGCTGGTCCACGTTTCTCAGGTTCTAGCTCCGTGATGTCACACCAGTCATCAATTGCATCTTCAAAAGCAAAGCAGCTGGTTCTCCCATCATATGCAGGGGCTACCTTCGTGGTCATCTGCTGCGTCATATGGATTGAAGATTGAAGGCTGTTCAGGTGCTCTTCTCATTGCATAAGAGTCAAATTGATTCCATCCATCTGCATCGACAATGTCCAAGTCATCATCACCATCATCATCATAGCCATGGCGTGCCATATTGGGCTCTACCTGGAGCTCACCTTCAATGAAGGATCACAGCTCCGCTACCACTTGAAGACAGGAACTAGCTTCTAGGTTAGATCAGCTAGGGCGTCTTCCCAAGATAGCGACACACCTTTTTTTACTCACACGGCCAATAGCCAGTCGGTGTGGTGTCAACAGGATTACCCTATATCTCCCTTGAGCCTTGACAACGTATGTAAATGTGCTCAATACTCATGCTATATCAAGCAAGCCCATCTCACCCCCTCCCCCCCTCCTCCCCCCTACTAGTACTACTACTAAAACTACTACTGCTAGTACTAATCGAAGGAAGTTTAGAAGTCAAACTTCCGACAATATGGAGAGATGAAAAGCAGAGCAGGGCAGAGGCAGAGAGAAGAGGAAGATTAGAAGAGAGAAGATCAGAAGAGAAAGAGTAAGAAGACAGAAGATACAGATGCGCGAAAAGGTAGGCAAGTCGCGAAACACTCTGTTTTTCCAATGATTTGTGGCTCTGGAGGGTCGAAGTAGGCTCGCTAAAGCGGCGGGTGCGGAGCCAGCTGGCCACAGGAGCGATGAAAAATTGCACGCCGTTGTGGCGCGAAGCACATTTCCAAGTCAAAATGTACAAAACACACCAGGTCTGGACCACTTTTGGAAGTTGAGATGTCGAAAAAGTGCACGCCGTTGTGGCGCGAAGCACATTTCCAAGTCAAAAGGTACAAAACACAACATTCTCGGACCACTTTTGGAAGTTGAGATGTCGAAAAAGTGCACGCCGTTGTGGCGCGAAGCACATTTCCAAGTCAAAATGTACAAAACACACCAATGTCGGACCACTTTTGGAAGTTGAGATGTCGAAAAAGTGCACGCCGTTGTGGTGCGAAGCACATTTCCAAGTCAAAATGTTAAAAACACTAGGGGTTCGGACCACTTTTGGAGGTTCAGATGTCGAAAAAGTGTCGAAAAAGTGCACGCCGTTGTGGCGCGAAGCACATTTCGAAGTCAAAAGTGTAAAAAACTGAGGGTTTTGAGCCTTTTTTGACGTGAAGATGTCGAAAAAGTAGACATTGATTAACTTAACTAACTTGACTAACTTAACTAACTTCACTAACTTAACTACCCTAACTTCGACGACAACACCAACAGCAGCAACAACAACAACAACACCAACCACAACCACAACAACAACAACAACAACTACTACTACTACTACTACAACTACAACTACAACTACAACAACTACACAACAACTACAACTACAACTACAACTCGAACTACAACTACAACAGCTACAACAACAACAACAACAGCAACAACAACAACAACAGCAACAACAACAACAACAGCCACAGCAACAGCAACAACAACAACTACTACTACAACTACAACTACAACTACACAACAACTACAACTAGAACTACAACTACAACAACTACAGCTACAACAACAACAACAACAACAACTACAACTACAACTACAACAACAACAGCAACAACTACAACTACAACTACAACTACAACAACTACAGCAACAACAACAACAACAACAACAACTACTACTACTACTACACTACACAACAACTACAACCACACAACAACTACAACTACAACAACTACAACTACAAAACAACTACAGCTACAACCATATGACTGCAACTACACTACACTAATTACATTACACCACAACTACAACTCCACTACGCTACAACTACAACTACAGTTGCAGTACATCACACTACAGCCAGCAGTTGTGGGCGAGGTGACCACTGCAACCATTGCAACCATTCCAGCAAACACAACTCCAACCACCTTTCGGTCAATCAGTGGCTTCGCTCTGCCATCCCTGATTCACAACAACCAACTTCTCCTATAGGTTTCCTCTTTTTGAAACTTCCGCCACCGCCTTGTGCGGTACTACTGGTACTAGTACTGGTACTAGAAGTAGTGGTAGTAGTGGTAGTAGTGGTAGTAGTGGTAGTAGTGGTAGTAGTGGTGGTAGTAGTAGTAGTAGGGGCAGCAGCAGCAGTAGCAATAGTAGCAGTAGTAGTAGTAGTAGTAGCAGTAGTAGTAGTTGTTGTTGTTGTTGCTGCTGCTGTTGTTGTAGAAGCAGTAGTGGTAGTAGTAGTGGTAACTACTACTACCACTCCTGCTTCTACTCCTACGCCTACTCCGACTCCGACTCCTCTACCCCTCTACTCCTCTACTCCTTCCTCCCTTCTTCCCCACGTACTACACTGGTAGTGCCGGTAGCCGGTAGCTCATGACATTGCCTACAGCATTACCGTCGTCTACAGCTACTCGTCACAGGACGCACACGGTACTGATCGACTAGTACTCATTTGGTATGGCTTCCATTGGTGGTTCCAGCACGCACTTGCTACTCAAGCTGCTTCTGATCTACGGCTCTGTCTTCGTCTCTTCTTCTCTCAGGCTTCCACGTACTCTCCCCTGTCTCCTTCCATGCAGCGGTCTGCTGTCAAGACAGAAGCTCATACATAGTACCTGGCGCTACTTTGCTGGGGCGGTCCTAATTTGGTATATGGTCAGTAGGTTGGTACAGCATGTTACAGCAAACCTTGCTTCACAAGCCGCTTCCGTTTTACGGCTTTCTCTTCGTCTTCCTTTCTTATTCTGCTCTGTCGCGGGCTTTCACCCAGAATGCACATCAAACTCCCTTGAGGCCACCTCTCTACGGCCGGCGGGCTTGCCGAAGGCAATTAAATATTCAGAAACCGATCACCGATAGAATCCTGGAAAGAGCTGACCAAGGCCTGGGACTCTGCCCACCACATAGTCTCACCGTTGAGGCGCTGCAGAAGCGCCAACTGCGCAGCTGTAGAAACGCAACACATGAAACGACATCACAAAATGTCTAGCGAACAACAATGACCAATAGAATGAAAAATAAAACAAACAATGCACTGATAATTGTACAACATAAGGTACGAGTGTAGTGGGAACCTGTGCCTGTGTGTGCGCGCCCACTTGGATCGTGTGCTTGGGCAAAGTGGTGTGGATCGGTGTTTGTTGAAATGACATGTCCTTCATGGTGTAGAATTTCAGGGCAAAAAGAATGGTACACCAAACCTCCAAACCTCTTTTGGATCATGACAGAACACCATCCTTCCAATTTAAACTGCAAGGAAGACACATCGGAGACACAGGAAAGCAAAGAGAGCGACGGGATTCACCATGCCGGAACAACAACCTCCTTTTTCCCAAGCAAACCAAAGAAAGACAAATGGGAAACAAAAGGAGTCCAAGGGAACCATAATGACGGAACAATATCTCTTGTCCTAGACAACACTAAACGCAAAATACCGTTTGGAGTCAAGGGGGCGACAAAAGGAGTCAAAGAGTCAGTGGAAAATCCAGATTGAACGGCATCCTTTTTCCCAAGCAATCCAAAAGGAAGTGACCGATGAGTCATGAGAGACAAAAGGAGTCAAAGCGAGTCACAGGGAGCTATCACGATTGAACAACATTTTTTCTCACAACCAAACCAAAAGGAGGACACATGGCAGACAAAGCGAGAAAAGTGGGAAACAAATGGGTGAGACAGGTAGTCAATACGGAGACCAATGGTCAAACAAGTCTCTGCAGTGAGGAAACAAAAAGGGAAACAAAGGGAGAAACGGGGACAAGGACGAAACAGGGAGAATCGTGGTGGAACAGGATCCCTGCACTGAGGAAAGAATCAGGCAAAAGGAGACAAGCGGAGGACAAAGCGCAGACAAGAAGTTAACAAGGAGATACAAAAGGAGGTAACTGGGAGACAGGTGGGAGACTAGTTAACTCCGGGAGTCATGGTGGAACACAATCCCTTCACTGAGGAAAGAAGAAGTCGAAAAAGTGGAAGACAAGGGCGACCAAGTGGGAGACAAGTATGGGGCACAAAGAAAATCATTACGGAACAAATTCCTTTGCTTAGCAAGAATTGAGAACTCTGTCAGCTGGTAGCCGTTTGGTGAAAAAACACACGATGAACGATGATGAACGGACAACCATTTGCAAATGCAGACTTGCAATCCCAAGGGTGCTGGGTTCTCGTCTGAACCAAGACAGCGCATTTCAAACATCAAAGCCCCAATCAAGACCACAAATCGTTGACTGTAGTCGATGTATCTGGAGCCTTTCCCAAGCAATGCCGACGAAAACGGATTCGACATGATTTGACGCAGAAACAGGTAGATGCAATCCATTGTATATACATATGATAGGGTATTTATATATATATGTATCATATCATTCCGCCCGCACCGAAGGTGCCGAAGCGTGGTAGTTTAGCAGCGAGATACGAGCACGGGTGGTAACTTACCCCACAACCTACAATCTTACCCCACCGCATGGCACACAGCTTACCCCACAACCTAAAGAACTTGTGCCATAGCCAAATCACCACGGCACACCGACACCTATCCATACATGTGCGCATTGTTTTCATGAAATTCCTATGCGGGCTGCAACGCTTTGTACCGTTTTTTATCTGTCTTCAACCTGACACAAAGCGTTGTAACCGCATGGCACACCATCAACTTGACCTCTAAAAGACCAGGAGTTCTACATGTCATTCTCATTGGCGGACTCTCATTCCTGCCCTGGGAAAAATATACTCACAAAATGCTTTTCCCAGTGGCACACCAGGAACATTCCAGCACTGAACAACACAGCACCATGGCACTGAGATATTAAAGGTACCGCTTGACAGGGTGATTTTTACGAGATCCTTACGGGGTCTTTACGAGATCTGTACGAGATTGGGATTTTGCAAGGCAAGGCAGCAGGGCAAGGCAGCAGGGATCTTTTCTACTCTTCCCTTCTCTACTCTATGCCTCTCTAATCACTTCTACTCTTCAAGTCGATTCTCTTCTCTACTCTTCTGTATATAGTCTCTTCTGCCCTACTCTTCTCTTCTACTATTTTTTTGTGTGAGTCAGGCTATTGAGAAGCCATTCCCATGAGTTTCTATCTCAAAAAGAATATGCCTCAAAAACCTCTGTGCCCCTGCAAAGTGTTAGAAAAAGCAATCCAGTAAGAATGACATATCATGGACTTCCCAGCAGCACACCGTTTGCGGCACAAGAAAACAACCGCGGCACAAGTTACCACCCTCACCCTGTACGAATGGACCGATCTGTCAGTCTGGTGCAGCTTCAGCTGGGGGGGGCATGTTCACCCGGGACATGCCGCCAAAGAGTGCACGGGACTGCGGTACTTTGCGCATTTTGCAGATCGGCCCAAGATTGTCCAAATGCACCGTTTCGACCCGACATGGCAGCAACATCAGCCCGACTTGGGGTCAACTTCGGCCAGCAAGGCCCCAACTTCGGCCCAACTTGGACCAACTTGGCTCCAAGGTGGCAGCAGCTTGGGCCCAAGTTGAGGTCCATATGGTGTCAAAATGGAAGGCATAGCGGCCCAATGCAAAATCCTCAAGACGCCCGTTTTCACTGGTATTTTCCTTTTTTGGCTATCGATGACGCTTTGTTTGCAGCAATGTTCCCCATGTTGTGTCGCCGTTGGGCCCAACTTGGTGCGAAGCTGTCGCCAAAGGGTGTTGGAACTGACTTGGACTTTCATGTGCATCACATGGCTTCAATTTAGAGTCCATCTGGATCGCTTTGGGCCTAACTTCAGCCCAACATGACCTATTGGCGCCAACTTGGACCTATTTGCGCATGCTATGCTAGGCCCAACTTGCGTCCAAACGTGCCCAAGCTGCACCATGTTGGACCCGAGCGAACTGGCCCGAGTTCGGCGCAAGTCACGCCCAAGTTGGGCGCAAGTGGGCTCCTGTTCGGCCCAACTTGAGGCCAAGAACGGCCAAGTTTGACCCCAGTCGGCTTTTGGTTGGGCCAAGTAGGCCCGCTCCTTGGGTGCGGGCGGTTCTCGTCGCGAAGCGACTCGATAATATTAAGCTTAATATAAATATCCGCCGACCCCGGCCGACGCAAGGGGGAGCGCGTAAGGGAAGAAGATGGAAGAAAAGGACTTGCAGCAGCCAGCAGGCATACTTGCAGCAGCCAGCAGGCATGTGAGGCAGCAGCAGCAGCAGCAGCAGCATTGAGCAAGAGTAACAGCAACAGAACTAGCAACAGCAACAGCAGCAACAACAACAAGAAGAACAAGAACAACAACAACAACAACAACAACAACAAGAAGAAGAACAACAACAACAACAACAAGAAGAACAACAACAACAACAAGAACAAGAACAACAACAACCACAAAGACAAACATAAACCCAAACAACAACGAACAACAATAACAAACAACACCAAACAACAATAAATAACAAGAAACAACAAGAAACAACAACCAACAACAACAAACCATGACCCTTTGCCGGGGGACTCTGTTGGGTCCCCCTCCCACCGGTCACGTACCTCGATTCCCTGACTCCGGGGTTTTTGTTTCACCGGTGGGGGGTCCTTCCCGGAGTCTCCTCGAAGTACGTGGGGCTCCTCGGGTTGCCCTTCCCGCCTGCCCTTTTTTTGGGTTCATGCTTGGTGGCTTCTTCGTCCTTCACTGCCATGGTGTTTCAGGCTGGCGGGTCTGGCGTTTTGGCGTGTCAGAAGCTGTAAGTTGAAGAGGTAGTTGAAGTGCTAGGTCTCTAGGATTTCAGAAGGGACGTTAGGGAGTTTTTTGGTGCGATTTGGTGGCTTCTTCGTCCTTCACTGCCTGGTATTTCAGGCTGGTGGGTCCGGCGTTTTGGCGGCTCAGAAGTTGTAAGTTGAAGAGCTAGTTGAAGAGCTAGTTGAAGAGCTAGGTCGCTAGGATTTCAGAGTGGACGTTAGGGAGTTTTTTGGTGCGATTTGGTGGCTTCTTCGTCCTTCACTGCCATGGTGTTTCAGGCTGGCGGGTCCGACAATTTTGGCGGCGCTGTAAGTCGAAGAGCTAGTTGAAGAGCTAGTTCTCTAGGATTTCGGAAGGGACGTCAAGCCTCGGGACAGCATTTGACTTCGTTGTGGAGCTGTCTTGAGGGCATGGGAGCTGGCAGCAGCAGTCACCGTTGGATGGATTGGATTGGATGCGATTTCTAGCAGGATAAGGAATGGGAGTGGTTTACTTTTAGCCGTCGCAGCTAGCCACCAGCAGCAGCAGCAGCAGCAGCAATCAAAAGTGGATTGGAATTTGCACCAATGGGTGTCAAGAACGTGGGCAAGAGCACGCAAAAGGTGCACATAGCCAGTAGCTAGCAGCCAGCGCCAGTAGCAGCCAGCAGCCAGTAGCCAGCAGCCTACCAAAAATCTAGATTTTTCTAGGATTTCAGACGACACGTTAGGCACTTTTTTGGCGTGGTTCTGGCACTCGCTCGTCCTTCAGAGCCCTGGTGTTTTCCCCCCCGGCAGGTGATTTTTTCGAACCTGTTTTACTGCTAGCAGCCGCCAGCAACAGAATCTATCGAAAAATTGTGTTTTTCTAGGGTGTCAGACGACACGTTAGGCACTTCTATATATCTTGTATATTTTTCTATAAGGTTTCAAACGTGACGTTTGGCAGTTTTCTCGTTTATATAGCACCAATGGGTGTCAAGAACATGGGCAAGAGCACGCAAAAGGTGCACATAGCCAGTAGCTAGCAGCCAGCGCCAGTAGCAGCCAACAGCCAGTAGCCAGCAGCCTACCAAAAATCTAGCTTTTTCTAGGATTTCAGACAAGTTTAGGAGCAGGAGCCGCAGCAGCAGCAGGAGGAAAAAGTAGCCAAAATCATCATGTTCTATGGGTTTCAGAAGTTACGTTAGGCATTTTCGGGGTGCAATTTTGGGGCTTATGGGCAAGAGCACGCAAAAGGGCAGCAGCAGCAGCAGCAGTTGTTTCTTGCTTTGGAAGCTGTTTGATTGCAGCAGCACGACAGCAGCACCACAGCAGCAGCAGCCACCAGCAGCAGCACAGCAGGAGGCAGCAGGCCGCCGCAGGCAGCAGCAGGCAGCAGCAGGAGGCAGCAAGCATCAGTAGGCAGCAGCAGACACAAGCAGACGCAGCAGCAGTAAGCGCAACGGCAGCAGTGCAGCAGCTAGCAGCACGAAAAATTGTGTTCTTCTAGGATGGCACCAATGGGTGTCAAGAACGTGGGCAAGAGCACGCAAAAGGTGCACATAGCCAGTAGCTAGCAGCCAGCGCCAGTAGCAGCCAGCAGCCAGTAGCCAGCAGCCTACCAAAAATCTAAATTTTTCTAGGATATCAGACGACACGTTAGGCACTTTTTTGGCGTGGTTCTGGCACTCGCTCGTCCTTCAGAGCCCTGGTGTTTTCCCCCCGGCAGGTGATTTTTTCGAACCTGTTTTACTGCTAGCAGCCGCCAGCAACAGAATCTATCGAAAAATTGTGTTTTTCCAAGCAGACGCAGCAGCAGTAAGCGCAACGGCAGCAGTGCAGCAGCTAGCAGCACGAAAAATTGTGTTTTTCTAGGATGGCACCAATGGGTGTCAAGAACGTGGGCAAGAGCACGCAAAAGGTGCACATAGCCAGTAGCTAGCAGCCAGCGCCAGTAGCAGCCAGCAGCCAGTAGCCAGCAGCCTACCAAAAATCTAGATTTTTCTAGGATTTCAGACGACACGTTAGGCACTTTTTTGGCGTGGTTCTGGCACTCGCTCGTCCTTCAGAGCCTTGGTGTTTTCCCCCCCGGCAGGTGATTTTTTCGAACCTGTTTTCTCTAGGATTTCGGAAGGGACGTCAAGCCTCGGGACAGCATTTGACTTCGTTGTGGAGCTGTTTTGAGGGCATGGGAGCTGGCAGCAGCAGTCACCCTTGGATGGATTGGATTGGATGCGATTTCTAGCAGGATAAGGAATGGGAGTGGTTTACTTTTAGCCGTCGCAGCTAGCCACAAGCAGCAGCAGCAGCAGCAGCAGCAATCAAAAGTGGATTGGAATTTGCACCAATGGGTGTCAAGAACGTGGGCAAGAGCACGCAAAAGGTGCACATAGCCAGTAGCTAGCAGCCAGCGCCAGTAGCAGCCAGCAGCCAGTAGCCAGCAGCCTACCAAAAATCTAGATTTTTCTAGGATTTCAGACGACACGTTAGGCACTTTTTTGGCGTGGTTCTGGCACTCGCTCGTCCTTCAGAGCCCTGGTGTTTTCCCCCCCGGCAGGTGATTTTTTCGAACCTGTTTTACTGCTAGCAGCCGCCAGCAACAGAATCTATCGAAAAATTGTGTTTTTCTAGGGTGTCAGACGACACGTTAGGCACTTCTATATATCTTGTATATATTTCTATAAGGTTTCAAACGTGACGTTTGGCAGTTTTCTCGTTTATATAGCACCAATGGGTGTCAAGAACATGGGCAAGAGCACGCAAAAGGTGCACATAGCCAGTAGCTAGCAGCCAGCGCCAGTAGCAGCCAACAGCCAGTAGCCAGCAGCCTACCAAAAATCTAGCTTTTTCTAGGATTTCAGACAAGTTTAGGAGCAGGAGCCGCAGCAGCAGCAGGAGGAAAAAGTAGCCAAAATCATCATGTTCTATGGGTTTCAGAAGTTACGTTAGGCATTTTCGGGGTGCAATTTTGGGGCTTATGGGCAAGAGCACGCAAAAGGGCAGCAGCAGCAGCAGCAGAAGCAGCAGCAGCAGCAGCAGTTGCTTCTTGCTTTGGAAGCTGTTTGATTGCAGCAGCACGACAGCAGCACCACAGCAGCAGCAGCCACCAGCAGCAGCACCAGCAGGAGGCAGCAGGCCGCCGCAGGCAGCAGCAGGCAGCAGCAAGCATCAGTAGGCAGCAGCAGACACAAGCAGATGCAGCAGCAGTAAGCGCAACGGCAGCAGTGCAGCAGCTAGCAGCACGAAAAATTGTGTTTTTCTAGGATGGCACCAATGGGTGTCAAGAACGTGGGCAAGAGCACGCAAAAGGTGCACATAGCAGTAGCTAGCAGCCAGCGCCAGTAGCAGCCAGCAGCCAGTAGCCAGCAGCCTACCAAAAATCTAGATTTTTCTAGGATTTCAGACGACACGTTAGGCACTTTTTGGGCGTGGTTCTGGCACTCGCTCGTCCTTCAGAGCCCTGGTGTTTTCCCCTCCGGCAGGTGATTTTTTCGAACCTGTTTTACTGCTAGCAGCCGCCAGCAACAGAATCTATCGAAAAATCTTGTTTTTCCAAGCAGACGCAGCAGCAGTAAGCGCAACGGCAGCAGTGCAGCAGCTAGCAGCACGAAAAATTGTGTTTTTCTAGGATGGCACCAATGGGTGTCAAGAACGTGGGCAAGAGCACGCAAAAGGTGCACATAGCCAGTAGCTAGCAGCCAGCGCCAGTAGCAGCCAGCGGCCAGTAGCCAGCAGCCTACCAAAAATCTAGATTTTTCTAGGATTTCAGACGACACGTTAGGCACTTTTTTGGCGTGGTTCTGGCACACGCTCGTCCTTCAGAGCCCTGGTGTTTCCCCCCCGGGAGGTGATTTTTTCGAACCTGTTTTACTGCTAGCAGCCGCCAGCAACAGAATCTATCGAAAAATTGTGTTTTTCTAGGGTGTCAGACGACACGTTAGGCACTTCTATATATCTTGTATATATTTCTATAAGGTTTCAAACGTGACGTTTGGCAGTTTTCTCGTTTATATAGCACCAATGGGTGTCAAGAACATGGGCAAGAGCATGCAAAAGGGCAGCAGCAGCAGCAGCAGCAGCAGAAGCAGCAGCAGCAGCAGCAGCAGTTGTTTCTTGCTTTGGAAGCTGTTTGATTGCAGCAGCACGACAGCAGCACCATAGCAGCAGCAGCCACCAGCAGCAGCACCAGCAGCAGGCAGCAGGCCGCCGCAGGCAGCAGCAGGCAGCAGCAAGCATCAGTAGGCAGCAGCAGACACAAGCAGACGCAGCAGCAGTACGCGCAACGGCAGCAGTGCAGCAGCTAGCAGCACGAAAAATTGTGTTTTTCAAGGATGGCACTAATGGCTAGCAGCCAGCGCCAGTAGCAGCCAGCAGCCAGTAGCCAGCAGCCTACCAAAAATCTCTAGATTTTTCTAGGATTTCAGACGACACGTTAGGCACTTTTTTGGCGTGGTTCTGGCACTCGCTCGTCCTTCAGAGCCCTGGTGTTTTCCCCCCCGGCAGGTGATTTTTTCGAACCTGTTTTACTGCTAGCAGCCGCCAGCAACAGAATCTATCGAAAAATTGCGTTTTTCCAAGCAGACGCAGCAGCAGTAAGCGCAACGGCAGCAGTGCAGCAGCTAGCAGCACGAAAAATTGGGTTTTTCTAGGATGGCACCAATGGGTGTCAAGAACGTGGGCAAGAGCACGCAAAAGGTGCACATAGCCAGTAGCTAGCAGCCAGCGCCAGTAGCAGCCAGCAGCCAGTAGCCAGCAGCCTACCAAAAATCTAAATTTTTCTAGGATTTCAGACGACACGTTAGGCACTTTTTGGGCGTGGTTCTGGCACTCGCTCGTCCTTCAGAGCCCTGGTGTTTTCCCCCCGGCAGGTGATTTTTTCGAACCTGTTTTACTGCTAGCAGCCGCCAGCAACAGAATCTATCGAAAAATTGTGTTTTTCTAGGGTGTCAGACGACACGTTAGGCACTTCTATATATCTTGTATATATTTCTATAGGGTTTCAAACGTGACGTTTGGCAGTTTTCTCGTTTGGTGGTTAAGTACATCCTCCAATCATCATCGACTTGAGATGTCACATCTCAAACAGTGGTGGAAAAGGAAAACCGAAAAGCTCCCATCATGATCATCATGCTTAGCTTCGCAATGTCTTGCCAAGCCATTCTTGGGCTGCGGCATTGGTACTTCTTGCATCTTCTTGTGTTGTTGCTGCAATGTTGGTCAGCAACTAGCAAAGAAGAATCTGTTTTCAAGCTAGGTGTTGCATCTTAACTGCCCAGAATCACGTATGGTGGATCAGCTACATTTGGCTACTTGTTGAACCAGCAAAATCCCTATACCAAGGGGCCCAGCTTCTTCAAAAATTGCACCCCGGAATCTACGACTCGCAGGGTGCAATTGATATATTTCTTAGGTTGGTACCAAGATTTCCCTGCTTCAACAAGTAACCAAATGTAGCTAATCCACCATACTTGCTTCCGGGGTCGGCGGCAGGGGCGGCAGCCCTTAAATATATATATATATAGTAATTACTTTTTGATCACAATAACCTATCTTATTCACACATTATCAATTACAGCAATTCATGCGGATCTGGAGAAATATTGACAATTGATAGATCCATGAATCCCATGTTCATGTGTGATGAAAGAAACATCTTATCATGGTCCGGAATATTTGGTATCCCTAAGCGTGAGTTCAAAAGAAAACAACTGAATTGTCGGGTCATTATTGATGAATCAAGGTTCAAGTGGTGTTCTGGCTGGTGAAAAACACTGCGCAAATTCAACACGGAACCCGAACAACATGTGACAAGAATGGGTATTCCGAGTTCCGAATGCTTCTTCTTCAATCACAAGAATCATCTGCCAAAAGCCATCAGTTGAGAATTCCATTTCAGTTTCTTGGTGAATGGATCACCGCTTGTGGTGTCATGGCCCATGATCCTGTCCTGATTGGATTACTGTATGCTGATGAAACGCCGAAAATCGATGGTGCCGCAGCAAACATCAGAGTGATATTGGAATCATGAGACAGTTTGGCCAACAGACTACAAGTCTCGAGCCTCAAGTCAGAAAACTAGCTGGATGTGGTTCGTGCCCATTGTCACTGCATAGCTTACTTCCTTCTGCTTAGAACTTAGTACCCAAGGTTGCATTAATCATCCACGAATTCGATACCCTGAGTCAAAGGTATTGCAGGCAGGGTGCTTCGCACACCCCCCAAGTCCCCAACGGCCGTCCAAGCATGTCATGTCATGGTCAACTCAATGTTGGGTCACAGACGTCCACGATTTTTTTTCACGATCACAAAGCCCTCTTTGGCGTTCACCAAATGAACACATGAACAGTCTGACCGCGTGTTTCGCCAAAGTGAAGGGTTGATTTTCACAACACAATGAACTACCAGCCAGTACCTTTGTTAGCCTAAGGGTATGGTTCGCAAAGTGAAATTACCGCGTAGTTTTTGTACCCTCTGGTAATCAAGCATGGCAATATATGGCAATGCAAAATTCCCCATCTATAGATTATGTGTCCATTCAAATGCCCATTTAGTTCGCGGATTTTCCAGCTAGCCATGCTTGATGACACCGGTCATCTTCTCAGTTACCTGGATCACAACCAAAAGGCCAACAAGGATCGTTTCCTGTCGATATATAAATAGCCCATAGTCTCCCTATGAGTCAAAGCCATTCAAAACACAGCTGCTCACGTGTTTTCACACCAAAATAGCTGGTAAAGGGCTGTTTATCCCCCTCAAATAGGGTACAACACACTTTGATCTATCCAATCTATCCCTACATTCTGCCAGTGGTTTGACAATTTATCCTACGCACCAAAAACAACCCTTCAACCTAGCTGTCTGCCTCGCTCAGCGCAGCCTAGCAGCAATGCTGGACAGGCCAATATTTTTCAAGTGGTTACATATGTGGTTGAGTGGTTACACAAAACATATATGTCTAAATCTTGGTTAATCTTTTTTTTTAGCCGATAAACCATGGGGTAATTTCACGAAATTGGTGAATACCCGTTGTATATGTTATAAGCATATATATATACCACAAATATATTCCTCAATTCCTCAATCCGTTGATGGCTATGAAAAGAAACCCATGACCCAAACCACCCAAACCACTGAGCCAACTCCTTCAACCCATCCCAGCCACTCAGAGGTTTCATCCAGCGTCAAGATTCCCTCTTGTAATTTAGCACTTTGCCACTGGACAGTCCCCCTCTGGTTATGTCAAAATAGCTATTGAAAATGGCCATAGAAATAGTGAGTTTTCCCATTAAAAATTGTTATTTTCCATAGTTATGTTAGTTTACCATAGGGTAGATGAGCTTCCAGATCGCAAACTGTTATAGTAGTTTACTGGAGAGGAGCACCAGTTTATTTTTGAGAATGTGGGATTATCTTCCTACATTTTCCTACATGTTCTCGTTGAAGGACCACTCAATCAAAGCCTGATACACTCCGGTACAGTTCGTTCACGTTCAGGAACTGGCTCAGAACTCTTTCTTATTTGGGTGCTTTTTTAGGATGATTAATGGTTCATCCTTTCTCGTTCAAAGAATCATCCTTTATCTTCTGGGGAACTGAATCCAAAGCGTCTTCAGAGTTCCTTCCGGGTAAGAAATGGTGATGAATGATGTCTCGGCATTTTCTTGCTATGGTTTCATAATTGGTTTTTACAATCTTTTCTAGTGGTTCTATACGGTATACTCCACCTTGGAATTTCTGTTTCATCACCACTCTTGGTGGGGAACCGGGCCTCGCTACGGGTTTGTCAACTACAGGTGTGCTAGCTGCTCCCCCTAACAGCTTCAAGTCTGTTCAGTTCAACTTCTAGACTAGCTGAGTAGCACTGAACTCACATTGCGCAGGGTTCCTTGATCAACCCTTTCCCAACCATGTGCCCACCATTTCCATAGCTTCAGGTACTTCAGGTGGGTTTCTCTGAAAATAGAGCAAACAGTTCCAGTGGTTAAAAATATGGAGGTTTCCAAAAATGGGGAAACCCCCATATCATCCATTTTAGTCGGATTTTCCATGAAATAAACCATCCAGCTATTGGGATATCCCCATTTCAGGAAACCCCCATATGAGTGTCATGTCTTGAAAATGTGAAAAATAAATTGCCTGAAATTGGATGCTGAACATTGCTGAACGAGCCCATCCTGGGTTGGGGGAAAAAAGCCTCTGGTAAACGTTTACAGTTTGCGAGCTGGAAAATCACAACTTTTAGTAGGTAAATCAACTATTTCTATGGGCCATGTTCAATAACAAACTGTTAGTCATTACCAGAGGGTAAATCACTATAAAAATGGATTGATATCCTCCAATCTGAGTATACCATCCATCTTTTGACCGCACATGTGTTTCGATCATCAAAATTGAACCAGATCTGAATTGCTGGGACTCTGAGAGGTATATATATATATATGGATATGTTATATGCATACAGATTCAAATATATCAAAAACGTCTGTTTTATCTCCGGCCATGGAGAAATATACTTATGAATACCATAACTCTCAGGGATGAACATAACCATAAAATCCCAGTAAGATCCTAATAAATATCATAAATATCATTATATATATATATCCTAACATAATCTGTTGCCATATCATAAATCCTCATAAATCCCAGTGATTTTATGATGTGAACAGAGGAGCTACAGGTCATTTTTTATATCCCATCCCCAGCGAGTTCAGCTCCTGAGTCCCCCGGCAGCCCTGTGAGCATCTCGTAGCGGCGCTGCAATTCCACCACCTCGCTGGGATTTGTTGGCGAGTTCTGGATCTTCATCCCTAATGGTATTTACCCTCTGGTTATTTCACATAGCCATGGAAAATGACCATGTTTAATAGGTAAAGCCAGGTAAACCATCTATAAATGGGCCATGGCTACCATGGCTATGTTAAATAACCAGATGGTATAGGTATTGATCCATCTAATAGTTGATAAACACATCTACTGTATGTTAACATAGCCATTGTATCAATGGGAGATCTCCAGGATCCGATTGATTGGAGGTACCGATTCCATATATTTTTGGCCTATGTTTGAGGCCTATTTTTTAGGGAATATCCCCAGAAAATATGGCCTTATATGGTACTAACGTACCTCCATTTTAGGATCCTGGAATTTCCCATTGACCTAATGGTATTTATAGGAATTGATCCATAGCATGGAGATAAAACCTATAATATATATATATATGTATTGGTATCTGTATGCATATAAGATATAGCTATTGTCTGATCCATAGCCATATGTTCATGGTAAAACAACAAATACAACAGTTGCAGTTGGGGGGTCATGGACATGGTCAATGATGAAGTGGCACAACGCAGCCCATGGTCGTGGACATCCATCGGTTATTCAAATCTATTGCAATCATCCTTGAATTCTCAGATACCCTCTGGTAAACTAACATGGCTATTGAAAATGGCCATAGAAATAGTGGATTTGCCCATTACTAGCATGGTGATTTTCCATAGTTATGTAAACGTTTACCAGGCCGGGTATCTCAGATGGAAGCTAACAAATTGTCATTTCCTACTAGCAAAAACAACCGTCTCACCGCTGATTATTTAGTTCCATCTTATGGCTGTCACAGAGGTCACAGAGCCCGTTGATCACTACCATTGATACCCAAAACTATGAAAATTCACTGTTTTTCTCCGCTAAAATGCAAATTCATATATGTTTGTGGGGCTTAGTTGTATGTATTCACTTTCAACTGGGATGTCACTAGAAAGCGGGACCTTACCAATTTGTCAACTGATAAATCATGTAAATCTGCGAATGGAGAAGTTTCATTGCCGCGTTGCATTACCAGAGGGTACCATTTTTGGAGGTTCCAATGCACCATTCTTTCAGCTCCAGCCATCCATTTGGTCTCTAATATGAGGTAGTCTCTCGTAGCCACCTACGACGAGAAGACACATCAACCAACGTTCGTACCCTCCGGAAAACTAACAGCTTGCGAACTGGAAAATCACCATCTGAAAAAGGTAAATCAACTATAAATGTGCAATTTTCAATGGCAACCTGTTAAATTGCCAGAGGGTACTTCTTCCAGTTCATAGTCTCACAATCAAAGATGTCTTACCATACTGTGGATGGAAGAAATCCTGCACCACGCATAACCCTATGAATAATGGGATGTTTACCACCATTTTCAACTGGTGATTCGGATTTCGCGTTAGTCCCATCCACTGTAGCCCTGATTTGTAGTACTTTCCCAACATATCACTAGAGGATGGGGCCCCAGTTCGTTAGCTAAGTTGGTGAACATACCCTCTGGTAAACTAACATGGCTACTGAAAATGGCCATTAATAGTGGATTTTCCCATTAAAAATGGTGATTTTCCATAGCTATGTTAAATTACCAGAGGGTAACTATAATAACAATAGTGTATGATACGCAAATAACTATATTTAGATGGGGTTTTCTCAACCAACAAACATCTGCCTGGGGGGCACCATCCTGTAGAGCGTCAACTCCCACCATTTTAAGGCGCCTGTTGACCCATCTCACCCTCGCGTCCTGGCGATTTTTTGGACATGTCAGGAGCGTTGAAGAACCAATACCCGGCTATGGAAAGATCCACCATGCTATGTAGCTGGGTAAATCCACTATTTTTCGACTGGGCCATGGCTTCCAGTTCGCAAACTGTGAATGTAATTGCCAGAGGGTTAAATATATATATATATACATGTTCCATATAGATACACATACATATATACCCCAGTGCTTTTTGTTTGATATATTTCGCGGTAACTCACCCAATAGTTCAGGAGGATTCTAGTGTTCTATCTTTTTGGGGGTGCATACGTTAGCACACTTGGCTCATGTTTGGGCTAAATGTTGGTCAAGATTCCATAATCTTCCATCATCTTCCATGATATTCCATCATATTCCATACACAGCGCATCTGGAATAGGAAAAAATAACCACGGCATCTGCGAACATCAATATTTGGGTGTGTCTAAAAATGGGGGATACACACTTTGAGCATTGAATTGACAAACGAAGATATTGGTGATCAGACAGATGCTTTGTGATGGGGATAACCTATTCTCAGACTAACCTACCCGGCCTGGAAAACATTCACAGTTTGCTATTGAAAATGGCCCAGTCGAAATAGTGGATTTACCCAGCTACATAGCATGGTGGATCTTTCCAGTTCGTTACGTCATCGTTTACCAGGCCGGGTAATTGAAATCATAATCCCAAGTGTTACGATCAATTGATGGGATGAGGCCTCCTCTTAAGCATCGTGGGGGTTGGGTTCCGCCAGTTGTTTTCACGGATAAAAACCCCAACCAACAGAGCGCCAATGACAAGACTAGTCGAGGTTGGGTTCCGCCTCTGTGAATTAATCCCACTGGTTACATCCAGTGGCAATATATATATATATATGTAATTGTATGCATATATTTATATACATATATGTCCACCAATCTCTGGTAATTTCTCAGTTTGGAAAATCAGCCTTAAAATAATGAGTCAATCATCAAAACCTCAATTTCAGTGGGCCATTTTCCGTAGCTAGATCTTCCGCAACAGGTGGACCACGGAAACGTGCACTTTTAATCATGGCTTAACTTTCATAGTCCTTTAAACATGTGAACCTTGGGCAGGATAGGAAATATTCATCCGCAAATAAACCAACAACCGATCAATCATCTGGTGGTATACCTCTAAGTTTAGGATGTCCTAATCTGCTCTACCGAAACGTATAGCAAAAACACCTCTCAACATGTAAAAAAACATGTTCAAAAAAAAGCCACCAGAAATCTGCATCCATTTCCGGAAATTCATCAGTGTCCACCATATTTTCTCCATATCTGTAGCTGAAAATATCGGAAATCCCATGGACTTTTTTCTGGTAAAAAACCGCTGCCTCTGGTCACCTCTGAGGCCACCAAACCTGCGAGAATTTGGGGTTGGTAGACCAAAAACAGTGAGTTTTGATGAGGATTTAATGAGATTTAATGGGAATGTAATGAGACTTAAATTTTCATGAAATTGATTAGGATATATGATGGTAGAGCCTCTGGTAATTCAACATTGTTGTGGAACATGGACCATTTAGTTCGTCCTAGATTTGGTAAAACTCTCAATTTGTGGATGGTAAACCGGATTTTTGAACCCACCAAGCAGCAAGAAAATACTGGACCAAGCGATATGTTTCACCGAGTCTGTTAATAGCCAGGAACAATTTCCACAATGGCGGTTTTGCTGAGAGCGCAAAAAAAAGTCCACACCATGCAGAACACTATGCAAAATGTCCATCAGGACAGCATTGGATGCAGAGATTTTGGTTATCGGTCTTTGCGAAGGGTCAGCTAAATAATATCAGCACGGATATCTTAAGTAATGAAAAGGTTTTCGTTATCGGTCTATGCGCAGGGTCAATAAAAACGATAGCTACATATAAGGTTCCTACTATCGTTCACTGCGCAGAGCCAATCAAATTTGAACAACAAGCACTTCAACAGCCGCAGTTAGGTGCAGGACGGCTTCTTGAGACGAATACTAATAAAGTGGTGGGGACAGCAATGTCTCAAAACCCTGCAAAAACGCAAATCCGGGTTTTTGACAGAACTCATGTGAATCCTGAGGATATGGCAGGGAAAAATATCGAATCAAAAAAACGAAACAGAAAAAGATCAAAAAGTAAAATTAAGGAAACCGTTTGAGAGCATACCCTCTGGTAATTTAACATAGCTATTGAAAATCACCATTTATAGTGGATTTACCCATGAAAAATGGTGATTTTCAATAGCTATGTTAGTTTACCAGAGGGTAGACTGACTGTTGAAAGACTGAAAGCAAAATGTCTGAGCTCGAGCCGGTAAATCCATCACTGATGCGCGAAACGAATCATTGGGGCCAATCAAGGCCTTTTTCTAAGTTGGTTCGAACGCCTCCCAAAGAGCATGCCTTCAAACAAGAGCAAAGAAATATGGCCTCATGAATTAGCCTCCGGTAATCAGACACGACAATACGAAACAATCTATCCATTTCTGGTAAATCATCGAAGTAGTTGTGGGCCATGTTCCAGTTCGCAAACTGCTCAAGTACCAGATGGTAGCCGATTCACAAAATCAAAGATACCAATGGAAAGTCCCTGAAGTCCCCCATTTGCTTCGATGGTTTTCCCCCATCAAAACCTCCATTTCAGGAAGTTTCCCAGCCATGTTTGAGGACCCCGATTTTGGTAGGAATCACTTGGTGGTTTTGTTCACCCCAGTTGCAGCTAGACAGCTAGCCCCTACTTCGCCTACAACTGGGGTTGTTACATGTTATGAGGTAATAGCCCACTAGTCACGTGCCAAAATCCATTGTGACCATCCCCAATATGTTTGTTTCTATAATCCCCGAACCAATTATCAACCAGGGTTTAGCAGCCACTTCTCGGCTGAAATATCCCAGTTGTATATGGCATATCATTAGTTACATGGCTTGTGAATTATTAAACCATACTAGTTATATACACTCCTCTGGTCATTACATCTGGTCATCAAACAACCTACCATGATTTATCACTTACATTATCTTATATCCTGGTGAAATCCCAATTAACCATAATTTATTATCAATCATCAACCATCATTCAATGATATCCCATACAACTGAGGACATTCCATATACCCCACCTGGTTAATCATCTGGTTATACATATCATATGGTAATTATAAACAATGCCACATATAACTGTATTACAACCATATACCTGATATCCCATATACAATCAATATTATATCTGGATTATCAATGATTATCAATGATTATCAATGATTATCAATGATTATCAATGATTATCAATGATTATCAATGATTATCAATGATTATCAATGATTATCAATGATATCCCATGTCACTAAGGATATTCCATATGCATCTGGCCATAACTGGCCTATTTCATCTGGTTCTTACCCCACCGCACGACCGGCACCACCGGAGCGGATCACCTGCCGCACAGTTTCGAATCTCCACCGCTTTCGGCTGAAGCTCTGCGAAGCTTCGGCACAAGTCACAAAGCGCCTCAAAAAGCGACATTTTTTCAGGGCGAATTTCATGAACGCAACTTAAAATTGGTGACTTATAATGAAGTAAATTGGTTTATAATGAACTAAATAGGAAATTAACTATTGGTGACTTAAATGTTGTAAATAGCGGTTTATAATGAATTAAATAGGAAATTTACAGAGAAATTGGGGACTTAACATGGCGTAATCCGTGACTTAATCCGATGGCGTAACATGCCGATTTCGATCTGGCTGACCGCTGTGAAAATAGGGATTTTTGTTCATGTGGTAAAGCCAGTAATAAACCGTTGGTGGTCAAAATCAATGTTAGATTTATTGGGTTTACCACATCACTGTATCTTGAACTATGTTGAAAAAGACGGGGACTACAACCAACGAAGTTTACTTGTAATCCAGAAATGATGGATTTACCCCAAGGTGTTGCTAAAAAAGTGGGGCTTTTTGGATAAGTGTTTCTTGTATAACCTCCAGGATGTCAACCACTTACTCACTAGGATTTAGCAAATCCGGTTGGTGGATGTTGGTGTCAATGGGAATTTCAGTCTCCTTCCTTCATGGGGACATTTTTTGCTGGGCAAATCCCCGACTCAAAAACATGGGCCTTACATATGGTAGGTGCCATCAATCAATGCCTGGTTCATGGCCATGGTGAAGTTCATCAACGATCAGAAAAAGTGAAGGGACCAAATATGTGCCGGCCTAGATTTCCAGTAGGTGCACTTTGAAATAGTGTGAAACCCTGCATCTGATGCTCTGGGAAGCAACCGTTAGAAAAATGGTAAACTAACATAACTATGGAAAATCACCATGTTCAATGGGAAAATCCACTATAAATGGTCATTTTCAATAGCTATGTTAAATTACCAGAGGGTAGTAAAATGGACTCTCACCAGCGGAGACTGACAACCAGGAGCACCATGCTTTCCCGCCACGCCATGGACTAACTCATGGCATCATGAAAAATTCTGCAAAAAGTGAACGACTGTGAACCGCCAATTCGCCAACGTTTGTCGAAGACTTCTTGCCATCCAGATCCAGTAAACCAACATAGATGATTTGCCTATTCAAAATGCTGATTCTCAAAATGGTAATTTAACACTTTGCTATTGAAAATGACCATTCATAGTTGATTTACCCTTAAAATCGTGATTCTCCACTGTTTTTAGTTTACCGGAAAGTAGATCATCAATCTGGCCGTTGCGCAGCTGAGTCAGGCCGTTGTGAAGTACGATCCTAACAATCATATATCGCTGTGTCTTACGCTTAGATAGCCCTTAAATAGACAACCATAGATAAGCATCAATAATAACCATAGATATCCATAGATATACTATGGATACCAACCCTTAGAATCCCATAGATACACTAAGCTGTTCTTATTACCCGAAGAACTTTCCGCGGTGTAAAAGCCCGTACGGGGACTTCCTCCCACCTGCACAGCAGCAGACTTGATTTGTACCGTTCCATCTGTGGCCTCGAATGGGAGCAAAAATGGGGTCAAATATGGAGATAAAATGAGCCATTGACCCACCAAATGTGTCTATCATTGACCAAGCGAATGAGTTGGAGCAACCCTGTCTCATTGTAGTTTGTGTCTCTACAGGTGTTAACATGTTTTGACCCCTATGAGCGTAATTGGCTGATTCTGATAGCATGACTGTCACAAGAATTTGATCAACAAACACGATAATATGAACAAGATTGTACTGTACAAACAAATATTATGCCAGTACAGTAGCAGCCAATATCAAAAAACAACATTGCGAGGCACGCTTTTTTTTGATCAACGAATGATCTGGCCTCTTTCAGCAGTGCATCGATCCCCGCCAGCATGGCAAACGCAAAGCAGGCATTCCTCAGGGAACATGACTGGTTCGCCAAAAACAGACCACCAAAAATGGGATGGCTCTGACATCGAAAACAGAGGGATATGGAGGTTTCCTGAAATGGGGTAATTACCCCAAATCATCCATTTTTCTTTCGGATTTTCCGATTTTCCATGAAATAAAAAATAAAGAAAAAACATGCTTTTGGGGTAACCACATTTATCCAGCCACTGCATTTGGACCACCTAGTCCCACATTTCGAATTGCTGCTTGCCGAAGCACTCTAGCAGGTCCGGCTGCGCCTTTGGATAGTCCTCGCATGGGCCGTATTTTGCCAGGTGGGAGTCAACGGTTGAAACCTTTGAGAACCACAAAAAAATCTGGTGTTTTTTACACCAATGATCCCATTTTTGAAACTAGATCTGCACTTTTTGCAGGGTGTATCTCCAATGTTGTTCGTTTCCCCCGCGTGATCATACTGTGGACTGGAATCCCCCGGAATCCTGCGGAGAGATCTTCATCGTGAAATCAGCAATTTTGCTGGAATAGAGACCCCATTTCTGGACAAAAACCATGACAAACGCATATGGGTATGTTCACAAAAAAGTCTACACCATTCCATCCGTTCAAATTCTCATCTTTCCCTATGTTTAATGGCCATGTTCGTCATGTCCAAGGTCGTAAATCTCAAAAAAACTCCCCCCATTTTTCAAACGTTCCAAGTTCCCACCACCGCGGGTCCTGGAAGACTTTTCTCAGCTGCAAGACCTCGATGGATGGATCCCATGGATTCCATGGATCCCAGCTTGCTATGACCGGGATCCCAAAAATCGCCCCCAACAAAAGATTAGGAAAACCCATAGGAAAACCCAGAGGAAAATGGTGATTTCGTGAGGGTTTATGGTGGTTTTTCACGGGATTTATTGTGATTTACCCGGCCTGGTAAACGTAGAAAAAAACTATGGAACATCACCATGCTATTAATAGGTAAATCAACTATTTCTATGGGCCATTTTCCAGTTCGCGAACTGTTAAATTACCAGAGGGTATCATGATTATCATTTCGACCCATACCCTACAGTGGTTATATGTTCTCATTAGGGATCATGTTTGTTGCTTACCAGGCACAACCATCCCATAGCCGGAAGCCACAAAAAAAATGGAGATACACTCCAACTCTTGACCATGGCACAACTGTTGGTTATATAATCCAATTGTACATATATATATATATTATTATATAATATAATACAATATAATATTATATAATATAATATAATATTATATCATATTATATTATCCGCACTAAGTACCATGATATTCATCATCAAAATGTATTAAGATAGCCATATTACGTCCGATCCATATGGAAAGCCTGGGAGAAAGCTGGGGCTTCTGGGCAGCGTCCGACTCGCCAAGCAGCTTGACCTCCAAAATCGGGGGATTGACCATGATCATAGAGGATGGGGCCCCCAGTCGATAGCGTGAACCGTTGGTTTATACAATGTGGGGCCCCCAAGATAGCGTTCAGTTGGTGCAAATAACTCCAATAACTATGGTTTATGGTACGCAAATAACTATAGTTATGGGGGTTTATAAACCAACTAACATCACTGGGGGGGCCCACATTGTAAGTGGCTGAATTCTATGGTTTATGGTAGATATAACAATGGATTACCATGATCATACCCTCTGGTAAACATACAAAAAAACTATGGAAAATCACCATGCTATGTAGCTGGGAAAATCAACTATTTCAATGGGCCATTTTCCAGTTCGCGAACTGTAACAAATTACCAAAGAGTATAAGCCACTTCTGAGTGGAACTGCACCCAAGTCATGTTTGGTCATGTTTTACCCTCTGGTAAACTAACATAGCTATGGAAAATCACAATTGTAATGGTAAAACTCACTATAAATGGCCATTTTCAATAGCTATGTTAGTTTACCAGAGGGTAATAAGTTGATTTGTTCATGTTCTTTGAAGGACTGGTGCTAGGGCTTTGAACCGTCGCTGGAACGTATGATTCTTCAATAAACGCCCCTGAGCTTTGAGATGGCTCTGCAAGACAGGTCAACGCAAGATACCCTCTGGTAAACTAACATAGCTATTGAAAATGCCCATTTATAGTGGATTTTCCCATTAAAAATGGTGATTTTCCATAGTTATGTTAAATTACCTATTCCAACATGATTCACAGCAAACACACTCCACCTTTTTGTCCGTCCAGTAGACCCCTTTTTAAAAGGGCCATTCCAGTTCTTAGGGAAACAATCTACATTGGTCATGTCCATAGTCGGGAGACGTTTCGTCGTTTCACCAAATGTTTTTGCTACCAAGTGTAGCTCCGGATTGACGGTTCAAGTTGAACTTGTTGGCTCCGAAATTCCAGAGAACATATGGCTTTGTCTGAAAATAGGATACCCCAAAAACCAGCGGTTTGTCGTAATTTACTGCGCAGAGGCATTTGCGGGGAGATATTAAATTATGTGTGTATATATATATATATGTATGTCTATATTTTTACGCATATGCTTTTCCACATATTTCTAGATGCTGGAGTAACTCTTTTTCCGTCCAACTCCAGCACACAGAAACTAACTCAGACAAGTTCTTGAAATTTTAAGCCACAACTCCTCCATTAGATGCCATGGGTTTTAATGGCCAAACAAAATACTGTACAGCTGCAGATAATGTTCAGACTGATCGTTTATAGCCTCTGGTAAACTAACATAACTATGGAAAATCACCATTTTTAATGGGAAAATCAACTATAAATGACCATTTTCAATAGCAAACTGTTACTTTACCAGAGGGTAACATTTTCCAGGTGCAATATCAACCAAACATCTGCAGGTGGACAGCGCAACCCAATCTATTCTGTTCGCCTTTTGACATGTTCGAAACATACCAGGTCTATAACCAATCCCGACATATCGAAATCCTCATATCGAAATCCTGTTCGCTTGGTTCTTTGATTATTGGAGGCTACTCAACCTCTTTCAACCCAATTTTTTACTGGTCGTCTCCTGGGGCTGCCGACCGTTCTTTTTACAGCATCAAGGCATTCCTGAAAAAAAAACGCACAGCATGAGGGGGTTTTGAGTCAGACAGTTGGGCCAGTATTTTTCTCATGGAAACAGGTGAAATATCTTGGTTTTTAGCAAGAAAAATGGTTTGATGTATGATGATGTTTGGTATCATGAAATGAAGTTTGGTTGATTGAACCAACAAAACAATGTCGAAACCCATGTTGAGTCTTTAACCCCAATTTCTACCCTCTGGTAAACTAACAGTTTGCGAACTGGAAAATCACCATCTTTAATGGGTAAATCAACGAACTCAATGGGCAATAGAACCTCAATCGCAAACTGCAACAAATTACCAGAGGCCAACAAATCCCATTAAATCTCATTGAATCTCATGAACAAATCCCATGTTGCAACATGAACCCCAATGTCTACCCTTGGTGCGAACCAAAAAAAATCTTCGTGAACCTCGCCTGGTCGCGCGTGATCGGCTCCAGAAATCTCCGCAAGGCCATGACTCGGGCGCAACTGTACCGTTGGATGGGCCCAAAAATTGCTTCGTTTTTGCTAAGTTGGTGAGCCAATTCATATAATAATAACTATTAGTATAAGATATTAACTATTAGTGTATGATAATAACCAATAGTGTATGATAATAATAACTATTAGCTAGCTAATTATAATAAGAATAGCTAATAGTAAAACACCATTGTTTGCTAAGTTGGGTTTCACACAATTCTATAATATTATAAGAACAAGTTGGTGTATGGTACATGTCATTATATTAAGTTCGGGTGAACTTAACCAACTTATAACTGGACTGGGGGGCACCATCCTGTAGTTCTATCCCCCATAAATCCTACCAATTAACCAAGTTATAAGTCAACGTAGCAAGTTTTTGGGGCCTCACCTTGAATAAAATCAGCCATTCTATTGAGAAAGATTCAGTGCGGATAGACAGGGGATATGTGACTAACAATCAATATGTGTATATTATAGATATTTAGTTGTATATGTATATTATACATGTATTTTTGTACACATATTATACATCAATATGTATACATATTTGTATATGTCCCAAAATCTCGGCTACCCCAAAATCTCATGGTTGATCATCATTGTCCTCATCATGATGACCAGAACATTGAATATCCTCCATTTGTGGAGAACCCTACTCTGTGTCATGGCAAACAATGGTTTTTTTCACCATCAAATATGGTGACTGAATCAGGAAGAATGACGATGTCACCGCGATTTAACATAGCTACGGAACATCCTCATCTTTAATAGGGAAGTAAACCTGTAGCCTGCCAGCCCAGGTTTATGTATTTAACTATGTATTATATACACCCCTGAAATATAAGACCCCAAATGGTGTTGGATAATTGAGTTTCGGATTTGGAATGTGGTCGTTCTTGGCTTTGATGGAAGATCCTCTGTAGGGTGTGCTTTGTTCTATCCCTGTGTCTACCCTCTGGCAATTGCACAGTTTGCGACATTGAAAATGGCCCATAGAAATAGTTGATTTACCTATTGAAGATGGTGACTGTCCATAGCTATGTTAGTTTACCAAAGGGTATGTTATGGTTCCAAAAAATCCTTGCTGATACCAAGCCATTCTCAGCTGCAAAACGACCATCTCCATTATAAACCCTCCTTCACCAGTCCCTTTATATAACTAGATTGGCAAATCAATAGGGGTTCTTTCACTGTTAGCATCCCCAGTCCATGGCGGTTTTTGTCCCAAACGCCGAGGGTGGATCCCACAAAACCATCACTGGAAGAGTGGTGAATTCTCCGTGATTATCTACAGGGGCACATACATAGGGTGCCCTCTGGTGATTCCCCACATTCTATTAATTTACATCCTCCATTTAGTAACAGTTAGATGATTATAGTTGTGATTATTCTTAATGATCATTGACTAGAATCATCTAACACTAGAATCATATTAGTTAGATTAACATGAAAATATTAATATACATATAATCATCTAACCATATTAATTCTGTTAGATTAACAGTGAGATTATTCTAGTCTACTGAAAATAACTACCATTTTCCAGCGAATCTGCGGTCTCGGCTCCAAAAAATCTAAGGTGCAACCCCCGGCTGGTGAACCAAGGGGTGTATGCGGCTTAGGAAGTGGCTAATTTCATCATATTATACCTCACATTCATGGAATATCCCCAGTTCTACATGGGTTATAGTTATATAAGTGATATATTATAGAAGTGTTATAGTTTATACTATATAACTTTTTTTATAACCCACTTCACTGGGGATAACCCCCATGTAATAGATGGGATACCTCATTAGTTATAGATGACGACTGTAAGTCACAACCCATCATTCCTGGATCGTCCCGCTATGGGGAACCGTTTGAAAAAAAGCAGCGATCTAAGCTTGACACAAACTTTCTCGACCACTTTGAACTGGTTGGGGAAGCGCCTGCACCGAACCGGGTTTTCCGAACCGGGAACCGTAAGGGAAGCGTAGAACAATGGACTTGGCAGCCTCTGGAAAGATGGCAAGAGGTAACTCCGGCTGACCTAAATCCATTGGGAAACCAGGATCGTGGATTTCTTATGATGTGTTTAGATGCAGAAAAGCCTTGGATTGTCATGATATTGTCCACCAAATCGGCAAATCAGGGCATCCCCGATTTTCAGACACGCCAGTCATCCCTTATGGATTGCATCATCAACATACATCATACATGGAAAAAAAACATTAGTCATATATCAACATATATCAACTATATTATATTCAACTAATGTGGTTAAAACAATAATAAACCATCCCCCAAATTACCGTCTTTATAGGTGGGATTTCAACCATTCCCAGTCATGGGTAGTTTATGACATTGTTTTAACCACATTACCTGAATTTTATCAACTATATTCAACTATATTCAACTATATATCAACTATATAACATAGGTATTACTATATTCCATAGATTCTATGATTCTATGTTATTCCTATGTAATACCTACCATCTGGTTATTTAACAGTTCGCCATGGAAAATCCCAACCATAAATGGAGGTTTCGTTCGCTGGGAGTTGATCATCTATTTCTATGGGCCATGGCTTCCATGGCGAACTGTTAGTCATTACCAGAGGGTATACCATCATATATCCTAATAAATCCAATTAAATCCCATTAGATTCCCATTAAAAAAAAAAAAAAACTTAAAAAAACTATAAAAATGGATTGATATCCTCCCTATAAAAATGGATTGATATCCCATTAGATTCCCATAAAAAAAACCATGGTTTCAGTCAGGTGAAATCCCATGGTTCAACCCTCCAGCCGCCAGCCGCCCTTTGCCTCAACGCATGGAGCACGACCTCCAACGCTTCCATCGGCACGTCCGGTGACAGCCGTGACAGCTGGCCCCTCGCTGGAGAAGGTCAAGAAGTTGGTTGACAAAAACCCCATTAACTATAGTTATATAGTTATATCTACCTAATCAACCATAGTGAAACCATTTATAGATATCTATATACCTAACCCTCTGGTTATGACTAACACAGCCATGGTATAGATGGCCCATAGAAATAAATGGTCTACCTATTAAAAATGGTGATTTTCCATGGCGAACTGTTAAATAAGCAGAGTGTAACTATTGTTGATGTCATGACAGTCATAAAAAAAAAAAACAGCAATAGTTATTATAAAATTAATAACAATAGGAAAAATTAGACTATATTCGAAGTAATTTTCATTGTCCAAAGTCTATATTCAATAGCAATTTAGACCAATTGAATAGACTTGTTGACATTTGATTTAACAATAGATATGACAATGGATTAATTGAAGCTGTTGAAGACAATTGATTAATTAATTCATTAAATATTGTTAAAACTATTAGTTCATCAACCTGTTCAAAACACTATTGAATTAACAATTAATGTGTTTTGAAGTGGTGATTGTTATGACAATAATTGTTACAACTATTGACTTTTCAAATAACACTTGTAATTTAACATCAACAATAAGTCTTTTTGAATGTTGATATTGAATAACTATATTTATTAACACTATTATGACAATTTTACTATTGCCTTTAATGACTATTGATGTTAATGAGAATTCATGACTGGTAATAGCAATTAATAACTATTGTTACTGTGCATTAATGACTGTTGATGACTATTGATGTTAATATTGTACATTCATCAACCTGGATATTCATTAATTACGATGAGTTAACATGCAGGACAATGACTATTCGAAGTGTTCGTCAGTGGTTCATTTTATTAATGACTATTGTTAATCAGCCAGTAACATTCCCATGTTGATATTGATATTTGATGTTGATATTGATGTTACTTTTGGGGGAACGTGTTATACTGGCTATTAATTTTAAGAAAATAATGATAATAATGGGGATATCGAACATGTTAAGGTCAACAATGATAATTTAAATCAATGAGAGGGATTCAATCATAATTAATGCTGAATTTAGTGGTGGTTTGACGGAATATATATATATAATTGCATATAACCAAAGATATGATTCTCTATATGGGCTATTGACTGAGAAAAATGTGTGTGGGATGGTCAAAACCTGTAGAAAAACCTGGGGCTTGGAGCATGGACAGCGGCTCTGGTGGTTTCAATGGATTTTTTTTTGTGGATCTTGACATGGTGAAACTTATGGGACAAATGGGCACATTTTTCGTGCCAAGTTTTTTCTGGCACAACTTGGCTGGGAAACAAAAAACAAACGTAGCGACCCCTGGCACCCCAGGCTGTTCAGAAAGGGAGACATTCATAGCTCGGAACCGCTTCCCAGCACTGGATAGGGTACCTATTCTGGCTAGAGAAAAGCCAAAAAAAGAGCCCTTTTGCATGATGGTTTTTTGCCCAATTTCACACTTTGGTGACAAAATCCTATCAGCTGCAAGTCCTTGGAAAAAACATTTGGAGACACAAATTAAACCAACTGGAGGAGTCACCAATTGGATGCACATGATTCTGATTGGCTTTCGCCTAGGGACGGACATGAAGAAAATGGCAACCACCACTGCTCCAACCAGATCAGTCACCCTGCCTTTGAACCTCCTCAGCCTTGTACGTCGTGAGCCTCAGCCAGGTGTTCAACACTGTCATTCCATTGTTTGTTAAATGGGATTCTTAGTTCATGAATGATGATTCCCATATATGGGGTAGAATGACCCCCAGTCATCATCGAACAACAGCGGTTTTAAACACTGCTCATTTGTTGGTTATCTTTCGCATTCAACCATCTATCTTTGAGCAACCAAGTTTGAGCAATACCCACATCGCTCAACCACGGCAAAAAAAATGTTGCAATTCATCAAAAGAAACAGAACATAATTAAGGGGTATCTTGCCAACTGCGCGATCAAGTGATTTGTGTGGAAGGAGCAAGCAGGCTAAACCCGCTGATAGGATAGAAAGGATAGATAAGTAGAAAGATTAGTAGATGGCTTAGATTAGCTTAGATTAGCTTAGATTATATTTAGATTAGATAAGATTAAGATTAAGACTAAGATTAAGGTTAAGACTAAGATTAAGGTCAAGATCAAGATTAAGATTAAGATAGGTAGATAGATCGGTACATAGATAGGTAGATATATGATACATATATATAGAGAGAGAGAGAGAGATTGATTAGCGAGAGAGAGAGAGAGATATTGATTGATTGATTGATTGATTGATTGATAAATAAATAGATAGATTTATCTATCTATGTATTTATTTATTTACATGTCATGTTTTTTGGGCAAAGCAAAAATATGGTCTTCTCCCCAAATAAACACGAATGAAACAAACATAGTCAAAGTGTAAGAGATGTCCGATGAGTCTCTGGAGCCTTTTTCAAAATGAGTCCATAGGTCAACAGAACAAAACGGATGTGCCATGAACGAGTTTAAGTCTTACAATTTGAACCCCACCCAAATTAGACAATTCACAGAAACAAATGATGCTTTCCTAAAATGGGGGTACCCCCATTTCTCATCCATTTTAGTAGGATTTTCCATGAAATAAACCATCCAGCGAGCCTGGGATATCCCCATTTCCCTCGGAAAGCTCCAGGAAGATCAGGCGCAGCTCTGCTCCCGCTGTGCCATGCTCATTGGATCCATGGAGGAATGGTCATCAATCATCATCAATCCATTTTACCCTCTGGTAAACATACAAAAAACTATGGAAAATCACCATTTTTCATGGGAAAATCCACTATTTCAATGGTCATTTTCAATAGCTACGTTAAATTACCAGAGGGTAGGCTTTTTTACATACCGATTTTCCATGATGAAATAGCTATCTTGGGATCCAATTCATACATCCCATCAATACATTCCATGGAACAATAAAAATGATGGTTGATGTTTACATCATTGACATACCGTTTTTCATGGAATTCCATTGATGATGCTGGGATGACGATATATCAATTGCATTTCATCCCATGGTAACTTGACCGTGGCACGCCTTTCTAGCGGCTTTTCTCGGTTTCTGCAGGATCATCCAAAACACCCGGATTCCTGGCTTCTCCGACATATACCATCGGGTTATGACTAACAGTTCGCCATGGAAAGCTCCACCATGCTATTCATAGGTAAACCGTCTATTTCTATGGGCCATGGCTTCCATGGCTATGTTAAATAACCAGAGGGTAAATGGATGAACTAATTGCACTTTATACTAGTGGCTTGAGAATGAATTTCCCAGTTCACGGATTGTGATAATCCCCAATATATACCGCGTATATAGTCGTTCCGTGAACTAATCATCAACCAACTCAACGATATCTTAGATACCTTCTATCAATGATTATTATAAATCATGGTTGAATCAGGTCGAATCCCCCTTCTTTTGAACTATTTGTTTTTTCACTTTTAACAAAAATCATCGGGAAAATGCCATGGAAAAGTGGCCCATCCTGGGTTTCCAAACAAGACCGCCAAGGCTTCGCAGCCACAGGATTGCAGGTTCCTCACGAATCCGCGCAACGCGGTTTCAATAGGGTTCTTAAGGCCTGGGGCATCCCCAAGTCAACATAGCTTTCAATACTAAGTCATGGTCGTTCATGACGACTCGATGATTTGGTGGTAACCCCACCAGGGATTGAAATCTGAATCTTGGGATCGTTGACCTTTCTGAAAATCACAAAGCAATCACTGCTTTACGCAAAATAAATCACCAGAATGAATACATACATGAATATGTTTTTGTAGTAAACTTACTAAACTGGTCACTAAACCATACGTCTTTCTTCTAGGAGAAAAGTCCTGATTAAGAAAAGTGACATGGCCCTTGCTGATTTTGGCAGCTCGACACCCCTTACACAAGATGAAACATCATTGCTAACTAGCTGAATATATTTCAAAAGTTGAGCCAACTATGATTTCCTAAGTAAAAACTCAACCAGCATCTGTTGGACTTGGTTACCCATTCTTGCTGTGAGAAGTGGCCCTATTCGAATCTTCGTTGGTTTTTCCAGATCCATCCCCGTCATTCTAGATGTCCTCAACCGTCTTTCCAATCATGCAACCTATCTCTATACACATATTTATACATATTTATACATAGTACAGTAAATTGTACAGAATGTGCAATTTCAAGAAATCAGAACTAGATTCAATGCTATTTTGGATTATTTCCCATATCAAACTTCACTTTGTCACTTGACTTTGTAAGTGAACCATCCCAAAAACAATGATTCCAAATGTCAGGCGTCAGTTTCGGGGGCAAAGTGTACTTCTTAGATGTTCAACCTTCAATAGATCAACAAATCAGTCAAAAAGGACATCTGCCTGCGTAATATCAAGCCACGTGTCTGCAATATCGAGATTCCAACCTTATCATACATCTTCTAACAGGAGACATCATGTAAAATCTACTGTGGGTAAAACAATGCCATTTTTACCATCCCCCAGTCATCACCATAAATATTTTGTTATAGAGGTGGGATTTCAACCATTCCCAGTCATGGGTGGGTGAAATCCATGAGCTTGCGCGACGACGAAAAAACGGTGTCATGGAGCATCCCATCCATGTCAAAACCAACAAAAACATTTAAGCACGTCAAGTCTCCATATGTCCATGTACATCAGATTGAAACCATATCAAGATCCATATCAAGATCCATAACAGATCCATAATCAAAATAAAACCCATTGAAAGCCCTTTTCAAGTCTATAAGAAGATCAAAAAAGGTCTATAAGAAGATCCAACAATCTGATTCCATACCATACCCTCTGGTAATTTAACAGTTCGCTATCGAAAATGGCCCAGTCGAAATAGTGAGTTTTCCCATTTTTTTCGCATGGTGGATCTTTCCAGTTCGTTATGTGGTCACGTTTACCAGGCCGGGTAATCCATGTCAGGATCCATATATCAAGATCTGGGGTCAAAACCCTGGTACCTAGTGAACCCCAAGTCATAGCTGGGATTTATGGATGTGAATAACCCACTAAAAATGTGTCTATAGGTATTGACCCATACCCAAATATCTATTGGTTTATAGTGGATTTACCCATGAAAAATTGTGATTTTCCATAGTCATGTTAAATTACCAGAGGGTACATCAAGATCTCCCAAAAAAATCCTTCCCAGCATCGGTTCTTAGGCATCCCCACACCACTGAGCTGTGTAGCTTCATCGCAGCCGTCACGACGTGCACCGTCTCGTTGACCGCGCTGGGAGCAGCGGGAACGCTGCTGCCACCTGGTGTTCCAGGGATTTTATGGGATTTCATGGTGATTTAATGGGATTTCATGGTGATTTAATGGGATTTCATGGTGATTTAATGGGATGTTCTGGTGATTTATGGTGACTGATGGGAATTTCGCCAAAAAATGGGGATAGCAATGGGAATTTCTGGTACGGATTCTACGGTCACTCTTGGGGGATTTAAGCCAATTACCCAGCCATGGCCCATTTAGTTACATGATTTTCCGATGCAAATGGTGATATTTTCCATAGCTATGTTGCTATGTGTATCAACTAGATGGTACCCTCTGCTCACCCATGTGCACAGACATCTTGTGCCCATGGATCCAAAAAGCTTTGGTAAAATTCATATGGTAAGCTATCATATGGTTGTGAAACTCGTGGTAGCTCCTCCGCTCCCAATTTTTGCTAGGAAAATTATGCAAAAATCACATGTGGATGGGTCAAAACCTATGAAATTGCCAAACTCTGGGAATCAACATCCATTCCCCAGCCATTCCCCAGGATTTTTGGGTACCCGGGAGGGTTTTGACTCAGCATTCCACAGGGACCTCTTTCCGGGTGGCCCGAACGATCCGCTTCATCAGCGATATCCACGATGGCACGCAAGCAGGCGTGCTGGCGGTGACGGGTTGTGAAGCGAGGAAATCAAAAAACGAAGCCATTCTGAGCCGATTCTGGCAACAAAAATGCTAATTTTCTCAAGAAAATGTGGAGAAAAAAACCAACAATGGTGATATTTTCTATGACAGGGATGATAATTAGTGCTTTGAAAAACAAAAATGTTTGCGTTGACCACCAAGGGTGAATTATTGAAGAAGGGAGAAATCCAGACCTTTAGGTAGATTATAACATACGTCACATTCAAGTGACTGCCAGTGACTGATACCTTGAGAAATCCAATGTGAGTGAATAGGATAAAGCCAATAAATTGTTGGATTCCACCATGACATCTCTGGGGACTGGGATGAGAAATAGCTGGGCCAAGGAGGCAAAGACGTCGCTTGGATACAGCAACAGTTCTGGTTGATTGCACTGTCTATAGAATCGTTACGTCCAAGCACATGTCTTTTCTAGAGCATGTTAATTCTGATTCTGATGATGACATACATATACATCTACATATATATATATATATATACGTACATATGTATTATACATGTATATATATATATATACACAGTACATCGTATGCAACGGGGAGGAGGGTCTGTCAACTTCAAGACCTGCTTCATCGCTCTCCCATTTTCTGCTCAGGTTTTGACCCATCTACCGGCAATTCTCCCCCCATTTCTTAAAGTTTAGTAACCTCATCATGCCCTTCCGGGAAGACTAGATGTATTGGCTTTAGATATCATTGATCATTTACCTAGCGATTCTTCAATAGGGGTCACCCTTTTTAATCATCAACAAACCAATCGGAAAAGAAAATGTCCAAAGAAATCTATGACTCCCACTATCATTCTGAACATACATATATATATATATATATAATGTTAATATATAATGTTAATATATATATATACACACACGTCATAATAATTCACCAACCTAAAAAAAAAGCCTTTTTTGAGATACTTCTCCCTACTAATCATCCAGATCATGGGGTTTGTCAGCTTCACGACTGGCACCTGCAGATCTGCACATTGAATGCGCTCCCTGACGTGCCAGTGAAGCTGGTTGCTTGGGGTGAATCATCCCACTGCGGTTTTGGAATGTGTTGGATCTATGTGGTGATTCCCAAACCGCTTTAGATCGGAGATACCCTCTGGTAAACTAACATAGCTATTGAAAATGGCCATTTATAGTGGATTTACCCATTAAAAATGGTGATTTTCCATAGCTCTGTCAAATTACCAGAGGGTATACAAATCGAAATCTCGATGTTTTGGATCCGCCAAGCGCTTTTTTTCTTCCGCGATTTGTCTCCCATTCCCAGCGGCCTCATGGCTTCCGTCAAAACGGGAAGTCCATTGATACAGCCTGCAGCCCACCTGTGTGGCTTCGTTGGACGATGAGACTTTCGTCTGAAGCAATCGGAAAGGCCTCCCTTGCCCAAGCATGGAACGGGCAACTTAGTTCTGGGGTTGTTTGGTGTTGACTCGTACCTATAAAAAAAAAAATAAATAATAACACATGAGTAAATGAGAAACAATAATGGTAGCATAAGCCGTCAACGATCATGATATTGCCGGAACAAACAAAAAGTGGGGATGCAGGCAGCAACACATGTTGGGAATAAGCAGGATCTGGAAGAAAAAGATTAAGAAAAGTGAGGATGAGATGCCCAAAAGAAGACTAGCCTACAACAATGAGGAACAATGGCCTACCATCTGCTTCTTACATCCTTGTGCTTAAGGGTCGCAGGTTCTGCTGAAATCCGGAGTCTGAAACATCCTTTTGTCGGTGCTGTAAGGACTCAAGGATGGCCATGGGTGGTCTTCACAGTGATCCCTATAAAAATCTGCAAGCTTGATGTGCATTCCTTAGTTGAGAATCTCGGTGAAGAACCCTGCAACTGAACATGGCAAGGTAAACAATCCAATTTCAAGCTATAAAATGCTCAAAATACTCAAAGAATCACCACCAAAACCAAAGATTCCTCTAAATTCCACTAGCATCACTAGCACCTTTTCACTTTCCTGGGGGATCTAACCAACCCCAGTTAAACCCGTATTTTTGGGGGAAAACATCACCTCCAGGGAGCTTGATTAAAACATAGGGCCCCCGCATCAAATCGCGAAGATTTCCGCAGCTTTCCTCTGGAAAGCGGAAGGAAGTCGGCATGAACACAGCCTATCCAACGCAATATTTGGAGCTTGAGAACATTGTAACATGGGGTACAATTTTCATAGGAAAAATTATGATTCATCCGTGAATTTAGGGATACCCGATTTTTAGACAAAATCATATCAATGATTCTGTGCGCACGAAGCATGAAAAGTTCATCTAAAGGTGCACCTGCCAGCATGTCATGATCGTCATGATCTATCGGTATCGACGAGCTATGCCAGCTATGCATCTCCATGGCCAACCTTGGAGAATTACCATGGAAACAAAGCAAAAACATCTTGCCAGCTGAGCACAAATTCCTTGATCTATTTATGATGGCTGAAATGGCTGAAAGAAGCAAACCATGAATTCATCCACAAGTAAACCAGACACAGTTTCCACAACAATTATTGGGTATGCCACCAATCCACCCTTGTCAAACATCCAAAATTATCCAAAATTCAAGAATTGCCATAACATAGGCGTAAATCAGCCATGTTCAAACGAACCTCAATTCGATTTCCCCAGTTTTTTGTGAATTGAAACCTAATTCTGTTGGTCAAATGGTTTGATGGTAGCCCCCACCAAATTTGTAAATCACCTTGTTTTCACCTGAGCAGTTTTCAAAACCCTTTTTGACGCACCTTTTTGACAACCGTCACAAGCAGTCGGCCATTGGCAGACTTCTTGCTGCACTGAAAAGCCATGCGGCACGATTTATTTCGGCCAGAAGCGATGGAGGCCTACAGTGCCAACCTTTTCGACCACTGGCGTATCGGTCAGGGCGACCGGTAATTGTTGGAGCTGGGTGACCTTCGTGATTTGACGGTGGCCAAGTTTCGACTGCAACCATGAATGAACAAGAGCATCTGCATCTGGCGCAATCCGCATCCTCACACCCATAGCCCAACATGTAAATTTGCTATTGCTAGGTCTGTTGTGCTCCGCCTTGTAATCAGGAAGAACCAAACGTATCAACTGCAGCAAATAAGCGGCCCAAGATCGACATGTTTGATACATATCGTATTCCTGAAGCTTGGTGTAGATCTGCCAAGTGTTATGGCTTGAGGTCGACTGAATCCCCCATTCGCCGGTCTGCAGTTGAAAAAGGAAGAGAAGTTCATACCATGAGATCCATTTCAATGGTGCTGCTGGCATGTGAATGGCCTGCAGCCAGGCTAACAACTTATGAAATCCAGAGAATCTGAGTTTCACTGGTGCATGGTCTTCAGCAGCTTTTGCTATCTGATACCAATTAACCTCAGGTACATGATCTAGAGGGCGGACCGGAGCAGCTTGGGGCTTGTCATGGGTTGACACTGAAGTCTTTGCAACTCGTACCATATGGGCATGTACATGTGTAACTGCTTCTACCATGCGTCGCTGGCTTTGTGATGCATCCTTCTGTAGTTGGAGCACCTCGGCTGGTAAAGTGCTTAATGCATATTCAGCCAGACGATCTGCTGTGTCATTTGCACTACAAGCCCATTGAATCCAGGCTGGTTCATCCTGGTACGCTTGGTGCGAACGAATGTGATACAATGTGCATTGCTCCGGAGGGAGAATATACTGCTGCACTATCAGCCACAAATCATGGTCTGTCATGGCAATTGTCACCTCCAGCTCTCCACACTGAATAGCCTGGGCCCTGCGTACGATGAACTCACAATCACTCCAAATTGCACATGTGAAGTCTGGCAAAATCCTTTGTCGGTGACAATAGATCACTGAGGACACAAAAGCACAGAGCTCTGCTCGAGCAACCGTCTGATATGGTCCAGGGACCCCGCCCCATGACAACGGTGTATGTGGCTGCAAAGGATGTGCCCCCGCCAACACAACAGCCCATGCTACCAGCCTAGTAAGAGGCATTTTTGGATCAACTCCTGAACCATCACAGAAAAGATCTATGTGCTGTCTCGTCTGACCTAGGTGAACATAGGCCCCAAGGGTGCACTGAATCTGGGATAATGCCGCTCTAAATTGGGTGATTTCCTCAGGCTCCGTGGCCCATCCATGTTCGGCAAGACAAGGCGAGGATTGCAAAATGTAGGCTTGTACTTCAACTGGAATCAAGTCTCTACTACATTGAGTGGCCTGGCATTCCCAGTGACGGTGGAACACTGAGTCTGGGCCAGAACAAAACTTACACTTCGTGTCCTCCACCACACCCGAGTGGATCAATGTATCGTTCGTGTAAAATGATCCATTCTGGGCAACACGAATGAAACCTAATTCATCATTGGCATATTGATGGGATGGTCTGGAGAGAAGGACGCTAACCTTGCCAAGGCCGGCAAAACCTTTTCTGGATTCCCACTGCCTCCCCACAGAGTGCTGCCATGCCCTTGTGAGTCGATGGCGTAAGTCTTGAATCGGAGAGTCCAGGATATGAATGGCTGCCCCCTCATCATCCCGAAAAATCCCATCTGCAACATAAGTCCACAGAACATTATTAAGCCTGGTAAGCAACACACCTCCAGGTCCTGGCTTCCTTTTCCTGGATGATATGGTGGCTGCAGGCGCCAAGGTCAGGTCTAACAATTCAACCGGGATATTTCGGCGAAATTGCAGGACTGTGGCTATGGGTGCATAAAATTCAGGGTCTGCCGTGGGATTGGTCATAAGTGATAGTTGGATCTGTGGGTTGGCACCTGCTTTGGTACACCCTAGGGCATTGAAGGCACCTGCCCTCGCATCGACAAAGATAGCATTACCTATGTGAACGGTGGCAATTGCATACATAGCCCTGGGCCAGGCAACTGTGCGGAGTATTTTAACTTTTTGGTCATAGGAAGCTTGGCTGCGGGCAAGCTGATGCCACAGGTCTGGCAAGGCTTTGAATTTTGAAGTTACTGTATAATTAGTTCTCCTGGCGTCGAACTGCATGTGTGCCCCCAAATCCCTTGCGGCGGTAACTAGGGTGTCTTGGCTATCCCTAATCTGTTGCCTTCCCTGAGCTGAGCACGCCCATCTATACGTCTTTTTCTGATCCAACTGAATGTCCAGTAGGGAGCAAAACCCCGACAAGGAGTGCAAAGCATCAGTTGTCTGCTGGACTGTGGAAGATAGCAACTCATAATTATCAACGTAGGTGGAGAAAGTAACCTCCGGATGTTTGCATTGCAAAAACGCATGAATGAGGGTATTGATAAGCACCATTGCCACAACCGACATTCCACATCCTTCCACAAAACCTGTAGTGGAGCCAACTTGAGCTGAGGGGGAGTTTTTCACAACGAAATGTCTTTTCAGTTGGGTGGCAGCTGATGCCCACGCCCGGATGATGTCAGGGTGGACACCCATGCATTTAGCAACTTGAAAGGTAACCTCACGTGGCAAGTGATTAAATGCCTTGACAATATCTGATGTAGCTCCCGTCAACGGCTCGGATGCCTGGAGGGCCAATTCGATACGGTGCTGCATCGTCCACAAGTAATGTGGGAGGCACATGCTGGCGCAAATGCAGTAGGACCTCTCGCGATCTAATTGTAGTGTAGATTCGATATGCCAGCGGCATCACTGTAATCGGTCTATACTCATTCACAGTCTGTGCCTGAGGTACTTTCTCGAGTGAGAAGACCGCTCCTTGGAGTAATTGGCGTGGCCACTGGCCCGTTTTCTCCGCATGAGCAAAGATTTGGATGAGTTGGAGGTGTAATTCATCAGGGAAAGACAAAAGATCTTGCCTTGCCACTGCATCCAGCCCGGTAGCTGATCGATGCTTCTTTGCTTGAATTGCTTGTTTCCATCTGGAAAGTGTAATCGGGGTCAATGGCATGACTGGGCAATGCAGCAAAGTTTGTGTGAGGGTAAGTACCTCATCCCAGTGGGCAGGATCTAAATGTCTATGACGGTCCCATCGCTTAACCCATTCCTTGATGAATGATTCGTGGATTTCATTGGGATTGCCTTGTAGCTTGATATCAGCAAGGGTATCACCTATGGTTAAGGTGTGGGGGCTAGTGAACCACACCTGACCTTCCTCGATGTGTATCACATGCATGGGACCTGAACAGGATTCGAGGACGGCTGCATGCTGGATAGCATCCGAGTTGTCAACCACAACTGAGCCTTCATCGACAACTTCAACCACATGTGCAACTGACTTAGCAACTAGCATACTGACTGGCACAGGCATTGGCTTGCGGACATCTTTGAATACTCTGTTGACATCTGAGGCTCGGTTGGCCTTGGCAATGGCAATGCGCTTGGCAATAATGCGTGATTCAAATGCACCAAGGTGTTGACTGAAGACCTGCGAAATATGTTGCGCAACTTCAAGAGAGGGTGGTACCAGTGGGAGCCATGGCAGCAAACTTGGGTCATCAATAGTTTGTCTCTGCCACCATAGGGTGAAACCTCCCGGAAAACCAGAGGCCATGACGATCGCACGCCAGATTGCAGCTCTTTGCTCAAGGGCACTGACAGCGTCACTATTTTTCCGCAGGTGCTTGACATAGTGCTGAAGCCGTCTGCATTGCGTGGTCCACCTGCAATGGGTCAATGTCCATGTATTGACCGTTGGTTGGTGGTCCCCTTGCCTGCCTGATCGGATAGCAACAATCTGCGGTTTACAGAAGGTCCTTTCTAAGGTTTGTCCTCTACCACACTGAGAGGGGTGGAGACCCCTCATACCATTCTGAGTGCGTACCTGAGAAACATGTGTCTCAAAGGTTTGGCAGATGGCAGCATATTGCTGGGTAGGGTCCTCATGAGTGGCTGCGGGAAGACAACTTACCTTAGAAATATCCTGAGGAGTTAATTGTTGGTAATCGATATTCTGAGGTCTCGGCCATCTTGCAAGTGGAACTGGTTTGGAAGGAAAATCAAACAGCCCTAGCAGTGTGGAATGATCAGGGAATTTGTCAAAAGTGTTGCTGCAGCTTTTGAGCAAGACTTGCAATTGGGGGGACACATAGACATAGTCTTTACGAGAAACTTGACAGCATGTAGGTCCTGGGACTATTCCCCATTGCTCATTTGCCCACGTCTGGATATCCTTCCATCCCCTGGATTCCCATTTAAGTGTCTCCGACAGGGTACCCGGTGTCTGATTGAAGTCACCTGCTATGAATGAAGGCCCTGGGAAACCTTCAACTACTTGCTTAGTAAGCTGGGCAAGAAGGCTGTCAGTGAGGTCCTGGGTAGCCTTGGAGTCCGCCGCATGAGCATACCCGTAACAAACTGCGCCCGCAATGCAATGATTATTGATTTGAAATGTTGCTGCATGAAGGCGACTCGTTTGGTACAACTCGGTATTCCATCCTATTCGAATAGGACGGGCAGGATATGAGGAGAGGAAGCCAACTCCAGTGTGTTTGCCCCCAACGGCTCTCATGTTGGCCTTTTTATAAGGGGCATCAGCTCCTGTGGTCAAGGTGAACGGACTTTTAGCATACCACAGCTCTTGGTTGAAACGCACTTTGCCTCGGGAGGTGAGATGGGTTTCCGAAATGGCATAAATGCCCTGGGGCAAATCTGCGAACAATATGGCTTTGCTAGCAAGGCCAGTTGGGTTAATGGCTCCTATTGCCCATTTGGAAGGCGGCTCAGCGTCTTGTGGGGGCCCTGGAACTGCGGCTTCACCCAACCTCTGCAGCTGGTTATATGGGTATCCTGTGTGGTGGAAAGGTGGCTTGAGACTAACGCTCGGGATATGGATTGAAAGGATGCATTGGGTGTATATCGTCTCGGTTGGTAAGTGAGCGCATGAACCTGGGAGGACATTATGGTGACCCAGAGTAGTCCTCATTCTGGGAAAACCCTGGGAACTTGGGGGGCCAGTCATCTCGAGAACTCCAACTGGTGAGGTCCTGTGGGCACGGAGAACTCCGATTGAGTGCTGCAGCATCATCAGGGAATCCGGATCTGCCTCAACGTCTTGATCCGTCATCACTTGGTAAGGGTTAGGCACTGCATTAATTTCTCGAGCTGGGAGGTCTCCAACAAGATCTACAATGTCTAAGTCAATCCCCTGATGAATTGCAACCGCAACACAGCGTGTCGGCAATGTGGCATGTATTTCGTTGGGTGGAGGAGCATGAATGGCAAGGTAGTCACCATCCTGAATGTCATGAACCTCCTCTGAATCCTGTGACCACGTACCTTCATTGTGGTGAACGATGCAGGGCAGGGCATTGTACGCACAATATGGTTGGAGGTACATCGACTGGATAAATTGACGGGCTGTAAGCCTAGGCAGGACGTACATAGCCTTTCTTATTGTGGTCTTGTCCCAAGAAGGTGGCGCCGGATGGAAAACTACATCAATTGAGGACAAGTGCCAACTCACTTTCGTCAGGCAAATCATCAATACGTCTGACTACTCTTCCGAATAAACGTCGTTCAACCAAGTCTGCAGGGGGTGCATGAATGGGAAAATCTCGGAGGACCGTGCCTTGTTCCCAGCCAAAAGCTCTGGTGATTTGATACAAGCGTGTGCGAGGACTGACTAGTAGCAACTGCCTCAAAACAGGTTCACATGTAGGTGAAAATAGGATGGTCTCCTGCCAATTAGGGTCAGTACTGCTGGATTCTTCATCTGATGAGGCTGGCGTAGGTGGACCTGGTTCGTTTTGTAGAGCGACATGGTCCATCATAGCGGCAGAAGGGACTGGTTGTTGGATTCTTCTCTGTCGAACTCCATGGGCTAAGAGTGACGTGGCATCCTGCTCTACGATGATGTCATCCAACTTGCTTTGGTTGCAACTGGCTTTCTCACCTACTCCAGATTGCGAAAAGGGCAGAACTCTTCGACTGATATGAACCCGTTTCTGAATCATTGCAACTTGGCCTCTGGGAGATGCTCCTTGGTTGGGCTGGGCAAGATTCGGAGGAGTACGGATAATCCTGAGGTGAATACTCGTACCAGGGCGTCCTGGCCAGAGTCGCCCAGGCAACAGCTGGTATTGTTGGATCCAAGCAAAACACCTTAGCACTTGCATGGCCCAAGTGCAGGTGGTTGGATATCCACATACTTGGACAACTTGTTCGATAGTGAAATGTTCAAATGTCGTGATCACCAGTCGTACGAGAGCGCCGCTATTCACCTGAGTGAAAACATCATCATCAACTGAGACAAGACTCGATTCCCATTCAGGTCTTGGGGATTGAACAAGGATAACGTGGGCCACTACACCAGGTTCAAGCCGTGGGGGAGCAGGCATCACCAGAGACATTTCAAGTGTTTGCGCAGGATCTATCAGGTCTACCCACCGATCTCGGATCAGCTGCTCCCATTCATGAAAGCGATGATCAAGAATGACACTTCTGCCCTCATCACAAATCGGAAAATGAAAGCGATGATCCACAAACCAGGTAATTGCTTGTGTCTGTTGTTCAACTTGCTCTTGCCATGCAAATGCAAGAAGATTTCTTGCATGGTAAAGATCTTGGACAAACTCCGTTTGGGATTCCAACGTCGGGGCACCTGGGACAAACACTGGGGCATGAATGTTGAACTCATAGTGCATAGGTTCTTCATTGGAGTTAGGCAAATCAACCGCATTGATATTAGTAGACCCACTTGGGCCGTCCCTGATGGAGGGGGGCTCACTTCCTCTTACTGGCCCTGAAGGTGTGGATGAGCTTTGACCTGACTGAAACGTAGGGTTGCCCGGGCTGGAGTGGGTATCTTCTCTTACCTCACTTTGGGTGGAAAGTGATATCTCCTCAGGGTCAACAAGGAGATGAATTCCCATTCCGTCCCTAGCCTGGAAACTCTGTTGGTGCGGGTCAAGCTGTGGGTGGTTCCATTGCAAGAAGTCAGCATATTCAGTGGCAATGGGTGATAATTGCAATACGTCCTGCCTGGTGCATTGGGAAGGCAGTGCTAATGCACATCTGAATATCATTGGGCGAGGGTACTGCAACTCAACCACCAATAAGGTGGACACCAATGCTGATCTTCGTTGCGTTATGAGTATATGGGCTATGTGTTCCTGAACCGACAGTCTGGCCATGATCGGGTGAACCATGTTGATGTGGACTCGTTCGCCTTGGATGAGTCTGTGCTGCCACGGGAACAAAATGTCGCTTTCCCAATCCGGTGGGTATCCTCCAAGTGTGGCAAGTTTGGCCTCGGAGGACTTGGTTTCGGTGGCATGATCAAGAAACCAAGTATAAACTGTGAATAAGACCTCTTCTGGGTACTCTGCCTGACATTGGGACTCGAGCTGCGCTACTCTGCGTTGCAAGTCTATATACCAGTCTTCCGGTATGCTCGATGAGCTGGAGTCAAGACTGGCTTCTACATTGCTGAGAGTGGCTGACATCTGCATTAGGCAAGCCCCTGCCGCATTTGTTTTGGCAGAGAGGACGGAAACGGGACCAACCGCAACCTCTGCAACTGGTTTAGGATTTACCAAATGCACATTCCACCAATCTTGGACAGGGGAAGTCCAGAACTTGCCAATTAGGGGAAGTCTGCAACTTGGCACTTCACAACTGCCTGCATTCGACAAGGGGAAAACATAATTGCTTTCTGGTCCTTCTCTGGCTCGAGTCCATCTGTGAGAATACCTTCCAATGGAAGAGGTCAAAACTGGAGGGAAGACATACTCAATGACACTATCAGCTATGGTTCCGGTTTGGAGACTTGGCCAGGCGTAAGGGGCACACACCAGAGCAAACTTCGTCACATCAGCGTCATTCGTGGCACATAAAAGGAGGTCCGGGAGTTGTACGGCTCTGTGGCTACCAGGCGTCAAACTCCGGGGGCTGCGCCTACCAACTTTAACCTCATCACAGTCAGGCCATGGGTTGCAAGAGAAATGGTCATGGCATCTATCCCATTGTGAGTCAAGCTTATTAATTCGACCAAAATTGCCTGGCTTCGCAGGTCTGAGGAGAAAAGGAAGATTTACATCGAGACGGCCGATGTCAACTGGGTCACGTGCTTCGACGTGGCTTACTTGCATATTGTGTCTGGCGATAAAAGGATAGATACCTCTTACTGGCATAGGCCTGAAAGTTGATGTGGCGGCCCCTGGGTAGAAAGCCGGAACAAAACTGAGACCTTCACTGCATACCGGGAAGTTATTCTGAGCATCTTTCTGCGAACTTGCATCAACGCGGAATGAAGTCTGCAGAGTTTGACCAACTGAACCACATCCATATGGACCAGAATACTGTGTCATCCGATCAAAACTGGGAGAACCATACCTGCCTGACTGTAAGTCTGCACAGTTACCGAACATCCAGGCCTCACTTCTGGCATCACTGTGACAACGACAACCCCCAAAAACCTTGCCTTCTTGGTCATAATCAAAAGGTGCTGGTTGTCGATGGGGAGTACAGGTTTTGTCAGCCACTGCAATGGACCATGTTAGAGCCATCAACAAAAGGCGGAGTGTGGGCGTAATGGGTTTGCCAAAAGCAACCCACCGCCCGTACCGTCATTCATTGGAGCGAGCCCTCTTCACGATTAAGGCCTCGATTCTTTGCATTTGTTCAGAGAGTTTGGTATCTAAGGTCGCTTCGAATTTGGTCGCTTGTTGTTCGACCTGAGAATGGATGTAGTCGACCTTACTCTCGATGACACCGGAACGGTTCTGCAGGGCAGCAATCTGTTGTTCCAATTGCACAACACGAGGCTCAAGCGTAGGTGCCATTGAAACATCAGTCTCATCAACCGCAGTTTGAAGGCGCTTGGTCAGTTTCTGCTCCAGGTTAGCCTCAATCTTAGCTATCTGAGCTTGTGAGACACTCTCAGCTCTGGGGAGATTGCGTGCTGCTTCAGCCCAGGGATCAAATTCTACTTCTTTCTTATCCCTGAATTCGCTTGTGGCAGCCTGCACCTGTGGTGGCCTCCATGGTTCCTTCAACGCTGAGGATTCCTGATGTATAACTACATCTCCATGCTGCAACTGGAAGACCAACGCTGCTGGGGGAGAGGCGGCATGGACTAGCCACATAAGTCCACTGGAATCCTTTGCTTTTGCAATGGTGTGCACTGGTCTTGCCTGCCATTGCCACTGAGCAAACAGGGACTGAATGGCCTTCTTGGTAGTGCCCCAGGGAAAAGGGCCAACACGGTAGGTGGCTTTACTGGCCCCAGCAATAAATGGCTCATGTGGATTGATCTGCGTGTGCACGTGTTCTGCCATATCAATGATTACCTTGAAACCATAGCGGAAACCTACCCGAATCAGAGACACTGGGGTCGTGAGCATGGCCTGCAGTGCCTTGACTTCAGAGAGAGGTTGTCTCGGAATCCAGATGGTGTGGTACTTGGGGTCCTGTCCCCGCCCGTCATCAGCACGTGGCTCGACATACAAACCTCCGGTGCCAGACATTCTGAAAAGACCATCATACACGTCCGAGGTTACTCGCATGGCAACAACGTAGATCTGGGCGTCTGTTTGTCTAATTTTTTGGAAGTGAATCGAGAGATAGTCTCTCTGCCACACATCTAGTATTGGAGTATCGGACTGCTTCATGGCTGGGTGCCACTTAGCGCAGCTGCAGTCGGTCTGCTTACACACTTGCAAAACCTCAGTCATGCTAATTATGTACTTGACCGGCGCATTGGTAACAGTCTGCCATTGGTCATGCAGTTGGTCCCTGTACAAGAGGCATTTGATCGTCTGCGTCTGCACCTGCTCTACTGCGGTGGGCTGAGCAGGGATGTTCCGAACTATGTGGACAGCACCTCTTTGCAACAACACTGCAGAGACTAGCATAGGCTCTGATGTGACCTTACTCTGCACGGGAAAACGCACTACTTGACCTTGCTGGGCAATGGTTTCTGAGTACGGAGACAGGACCAAAAACCCAATTCCAACTCCAGCGGCAGGGGCATGTTGTAGATATGGCTGCACTTCCTGCTCAGAAAACGCAACAACTCCATGTAAGTTTTGACCCAGCTGCTGTGGATTCAAGTGGGACACTGGTTCTCCAGACTGCAGGCGAAAAATACCATGTGGGATTAGGATATCTTCAGGTCGAACATGCTGAGGCATTTGCAAACCCTGCGGGGCTTTTCCTTTGGCCTGGACTGATTTCTTATCCTTAGCCCTGGACTTGATGACACTCTGTAGTTCATCTTCCAACACCAGGCGTATAGGAGGTTTGTGACTGGACGCGAGCTGTTTGAGTGCTTGCCATGGTCGACTACTCTGGAAGACCGCATTGAGAGATTGCCCTGGGAAACTACGGATCAAAATTGCTGCTCTCTCTGGGAGGCGGCTAGCAAAAACTCCATGTTCTCGCAGGATTGCTTGCAATGCAGTCTCAAGCTCACTTTGTCCACCTAACACAAATCTAATCACAGGTTTGGGATTTGTGACCAACGATTGCCAAAACAAATGTCTCCACCCCCAGGCTTCTGCAACTGACAACGACGCAAGTGGCGTTTGTGTGCTCTGACTGACTAGCCACGCAAAGGCACGAAAACCACAATCATGATCAAAGGACGGCGGTAATGCATCATGAACCTGAATTATGGTTTGCCACCACGGGAAGAGGAGCTCCCATACTTGGATTCCCTCAAAGGTCGTGTGAACCGTGATTCCATCATCAGTGGGGACCAACCATACCGGAATCCAATGATATTTGAACCATAGCGCTGTGACGGTGGCTTCCTGGACTGGTAGAAAATTCATCCATTTATCAGCGGAATATACCATTTGTTGGGCATTGAATTGGTTGATATGATCCACCCCCTCAATCCATATCTGTGCATCCACCAAGAGGTCTGTCATACCGTCTAAGATGAACGGCGGCTTGGCTTTAGCAAGTCCAACTGCAGAAATGGCGGTGAGGTAAAACATCATTTCATCTGAAGCTACTGCAGGCCCTTGTAATAGAGCTGATTCAATGCGAGGCATGTGAACTAGCAGGTTGGTAACTGTGGCAAGGTCTGAGGCTCCACGAAACACTGGTGTACTTCCGGTGATAATCCACTTCAGCTGAGTCAGCAAGGTATCTGGTGCAATAGAGGAACCAAAGAGATCCCATGTCGCCTGTGCCTGTGCTCCTAAAGCTTCATTAGCCTGGCACCATTGAGCAAAGGTCGCATCATGAGCACATTTTTGATGGGAAATGATATGCATGTCTGCATCATACACCAAAACCCCTGGCTCAATCAACTCTCTTGGGGAGGGACTCAGCTGATGACAGGTGGGCTGAGTTTCCCCTATCGGCTGCTTGGGACCTGACTGCTGAGTATGGGAGACCTTGGAGGACCCTGTGGCAAAAGCCGAGATGGCACCTGATGCTTCCCACATCGGTGATGTGAGCGGCGACATCACTGCTGGATTGGTTATTGAATTATGAGACAACGAAGGTGAAACTGCAAAATCGGAGACTGCTTTGGCTGTGTCGGTTGCAAAGGCTGGTGCGGTGCCTGATTGGTGAAACAACTTAAATTCAGAGGATTTGTGAACCTCAGAACCTTCATGCATGTCAAAACGGTGAGACTCCGGATGGCCTTGGTTGACCTCTGGCGCATCTTCTGTACTGGGACTTTGTGCAACCTGCGAGGAGATTGCTGGCTGCATAGCGTTCACATGTGGTGCATTCTCATGATCTGCTACAACCCTGGATGGGCTCAGTGGGACATGGGCATCGGCTGCATTGATAGGGATGGAACCACTCGAAACACCAGGCATAGTGTCTTTCCCGAGGGCATGAGATGTGCCATGGACTTTCGGACTTGTCTGCCCTTCGTGGATCCCGGCATCCTTGTTTTCCTCCCTGGGTGCGGCCTGACCTGCATGGGATGGATTGCCTTGCTTTTCACCCGCACATGAGGTTTCAAGCTTACGAACTTCCGTCAAAAGGACTTCTTCTTGACTGGTAGTCATTTCATCATGAGTCATAGGATCAGTATTTTGACCTGAAGTTGGTTCCTTGGTCAACAGCCATTCATCAAAACTTTCCTGAAACAACTGTGTCGATACACTGGTATTGTTGGGCGTCCATTGATCTCGCAAGTCAAACAAGTCAGTAGTGACACATGTCAGGATTTCCTTAGGAGACATATGGGGCCCAGGGATGATCTTGGAATCCACTAAGTGCTGTCTAATCATTGCAAAAATCCATGCGGCTTGAATGGGGGATGCAACCTGTCCAAGGCCTGCAAGCAACAGTCTAGGGTGAGCATCCCAACCATCCTTCCTAGGAAATCCAGTAAGAAGCGCTACTTCTTTGGGGGCGATATGACGGAGATTCTGGTCTGGTGGCATTCCTGGCACATGAATAAGCGCTCCAAACAGACCATGCTTGGATAATCGTTCATGGCTAAATGGTCCTCTGCATCCACAGCTGCATGCAATCAGCTGATTTCCCCATGAATGCAACGCTGTTGGCAATGGTAAGTTCTTGTCTACCACGTTGGCTCCTATTCCCTTTCCATATGAAGGAAGCAAAACCCTTACGCTCATCAGGTGACAACAGAAGGAGTTGTAACTCGGCTGGGTCTAAGGTCATAAACTGCGGCAGCAAGCAAGAAATTGAGATGTCCATCCCAAGCTTAGGCAGTGGCTGAAGGGGAACTTTGCCAATGTATTGTTTGACAATCACTGTCCACCAACGACGCCGTTTGGAAGGCCACATGTCTGCTAATTCAAGAAGAACTTCACTTCTATCACTTGAAGTCATTTCCATATGGTAATCCAAACAGGCTAAAACGTATGTAGAGGTGGCAGCTCCTGGGACACATTCGCACACAACTATGTCTTTCTGCAAAAGATGGGCAGCATAAAGGCTATATGGTAGGCTTAAGGCCCTAGGATCCAACCCTTCTCGCTTATCTCCAGCAGAGCTATAAGGCTGACACGCAAACCCGAAAGCAATGGTCCCTGCCCGGGGGTAAGCCTTATGCAAAGCTATAATCGTGTGCATATTGTCTATATCTCCTTCGATGATAGGCACTGGGCTACTTTGCTGTTGCAACTTCACAAAATTGGCATTGAGGTCATTTTGCGCATGGAGTGTCCAACCTGCATAGGAAGCACCACACGCAATTCCACCAAGGCCTGAGCACGTTTCAACTAGCTCTGTCATACGAGCTTGATCTTCTGTTGGGTGTATGAGAAGCTCGGCCTTCTTGTCAATCACCAACATCAGCCATCGATAGTAAGTCTTGGCAGCATTAAGAATTGTAACCTTCGGACAACCAACTTCTGTAGGCAATGGAGCTGCTAAGCGAAACCTTTGGCCAGTAATCACTCCTTGGCACCAATGTCCTCCATCTGTAAGGTCATCTCGGATCAAAACCTTCGCCACTAAGTTACATCTTTCCCCATTGCCCAATGGCCAGATCGAAGGCTCATAGTCAAGGTGGCCCTTCCAACGTCCAGCACCAATGACGCGCTTCGAAAACTCCATGAGACAAAAACACGGGTGACCAACGAGGCTCAAATTAGTTGAACCAGCCGCACGTGGCTGGGACGTATTGAGCCAGTACGGCTAGTTTTCAAAACCCTCTGTCATCCCATTAGGGCCGTCGTGGTTGGTTGAGAACAGGATTCTGGTCATCCCCAATTCATAGTGGGTAGATCGCAGCCACTGCTCAGGTGCAAATCTTATTTATACAAGTATTAAATATACATGGAAACTATAATATATATATATATACCCTCTGGTAAACTAACATAGCTATTGAAAATCACCATTTTAATAGGTAAAACATCTATAAATGGTCCATTTTCAATAGCTATTTTGACATAACCAGAGGGTACATGATATTATGTGATATTGTGGGATGGCTGGAAAATTCTTGACCCAGTTGTGAGTTGTAAATGATCATCTGATCATATCCACTCATATCCCCATATTCTTGATTGTTAAAACCACAAACCAAATTATTAATCATCAACCCAGCTCAGTCCTCAGTCCTTCATGGATTTCAATCTGTTTCAAACATCAACCCCAATCAAACTACCATCTGGTTATGACTAACAGTTCGCCATGGAAAATCACCATTTATAGTGGATTTTCCCATTAATAGCATGGTGATTTTCCATAGCTATGTTGAATTACCAGAGGGTATACCATCATATATCCTAATAAATCCCATTAAATTCCATTAAATCCCATTAAATTCCATTAAATTCCATTAAATCCCATTAAATTCCATTAAATTCCATTAAACCCCATTAAATCCCATTAAATTCCATTAAATTCCATTAAACCCCATTAAATCCCATTAAATTCCATTAAATCCCAGATTTCAATCATCAACCCTCAACTTAAATTACCTATCATCAACTTCCGCAACATCCCGCAACCGGGATGGCCTTGGATTCGCCCGCGGCCATCCACAAGCAGCGCATGGTCGGCAGCGCGCTCTGCAGTGGCAGGCGCCACTGGGGCGTGGCCATGTGTCCCAGGCAGACGCTGGCGGCCTGGATGAGGTGGGCCATGATGTCTGGAAAGTTTCTGGTAAACATCCAGAGGGTACCAGGTGGTACATGACTTACCCTCTGGTAGACTAACATAACTATGGAAAATCACAACATGCAAAAAACGGATGGGAAAATCAGCATTTTTAATGAGAAAAAAACTATAAATGGGAAGATCAACTATAAATAACCATCCACAAAATCTGGTTGGTGGTTGTGAGCCTACCCCTCTGAAAAATGATGGAGTGAGTTCGTCAGTTGGGATGATGACATTCCCAACTGAATGGAAAGTCATAAAATTCCATGGTTCCAAACCACCAATCAGTTTTGGTATGTTTTTATATACATGGTTTTTGAATGAAATGATAATAGGCAATCTTTGAAAAATAGACAATGATGCCTGGCGTTGTTTTTTTACATGAAGAAAACCAGACAATGATTCGACAATGATAATAGTAAGAATGATAGGAAAAATGATAGTGATTTTCATAGCCATAGGAATACTAATAGTTAATAGTAATGGTAATAGTACTAGTAATAGTAATAATGATAATAATGACGATGATGTTGCTTGGGTTGGGTAAATGATTCATTGATGTGCTGATGAGCTTCTTGTTGAATAGATGATGCGATATGATCATTGAGATCATCGATTGCAATTACAGTGTGCTACTTTAACCATCACAAGTTTGGGAGTTGATCATCAAAAATATGGTGCAAAAACTAGGGAAAGGAAACTTCACAGCTCCATAGTTAGTGGCATGGTTTTTTTGGGGGATCTCGATGATTGATCAATAAATGGACGGGATATAAGTGCTAAGAATTCTGCTCGATCATCAATTCTCTGGTGCCCCTCGACCTCCCCAGCGGTAGAATAACTGACCAACTTCAATGTCTCAGGGTGGTGGGTTGTTTCGGAACTCGATTCAGGCTGGAATTCTGGAGTTCATGGGGCTTCACAGGGGTTCAGTGCTGGCCAATAGGGAGATCAAAGCAAAAGAACATCTCACTGCATGTGGTGGTTGCAACCCATCCTAAATTGCAATTCTTGGAGACCTGAATGGGTATGGGTCAATACCTATAGATACATTTTTAGTGGGTTATTCACATCCATAAATCCCAGCTATGACTTGGGGTTCACTAGGTACCAGGGTTTTGACCCATCCCCGAATAATCCTCCCAAGGAAAAAAACAATTCCAAGCAGTCGCCACCCATTTTTCCCGCTCGCACCTTGGCCACGTCCGGGTCGCTGCTGCGCACGGCGTTCAACATCAGCTCTACTGCCGCGTCCATGTCGGGGCAAAGGCCTCGGGTTCCACGTAGTCATGGGGATCCTCGAAATGGATGGTTTACATACGGAAAATCCCAATCTAAAATGGATGATTTGGAGTACCCCCCATCTTAGGAAACCTCCAGATGAAGAGTCAACAATTCGATGGATGGCTTTGGAGAATCTGCAGGGAACCATTGGTTTTTACACTAAATATCGATGTTTCCTGCAGGTTTTCCCTGAAAGCAATCCATCAAATGAAAAAGGCCAAATTTAGCCTTTGTGACAAATGGGGATAATGGGGTTTGATCAGCAAAACATGGGAATAATAATATTGATATCCATGAATGATGGTTGGATGCTGGTTATACTAGCTAGCGGCTTTAATTGAAATGTTTATCCTCCAGTAATCAGCTCCGTGGCTGGAAAAAATCCCCATGTTGTGAAACAACGATTTCGCCAGCAAAACCTCCGCCATCAGAAGTTCCCAGCCACCTTGGATGATGATTTTCCACATGGAGTTTGTGGTAGCATCCCATCGCTGAAATGATGGATGGATGGAAACCAACTGGATTTTCCAAGCGCCATAGGAAAGTTGGACACATTGGACACCTGATCCCATCCTCCCATCCTCCCCTCAGAGCCCCAGCTCGGTGGTACTGTGGCGGAATAGAACTTCAACACGCCCCCCAGCGCTTGCAACGCATGTTGCAGCTCCTCAAGGGGTTGGAAAGCTGCTGGAGAAACGGGGGGAAATATGGAGGAGTTCCAGAGTCTGGTAATTGAAGAGTTTGCTGTTGAAAATGGCCATAGAAATAGTTGATTTACGTATTAAAAATGGTGATTCTCCATAGCTGTGTTAGTTTACCAGAGGGTAGCTGTTAAAAATTGAAAATTCACCAACAATGAACCGCTTAACCTGTGCTTTGGGGCCTAGTGGTGGGTGAGAAACAATGGAAGTTAAGTTATCAAACTTTGGGAATTTCAGGCCAAATACTGGGAAGAGTCTTTTGCTTCTTTAGGGGCCCGAATCAACCAAGGATGAACTCCACCAGTTAAACATACGATGAGAAGGGGTGAACAAAATAAATCAAGGTAAACCAACAAGGATCGTGGCATTGGTTCATGAATCGAATGTGGAATTTCAATGGATTTAAACCAAGCAGAAAAGGATAAGTAAGCAGCAAGAACATGGTGATACAAGGTGCAAGAGTAAGAACATTAGCAATAACAAATGGCAAATGATGTCGAATCATGTCATCTCACATGGTCTTCGAGGAAATTCTCACAAAGTGCTGATTTCGGGGTTACACATTTCTTTTCGTGCATCCAACCATTCGTGTGGTCAACCCACTAAGAGTCACCAAATCCCATGTGCCATGTGGCCTACCAAAAATTTCCCGATAGAAAAATAGACCAAAATCCATAGCCATCAAAATGGTTGATGCACGTCATTGGGTTGATGCAGTTTACCATCAGTTTACCCTCTGGTAAATTAACAGTTTGCTATTGAAAATTGCCATAGAAATAGTTGATGGTAAATTAACATAGCTATTGAAAATGGCCATAGAAATAGTTGATTTACCCATTAAAAATGGTGGTTTTCCATAGTTATGTTAGTTTACCAGAGGGTAGATGGTGACTTTCCAGTTCGCAAAATGTAAACGTTTACCATCCGTTTACCACACGTGATTTTCCCGACCTTGGAGAGTCGCTCGTCCATCAAGCGGATGGTCTTTGTAAGCTCCTGCGTTTCGTTGTGTGCCGTGCGTGTGCATAAAAGCGTATGATATACATGTGTATATATATATATATGTATATATATATATACAAAGATACATACGCACAATATAGCTATCTATGTATCTACCTATCTACCTACCTATCTACCTACCTATCTATCCATCTATCTATCCATCTATCGATCTTTCTAAGATAATGGTCATATAGTCTGTAGTGGCTACTTTTGGTGGCTACTTTTTGGAACCAAAGTTCGACCCTGGAAACTTGATATCGACCTCGTAAAGCGATGCAGTATGCAGAAGAATGGCTCCCTGGACCTTTTGTTTTTCCGGAGTGGCGCTTCGGTTTCACACTACGGTGGGTGGAAGAAATCCTGCACCACCTTGGATGGTTAAAACCCTATAAATAATGGGATAAACCACCTATCAACTGGTGCAGGATTTCTTCCATCCACAGTATGTTGGTGGCAAAATCAAGAAAAATGTGGGGATGCAACCAACAAATGATCACAAATAATCATGGTCTTTCAGGATGCAACTCCAAAAAATGCCAGTGGTTTTTGTTCAAACTTTTGGGCCCAAGAGGTGATCCTTTTTGAAGGGGGGGCATGGAAGCGGCGAGGGGAAAAAACAAAACAACATGTGTAAACCCAAGACATATCATGTTGCATCATGTTATATCATGTTACATCCACTCTAACTCCGATATATCCTACATATCCACTCAAAACTATAGATATATCCTACATATCCACTTTGAACCATAGATTTATCCTACATATCCACTATAAACTATAGATATATCCTACATATCATAAACCATAGATATATCCCATCGTCAATCCCCTCCAACTATATATTTCCACTAGAAACCTCAGTTAACCTTGGTGAAAATGGATCATGTAACCTGCTGCAACGGTACGCAGCCACTCCTTGAGCACCTCAGGCAGTTGGTCTTGAAAGTCCTGAAAGGTCGGAGTGGCAGCGGCGGGGTGGTTGTTTGGTTCTTCATATATCATTTAGTCATCAATATCTATAGATGTGTATATATATATATGTAGACTATATGTAGTCACAATCTATAATGCACTTTGTCAATAATGAATTCTCTATAATAAGTCTCATGGGTATATACAAAAAAAAATCCAGGTCATCTAAACTAATGATCCTAAACCAGATTTGCCAAGCACATACAATAGACTTTTCATACCCTTCATTCACGATTTACCAAAAAAAATGCCACAGCATGTACGTCGGTTTGGATGTTTTCTGGGAAACATGTCGAGAAATGTATGCCATTCACGAATGATCGTTCATGATATACTCCTGTGGATCAAAAGCAACTAACCAACTATCCTCAAATCTGGCAAGAAACATCCAAATGGTATATTCGACCTTGATCTGCGCACGGTCAAAATTATCACCAAAAGAATGGTCCAATTCCATAGCACGGTCAGAATCGGATCTGGCCCACCATTTTTCATGATTTCACCCATCCGACATCCAGTCGTCATGGACCACTTTCCACAGGTGAAGCCCAGGTGATCCAACCCATCCTCCAGAGACTCCCAGGTGAGTCTGGAGAGAGCTTTCAGACTGACAGAGAGGCCCTCTTTGTTCTGACAACCTGAGTGTGGGGGGGAAGAAAGGTACACAACCGTACGGGGAGGGCTGCAGGGGTTACTAAGTTACTAAATGGGTATGGGATTTGAACCTCCAAAAGTTGGGATACTGACCACTACAACTATGGTGAAAAATGACCCACTTGTTAGTTGGACTACACCCCCAAGTACTTACTCATCTGTTCTGTGGATGCATTACTTCAGAGTGAATATGGAGATGTTGGGGTATCTATTGATGGAAATGTTGCGGAATGTTGCGGATATATTGGAGATCAAACACCATCTGTGGCGAGGACGTCTTTCTATGTCATGCAAAAGGTTGAATCAAACCGATTGGTGACGGAGGCACCTGGAATCAAACCGACGTGGAAAGAAAGTCCGATGACTCATCCAGTGTATTGGGATGAGCGATAGCTCTTGACGACAGGCCAAAACGTGGACCCATGTTACTCCTGATACAATTTTCAATCAGCACATTCCATTGTTGTCAAAATATTGTTGTTGTTTCAACAAAGGTATGGAGTTCCGAATCACGCAAGCGTCGAACCTCTGTGTGTGTGTGTGGAGTATCTTTGTGGTTTCCTTGGACTGTGTTGTGTTCAGACCTGATGTCGCCCATGACCTTTTGTTGTAAAGACTTGTAGCAGCAAGTTCCCTACAGATGTCATGTCTGACCAAACCTCATGTGTCCAATCCCCAACCGTTCACCCACTTACTCACGCCGTTCAGGGACAAACGTCCACTACGCACGTTCCCCTTCAAATTACAGTGATGAAATCCAATTCAGGCTACAGCAACCAGGTCAAGAACATGTGTATTTTTCCATGCAGATGCATTTACCCTTGATTTTTCACGAGTTTTTCTGGAAATTCTCAACAGAAATCACACAGAAATCATCCTGCGAGGCCCCAGACGTTCCAAGAGTCTCAAGATCGTCAACGGACCACCCACCTTCGTTGCGTCGCAGGAAATCATGTAACAGGTTAGCTGCCGCTTATTGTTGCGCCGCTTAACTGGAGTTAACGATGCCAAGTTAAGGATCGCTGAAATTCATAAAATCCAATGTAGCCATAATTTAGTAGCTTCGTTTGATTGTGTTCTTCACACATGTTCTTTGGCCATTGCGGTTTTAAATATATACATATTGATATAGGTGTCGGCGCCGCGTATTGAAAACTCGCGACCACGGAAGTAACATCGCAACGTGAAATCTCAGCGTGGGCCCATGACCAATCCAGGATGCGAATGCGCATGGCAACATGAGTGCAGCCGCCAAACAGAACAGGTATCCCCACCTTTAATGTCCAGCAAATGGGTTTGTCTGAAAATTGAATATACATAATGTAACATATATATATACATATATATATATATACATACATATACACATACCCTCCAAATGACGATCTGAATTGGGACAATGATGATACAGTAATCCCTTAGAATATTAATTGCAATCGGGGGTGTCCCCTAAGTTGGTCACATATAGCGGCCATGTACATCAGTACGTCAATGTGTGTTTCTTGATAGAAAAAAATACATCCTAACTACACCCTATTGGTGGTTACGTCATTTTTTACAGCCCCGGCTAAAAATTGGCATGGCATCTGATCTGACATCGTTCATCCCCAATTGACCCAGTTGAAGAACGTTGCGTCGCGAGGCTCGCCCTAAAGGGCGCCTGCCCCAAGGTCCACATGGTGTCGAAGCCCGAGCCAGGCAACACCCTCGGCGCCACGATGAGTTCATCTGAGAAACCGTGGCTGCCGACAAAAAAACACTGGGGATGATTGAAATACTCATCAAAATGGTGATGTCTTTGATGGTCAAAGCTATGGTTAAAGTTCTAAATCTCATTCAACTGTTGTTTTTTTAACTGCCAAAGCGAGACTGTCAGGCTCCGGCTGACCGCATTTCACCAAGCAATCAAGAGCCTCAGGCACTCCCATGACAAAAGAACCTCCAAGTAGCCCAAGTACATGATAAACAGTAGGCCCTACTGAGTAGGGATGCAATGGGACACAGCAGTTGGAACCTTGATTTCCATGGCAGTTGGATCGTTGGATCTAGGTCGCACGTGTCGCCTAGTTTCTGATGGGCACCCAAGTAAAATCAATGGCCCCCTGAACCTCTGGAAGCACCACTAGACAAGACATCGTGACGCTACGACTGGAACATCAACCTCTCAAGCAACTTGTAGATCTGCAAGGTGAAATTCATTGTGGTACCACAACCAGGAAAAAAAAAGTGTTGGCCTGTGTCACTCACTCAGGCGTGTAGTTTCACATTGCTTGGAGCCTTCAATGATCTTTCCATGCTCCGTGCCTTTACGGCCAATAACATCTTATTGTTGTTGGCTGTTATCCATTCCTTTTTGGTTCCCTAATCGTTACATGCAAAATTATCCATGGACCCCTCCACAAAGAATATCTGGGCGTGGAACCACGGGGGCTCCATAAGGTTCCCCAAACCAATGGGCCACAAAATCCTCCAAGCCTGGTTGTTTCATGGGAAACCAATGGAAAACCAATGGAAACCCAATGGAAAACCATCCTTTAATGGGAAACCAATGGACTAGGAGGGTTGCCCCCACCCAGATTGGGCATTGGACGCCCATGCTTCGAAGCGTGGAGGCGGCATTAGGGTTTCCTACGGACCGTGGATGATGGGATTTCATGGGATGTCATGAGATTTTTCAGTATGGGCAGGGTTTTCAACAGATCATGCTTCCAAAAAAAGCCAACAATGATGGCGATTAGAGATGCAATCACCATCTGGAGTATATAGAAAAAATGTTTTTTGTCCATCTGATGTCCATGTTGGTTCCATTTTGAAGGGCTGTAGAAAGAAATATCACCGCTATCCATGAAAGGCTGAGGGTAAGAATATCTCAACCTGCCTGTGACTCGGATCAATACAACATGTGGCGTATATATATATATATAGAAATGTGTACTTGGTTGGTGTCTTCAAACCATCCTCCGAAATATGGTTCAAAAATTGGTTATATGTCAAATCACCTACCAGTGTATATAATATATATATATATATACATAATATATATATATTGTGTGTGTGTTGGGATGCAACCCAGTTACCTATCCATGTACTGTCTGTAAAACAACGCGGGGCCGGTGACCATGGGATCGGCAACGATGACTAGGCAAAACTCCTTCTAATGTTGCTAAGGCAATAGGAATCCACCTTCTCCAATTTTAGCTTTTACGTGGGTGGGTGGGAAACCATCAAAATATCGCTGGCTTATGATTGCTGGCTTACCCTCTAGTAATTTAACATAGCTATTGAAAGTGACCATTTATAGTGGATTTTCCCATTGAAAATGGTGATTTTCCATAGTTATGTTAGTGTACCAGAGGGCAACATGATGTGTTTTATCATGGGATCAGCTCCCCTGATGGCGCTATGCCCATGGCGGCCATACAGCACCTGTGACCAGATTTGTCATCAGCCAAATGCCAGCCTGTCTTCGTAAAGCCGTTGGACAAGTGGGGTGCAGCCTCTGGTAAATTAACATGTTGCGAACTGGAAAATCACCATGTTCAATGCGTAAATCCACTATTTCGACTGGGCCATTTTCAATAGCTATGTTGAATTACCAGAGGGTAAACCAAGGGCTTCAAAAGAACAATCTCAGCTGGTGACAACCAAATGAATTTCACTTGGATTTGTCCGACAGAGTTGGAGGGACATCTTGACATCTTTAAACTTTGCTCACATCGAAATATCTGCCAAAATACATGCAGATATGGGAGTTTTCTGGCCTCAAAATTGAGTCGACTAAGTCTAGCTTTTGACCCTACAGATCTTCATTTCGAGTGAAGCAGCTGAATCACGGAGACCCATTGATAGCCCCTTTCGGATAGCCCAAGGATAGATCTATGAAACTGGTGGTTAAATCATCTTGCATCCCTATGGCCTGGTGACAATGTGGTAAACCAAACCCTAAACCAGCCCCGATAACAGTACAGTTACCCTCTGGTAAACTAACATAGCCATGGTATAGATGGCCCATAGAAATAGATGGTTTACCTATTAATAGCATGGTGATTTTCTATAGCTATGTTAAATTACCAGAGGCTATTGGGCTTCTAATAAAATATCCTGAGGTGTATAACCACTAACTGACCCCAAATAGGTGATACTCTGCGATCGGCTTCACCTCAATACCCAACTTACACGCACCATCACGCCCAAAAAAGGAAAAAAAATAATCTTATGGCCACAATCAGCCATAATCCATCCAAAATCAAATTGGATGTTGTGGTATCTCACTCAAACTTCTTCGCCATCGTTTTTCACCATGGGATTTTCACCCATCAGCTAGGATATAACCCCCCTAACTATGGTTACATAACCACTTGGGGGGGTTCCTAAAAAAATGGTACCTTCAAACAATCCAAGACATTAACTAGGCCATTTTAGTATTGAAACCCATGTTGACTTGGGGATGCCCCATGACTCAAGAAACGCCGAAATATTCTGGCTAATTGCTTAATAAGCGAAAATCCTTTATTGTTTTGGAATATGCTCATGGGATATTAATGATATACCAATGGAATATTAATATACTAATGGGATATTAATGAGATATTAATGGGATATTAATAAGATATTAATGGGTTAATCCCTCATTTTAAGACAGCCCCACTTAGTTCACTGGAACTGCACCCCCAACCCCTCGAGCAGACTGGGTCCCCGCGACTTGCCGCCACTTGGGACTAGTAGGGTTAGGGCCGGGGGGGCTGCTGGCGCTCAAGGCTTTCAAGAGCGCCTGGCGCGTCGTTCAGCGTCGTGAAGCCACCACTGCTGAAATCGGTTGGAGGAAACAAATGCCACCAGGAAAATTAATACAATAATAACTTAATGAGATGGAATAATCTTCCAAAATTATATAACTATGTACGTAACCATTTCGAAAATTATAACTATGATGTCACCAAACATCTGGAATTTTACTTGGATTTCACCTAATGAGATCCCTCCCCCTAATCTCTGCGTTTTTTTTAATCATCTCGGAACATGTTTTCGTTCCGTTCACCGGCGGCCGATGATCCAAACTAACTCCGCCTCCCCACCACTTTGCTCCATGAACAGTCTGCCTCGACCTGGATGTTCCTGGATCAGCGTAGCTGGTGTTGTGGTTGTGGTTGTGGTTGTGGTTGTTGTTGTGATTATTATGATTATGATTATGATTGTCAATTCTTTAGTTATTATCATCATTGTAATAAATTATAATCATTATGATCACTATAGTTTGAATGATTATATATGTGGTTGACTTGTGATGTTCAACCAATCTGAAGTGAGGCCAGTTTTGGGTGGTCCCTTAAGCACCGTTTTTATTGTGACCTCAGGACGGTGAAAACACCGTCCTGAGAAGCCCTCAACCATGGCCGTTTCATAGGGAAAGAATCATGAAAAACGGTGATGAACTATCAAATATGGTGTTTTTTTCCGACATTTTCAAACAAGACCAACATGTCAGTAAAATCTCAAGTCCTCTCCGCCTATCTGAGTCAACCACGTGAATCAGCTCATTGAGAGCTTTAAAACACCTCGGTGAAGGTTTTTATGGAAGCATACATGAATATGTATCTGCATATGTATGTATGCGTGTATATAGATATATAACGTATATATATATATATATACACGTATGTACATATATATATATATACATAGATGTGTGTGTGTGTGTTGTGTGTAGGTAGGCGGGTACGCATGTACCATACATGCTGTATGTATGTGTGCGTGTATGCATTGTGTATTTTGTAGTTGCCTAAATAGATATATCATACATTATCATACTATGTGTCATGTATAAATATACATATATACCTTATCATTATCATACTATATGTATGTATGTATATATATATATATGTATCATGTATATCATACTATATGTGTCATACTATATATCATTATCATACATTATCATGCTATGCATATATATATAATTACTATTATGTATAAATCTACATCACGTTCCGGCTGCCCAATGGTCCCAGTTTCTGAAGCGAACGAGAATCCAGGATTAACCATCCAAGAAAGCGTTCGTTCAGGTCCAAAGTTCAGAGGGTTTCAGATGGTTTGATATGTATGAATACATCATATTTATATATATATATATATGTATATATGTATACATATAGTATGTATGTGTATGTATATATATATATACACAATGCATATCATTTTTCATTTTGCGTATGCATCAGTGTGCAAAAGAAACAGAGCAGAACCTTGACGAAACCTCAACAAAAGCAGACGGACTTACTCACAAATGAGAAGCGCCCGAAACCCAAGAAATGGTCCTCTTCTACTGGCTGGTTATAACATGTTATAATTCTTTTTCGGAAATTTCTGGTTTTTTTTCCGTTTTTCCCAGAGGTTGTTTCACCATTTCTTGGTTGCATGGGCCCCAGCGGCCGCGTCTGGGCCTCCCTGGCTCACAAAGTAATTCCTCATTGGGCTGCGAATGCCTTGGGTGAAATCTCTGGGATGTCTTGGCGTCGAGCTGAAACGTAGCTGAAGCGCATCGATTTTGGGTGTTTTTTTTGCCGAAAGATCGATTTGAGCATGGCACCAGGATGTTGGGAAAATGAGATTTACTTCATATTTCCAGCTCTATCATTCTATATCATTCTACCTACTTGGGTCCATACTTGACGACTTGACGACTTCCACATCTGGAACAACGCAGATTCAACTTGCGTGCGATTTACAAAGTAGTGCTAACGGATCGACGAATGGCAACAACAGTGGATTCACATGACCCATGACCCACCATGGTGAATCCATTGACGAACCATCAAGGGGGGGCTATCATGAATCATCCCAAATTCAGGTACTGTGGTTAAAACAATGTCATAAACCACCCATTTGGGAATGGTTTATTACCAACGGGGATGGCTTATTGTTGTTTTACCCACATTATACCCAATTTCACAAACCACAATCTGGGATGGCTAAGTCGGCATTTGATTTACCACATTACATGCGCATCTCCTCGCTCCAAAAAATAATAAGTACTGACCCAGACCAAACTCTGAAAACATTTAGGCCGTCCTTTTCTAGCCCCACTTTTTGCGGATGCTGTCCCTCGAAAACGTTGACAACCTTAGCCTGTGTAGGTCGTGATAATCAATATCCAAAGTATCTTACGTATCCTGTCAAGTATCACACGGCACTGCGTTGATCCAAATGAGTCCTGTACCCGGTACTGTCCAAAGAACCGTTCATAAGTGGAAACTCCTCCATCTTCAAGTGGTTATTTTATGGGAAGTGGATGAGCCCTGCACGCCCTCTGAGTCCCGCCACTGTCGTAGAGCTGCCAGAAGGCCAAGCACCAACACATCAGCTTCCGACCACCCCATGCAGCCCTCCTGGTGAAGTGGAAAACCCATCGGAAAACCATTGGAAACCCATTGGAGAACCATCAGAAAATGGAAAAGGATTGGAAAATCAGTGTTGAAACTACGATTTCATCCCAAAACAGCGAACCTGGGTCCAGGAAGATAGCCCTCACATGACCCATGTCGGAGATCCATAGTTCTTCATTGATAGTGTGCATAAAGGTACTTCCAAACCCAGGGAAACTCCAAACCCATAGGTTTCGCCAGAATGGATGCCATCGGCTGAAGTATTTGGGGTTTGTCTGAAAATACCTTACTCCCAAATTTCATGGCATGCTAATCATATATGTTTCCCCATTATTTTTTAGCGCCTCTCTATTTAGTGACGGTGGATGTAACCCGCTTTTTCAGCTATATACCCCATTCATCTTCCATATCTTCCATGGAATCCCCATAAAAGTTACTGATCTCCCATCGAAACCTCGATTTTTCATGGTGAACTCCGATTTTTGGCTGGTGAAATCTTTGAAACATCTTGAAACCCTCATTGAAATCCTTGAAATCCTCCATTTTTTCGGACGAAATCTCCCAAGAAAACTGCTGCGTCCCCAGTCCTTGCCGCGTTCCCTCTGCTGTTCCGAAAGCTCCCGCAGTGCTTTGGCCGTTGCCTTGGTCGCTGAATTTATCAGCGGAAAATCATGAGGGGAAATCCCCCAACGAAATGGAGCTTTCCATGGGAAAAGATATACCCTCTGGTTATTTAACAGTTTGCCATGGAAAATCACCATGCTATTAATAGGTAAACCCAGGTAAACCATCTATTTCGATTAGGGCCATCTATACCATGGCTATGTAACAAATAACCAGAGGGTATATGTCGGACATCCCCGTTTTTTAAAAGGAGGTTTATGGTTCGCAAAATTGACCGAATTTAGGGGAATTTTCCAGCAAACCATGTTTGATTACCAGAGGGTAACCATGGAATAATATCTAAAAATCAAATAAAGATCGGACTTTTCGACCAGACTTGATGAAATAACGAGGTCATCAAATAGAAATATGATTGAACTAGACTAACGGTTACATAAGGTTTCAATCAACCAATCAGATAAGAAGCAAACAAATGTTGGGAGAAACAACACAAACTGGGATTTCACGACCATGCAGACACAACAAAAAAATTGGGATTCAGACACTTTCCGTTGAGTGGTTCGTTCAAACTCAGTCTGGTTAGTGGGCGAAAGCTCGTTAGCCACTTTTTGCTGAATGTTGAATGATACAATCATACCCAAATCGCCATGCTTAAATGGTGGAATCCTTGTTTCTGCCAACGGTTAAACAGACAATTTAATTTGGGTTGCCGAACGCGGATGCTTGTCAATTGGGGGTAGCCGGGTAGCCAGAAACCATAGTTTACCCATAAAGAATGACATATTGCTAAAGAGTTTGAGGTCCCTCACTTCAAAAACACTCCATTATTGGTTTCATCATTATCCCAGGAATATCAAAAAAAATACGTTCACGAAAGACCCCGCCATTTATATCGTTGAGGAATCCAATTGTGGTCATAAAAAGTTAATCATGTCATGATATTGATGGGCTACAAGTACTTTATTCCTAGTCTATCTCTATGTTGGTTGATATTTCATCCATTAAAAAAAACAAGAATGGTGTGACTAATGTGGAATTCACCCAATGCCATAGTATGCCATAGTCACCATCCCCAAGTTTGAGCTTCACCAAAAATGGGTATACCTCTAGGACTGGGATGATGTTTTGTTATGACCCCCCCAATCATTCATGGTTGGTGGATGCTTTATGATTGGTTTTACCTTTTTCAGCCATGGAAAATTCAACTCTCCACCTGGAAGATCATGAAACTTCGTAACTGGTAACCCTGGTGCTCGTGAAAGTCCCCGATTCCTAGTTTTTTCTTACCCATTTATGCTCGTGGACAATTACACCAGTTATGGAATGATAAAAAAAATGTGTGTGTGGATGATTTCCAGCCGGATTTTTGACAACAGAAACACACACTATGACTTCGTCAGTTGGGATGATGAAATTTCCAATATATGGAAAAATTCATCCAAATGTTCCAGTCACCACCAACCAGACACTCATTTTCCAGTCACAAAGTCCCTCCTTACGGACTCCAGGTGGCATATTGCACTGCCATTGTGCCCAGCGTGTTGCCTGGCATCGCCTCGGCAACACTGAAAGACGCTAAAAGCCACCGTTGTGGTTTCTTATAACGAGGGATATGTGGTGGTTATAACATATTATCTAAGCCATTATAGTGGAATATATCGTGTTTAATGATGAATATATCGTGGAAATCGTTATGTGGTTATATAGTGGCCCTATATTTTTTGACGTTGAAACCATATTTAGTGGAGATTTTGTCAAAAAGATAGCCCAGGTTATAACGTGGATCATGAAAACATTGACAGTTATAGAAGAATATAAAGAAATATCTAATGTTGTTTTACCTAATGATGGTTTAAATTCCAAAAAAATGCGTTGTATCACATCTCCAATCCGTGCGGAAACCAGGAATAATATGTTGAAATATTACATACCCTCCGGTAATCAAACGTAGCAATGGAATCATTGGGTAATCATCTACAATGGGTAAATGTCAATGGCTATGTCAACCTACTAGGGGTACATTGTTGTATACATGATTTCGTGTATATATATATATACATACTAGGCTACACATGTTATATATATATACACATTGTATATTACATACACGGCCCGTGAAGTATACTGGTATATACTGGTCAAACTCACTAGTTTGATGCTTGTAAACCCAAATGTATGTCTATATATACATATTATATATATATATAATGTATATGTTGGTGAAGCCCAAATGTTTGGTAGTTACGTTTCCAACAAAATCCTTGTGATCATCGTCCCATATTGGATTAGATCATACTCATGATCCAATGATCAACCACAAAAACTATCACCAAAAAATCGTACCCTCAACCATCAGCCAACTGCAATCCCCAAGTTTACTGGTTAAACCAGGGTTAAACCGAAATCTGTGAGAAAGTCGTAGCCCGTTGACAATGTTGATATCCTTTGGTTTTAGTTGCCCGAATCATTGCGATTACAGCAACCACGATTTTATCAGTTGGATGTCCCCAAAGCTACTGGTTTCTTGATAGAGGCTCCCTACCGGTTGCTATCCAGAATGTCTCCAATGTCTTTGGGTCAAAAGTTGGATTAGATTAGGCCATATAGGCAAAAAAGGAGGATGGTCATCAATCCATGTTCATAGGATTTATAGACCCATTATGGTTGGATTCCCATGGCATGGGATGATCGTAACCCATTAATCTCATGTGTTGTCTCTAGCACATACGGTTTTGCCCAGGAATAGGCCCTGAAATACACTGCAGATGGGCCATGACTTGGGGATAAATCCCCCATCTCTAGACACCCCTGACCAATCCTTGTTGCTGTCCATCTGCCCCGCTTGTCACCCAAATCATGCGTGTTGGGTATATGTACATATACCATCACATACCCCCATCTCCCGTCAAATCCCCAGTCGATCCGCATAAAACTGCCATGAACTCCCCCATTTTGTCTGCTTGAACCCCCAAATGATTGACAATTATAGTCAATAAATCACTAGTTTTGTCACATTGCCATCTTGTCAGTTCCTAGATGTTCCTAGCCTCCCCTTGCCCTCCTTGTCTTCGCCTGCGAGAGCTTCAGAAGTTGCACGAACCCACTGACGCCATGGAGGACGTAGCTCAGCCTCGACTCGGAAGGTGGGGCTCTGAGCCCAGCCCATGGCTGAAATCACATAGGCTATAAACCAACCATGCTGCTGGCTGAGATTCACCACATCTGCATGACCAGTTGACCACGGGGTGTTCTGCTGGGCAATGGGTTTATCATGGTTTATACTTATTGGACTTAATTGTTTGATTGAAGACTGTTATGATCCGTTGTGGGAACCCCTATCAAACCGTGAAATGAAAGTCCCTGAAAAAAGAATAACCTCCAAAATCACTCCAACATGTCAATTCCTACATTACCCTCTTCATTTTGGGGTTTTCAGCGGAGTACTGTAGTCCTTTGACAAAAAAGAAATTGGTCGTGTCTTCAAAAATAACAACTTGAGTGCCATAGCCTTTCAGAAATGATGGTTTGGGGTTCTACAAATAACCAATTCCCCGAATATTTTTATCATTATCCACATTCTAGCCTTACTGTGGAAAAAAAAAACATATTTTGAATATGATCCCATCTTCCATACCCAATACCCAATACCCGCGTGGATAAATCCCAGGTTTTTTTCATGGTAAACTCACCGCTGTGTGAAATCACCATTTCTGAACATACCCCATGTTTTTCCTGATGAAATCCCCATTAAATTGGCTACCAAATCCTTATTTGGTGTTTTTAAAGCTCCATTTTTCGTGAAAATTCCCCTCTTCGGTTGGTCAAATCCCATGAAAATCACGATTATTGCTTCTTGAATCCCCCTTTGGGCTTGTTCAAATCACCACTTTGCCGCGTAGAATCACCATTTTCGCTGCACGATGGTGCCCCCCAGTTGTGTTTGTTGCTTTATCACCCCATCTAATTATTTGCGTATCATGACTCATGACTATTGTTACAACATAGTTATGTTCACCAACGAACGCTAAGGAACTGGGGCCCTGGGGCCCCACCCGCCTGGGACCCCATCGAAATGGAAACCGCTCCGCTGAGTTTCCCCGGCCACGCGCCCTCCTCTAGGAGTTTCGCGTGGGCTGGGTGTTGCGCCATGGCCTGGCGCTGTAGCTGGTGATTCCCCCAGGAAAATAATGATGGTAACTTGACCCATCCCCAAAAAAAACACATGAATATATGCTGGTTGATGGTTTGTTGGTGATTTATATCAACATGTGTTCTATAAGTCATGTAAGTTGTGAGTTATGGAAATTAGATAAATTAGATAAATTTGATGGCTATAAACATTTGAAACCACCAAACATGAATGCTGACGGTTCTGCTTGTATAAGTTGCATCATATCCCCTATGTTGAAATGACCATCATCACAAATAAACACCCACTGTTATCGATTGATAATGTCAATCCCGGATGGAACTAAAGCATGGTTGATTAAGGATCGGGGGAAACACCCCAAACGATGATGATTTGCTATTGAACCCACCTACGGCCATCAAATAATACAGAAGATGATGATAAAGCATGGGATGGAACTGGGGGGGTTCCCTATTGACAAACCCATCTTGTAAGTTTGTAGACTAATAAACTCTTAGAGCGGGCATAATAAAAAAAAAACACCTTAGACATAGCCATATCAGATTTCGCCCTGTAGAAAACCTGACATGTTAGTTTATTTGGGACTGGTTTCCCCTACTAACCATGATTCATCTTCGATACCCAACAATAAACAATTCCATGTTTGACTGGATAGTATATAGAGATGATACAGTTATCACACATAAATATAAATATACATATACATATAAGCATACACATACAGAAACATGCATATGCATATGCATATACAAATACATATGGATTTACATATGGATATACATTTACATATACATATACATATACATGTCCATGTCCATATCCATATCCATATCCATATACATATACATATACATAATACCCATATCCATATACATATACATTTACATAAACATTTACATTTACACATATACATACATATACATACATATGCATATGCATATACATATATACATATGCATTTGCATATGCATATACATATACACATACATATACATATACATATGCATATGCATATACATATGCATATGCAGATACATTTACATATACACATTTACGTATATACATACATATATAAATACATCTACTCATACATGTACACATACATATACATATACGTATACATATGCATGTGCAGATACATTTACATATACACATTTACATATACACATACATAAATAAATACATCTACTCATCGAAGGAAGTTTAGAAGTCAAACTTCCGACAATATGGACAGATGAAAAGCAGAGCAGGGCAGAGGCAGAGAGAAGAGAAAGATTAGAAGAGAGAAGAGTAGAAGAGAAAGAGTCAGAAGAAAGAAGATGCAGATGCGCGAAAAGGTAGGAAAGTCGGCAGAGAGAAGAGAAAGAGTAGAAGAGAAAGAGGCAGAAGAAAGAAGATGCAGACGCGCGAAAAGGTAGGAAAGTCGAAACAATGTGTTTTTTCAATGATTTGAGGCTCCAGAGGGTCGACAACTAGGCTCGCTAAAGTGTCGGGTGCGGAGCCAGCTGGCCAGATGAGAGATGAAAAATTGCACGCCGTTGTGGCGCGAAGCACATTTCGAAGCCAAAATGTACAAAACACACCATGCTCAGACCACTTTTGGAAGTTGCGATGTCGAAAAAGTGGGCGCCGTTGTGGCGCGAAGCACATTTCGAAGTGAAAATGTACAAAGCACACCATGCTCGGACCACTTTTGGAAGTTGCGATGTCGAAACAGTGCACGCCTTTGTGGCGCGAAGGACATTTCGAAGTGAAAATGTACAAAAGACCACATGTTCGCGCCACTTTTGGAGGTTCAGATGTCGTTTCGCGTGGCAGGCGCAAGGGATTGTGCACCTTGTCCAAAGTGAGCAAAACGTGAGGCTTTTGTAGCATGTCCAAAAACGATGGCAGGCGTGGGACATTTGAAGAGGATCTGCAAAGATGCATTTTCCGTGGCAGGCGCAGTACAAAAGACATGGTCATGAGAGATGTTAGGAGGTCAGGGCGCTGATTTCCTGAGAGGGGGTGCATTTTGGAGCATCAGATCTGTAGGTTTGCTAAGATGATCTTGCGTGACAGGTGCAGCACTTCGCATGACCTGGCATCCATTTTTCGTGGCAGGCGCAGTACTTTAGATAGGTGGAGTGGAAAAATCGCAAAACGCATTGGTACGAGGCTGTCAGCGCTGCACTTTTACTCTCCATTTTTCAAGGAAGTCTCGCAGAATTGCTTTGTTTTTGATGTTGTCAAGTTCAAAAATTGAAGAAGTCTCGCAGAATTGCTTCGTTTTGCAGGTTGTCAAGTTCAGAAACTGCAGACGTCTCGTAGAATTGTTTCGTTTTTGCTGTTGTCAACGTCGACAAATGAGGAAGTCTCGCAGAAGTGCTTCGTTTTCAAGCTGGCAGATAGACAGGGGGATAGATAGACGGACACACAGACAGACAGACAGACAGAGAGAGAGAGAGAGATAGATAGATAGATGATAGACAGACAGAGAGAGAGAGAGAGAGATAGATAGATAGATAGGTAGACAGGTAGATAGATAGATAAATAGATCGATCGATCGATAGATAGATCGATAGATAGATCGATCGACAGATAGATAGACAGATAGATAGATAGGTAGACGGGTGGATAGGTAGGTAGATAGATAGATAGACAGGTAGATAGATAGATAGATAGACAGACGGACAGATAGATAGAGAGATAGACAGATAGACCGATAGATAGAGAGACAGCTAGATCGATAGACAGATAGATAGATTGATAGATAGATGGGTAGATAGATAGATAGATAGATAGATAGAAAGATAGATAGATAGACAGATAGATAGATAGGTGGATGGATAGATGGATAGATAGATAGATTGATTGATTGATTGATAGATAGATGGATAGATAGATAGATAGGCAGAAAGATAGACGGATAGATAGATAGGTAGAAAGATAGATAGATAGATAGATAGACAGATGAAAAGACAGGTAGACGGATAGATAGGTAGATACATAGATAGATAGATAGATAGATAGATAAATAGACAGATGGATAGATGGATAGATGGATAGATGGATAGATGGATAGATGGATAGATGGATAGATGGATAGATGGATAGATGGATGGATGGATGGATAGATAGATAGATAGATAGACAGACAGATAGATAGATAGATAGACAGATAGATACACTACACTACACTACACACTACACACTACACACTACACACTACACACTACACACTACACACTACACACTACACACTACACACTACACACTACACACTACACACTACACACTACACACTACACACTACACTACACACTACACACTACACACTACACACTACACACTACACACTACACACTACACACTACACACTACACACTACACACTACACTACACACTACACACTACACTACACACTACAACTACAACTACACCTTACTACACTACACACTACACCACACTACACTACACTCCACGACACTCCACTACACTACACCACACTACACCCAATTACACTCAATTACATTCAATTACATTCAATTACATTCAATTATTACACTACACTACACTCCACTACACTACATTACACTACACTACACTACATTCCACTACACTACATTACACTACACTACACTCCACTACACTTCACTAAACTACAACTACACTACATTACATTCCACTACACTACACTCCACTACACTACACTCAATTACACTACACTACACTACATTACACTACACTACGCTACATTCCACTACACTCCACTACACTACACTCAATTACACTACACTACATTACATTACACTAGACTACACTCCACTACACTCCACTACACTACACTCAATTACACCACACTACACTACATTACACTACACTACGCTACATTCCATTACACTCCACTACACTACACTCAATTACACTACACTACATTACATTACACTACACTACACTACATTCCACTACGCTGCACTACACTAACTACAACTACAACTACAACTACAACAATACTACATTTACACTACGCTACACTACACTACATTACATTACACTACACTACACTACACTCCACTACACTACACTACAGTGAATGACACGGCACTACACCTACAACTACATTTACAACTGCAGCTGCAACTACACTACATTACACTACACTACACTAATGACATCACACTACACTACACTACATTACACTACATCACACTAACTACAACTACAGCTACATAAAACTACACTAACCTACACCAAGTACATTGCATTACACTACACTGCACTACACTACACTACATCCCACTCCACTACACTACACTACACTACAGTACACTATACTCAATTACACTACACTACACTACCCCACGCGACACTGCACTACACTACACTACACCACCCCACACCACGCTACACTACACTACACCTCACCTACCCTGCACTACACTACACCTCACCTACCCTACACTACACTACACCTCACCTACCCTACACTTCACTACACTACACCACACTACACCACACCACACCACACCAGACTACACCACACTACACTACACTACACTACGCTACACTACACTACACTACACCTTACTACACTACACTACACTACACACTACACACTACACACTACACACTACACACTACACACTACACACTACACACTACACACTACACACTACACTACACTACACACTACACTACACTACGCTACACTACATTACACTAATTGCATTACACCACTACACCACACTACACCACACCACACCACACTACACTCAATTACACCACACTACACTACCCTACCCCACATTGCATTACATTACATGACATTACATTACATTACACTCATTACACCACCACAACTGCAACTGCAACTACACTACACTAATTAGACTACACCACAACTACAACTCCACTACACTACAACTACAACTACAGCTGCACTACACCACACTACATCCAGCAGTTGTGGGTGAGGTGACCGACAAGGTGACCACTGCAACCATTGCAGCCACTCCAAAAAACACAGCTCCAACCACCTTTCAGTCCATCAGTGGGTTCACTCTGCCATCCGTGATTCACAACAACCAATCTCTCCTATAGGTTTCCTATTTTTGAAACTTCCCCCACCGCCTTGTGCGGTACTACTGATACATGTACATATACATATACATATACATATACATATGCAGATACATTTACATAAGTATATATATATATTGATATACACGTTCACGCATCCAGATAACACTTCTTTTATCAAAGCTCCTAACCTCTCCAAGCAGTCGGAACCTGCGCCACCGCTTCGATGCCCTGCTTTGCGCAGATCCAGTTCCGCGAGATCTGCCGCGGCAAAACCGGTGGAAATGGCAAAAAAATGCAGAGATTTCTGAGATTCTCCAGCTCCATACCGGTTAAAAAAAAACAACTGAAGATTTCCGATGGTGATATTTTGTTGTTTTGTATGCTATATATGCATATATGTATACATGTATATATGCATAGATATAGATATGGCATGCTATAGTTTCTGGACACTGATATAAATATATTTGACATGTGGTATCGTTCACGGCAGGTCAAGGCACAAACAAGAAGTCATCTGCACGATACCCTGCAAAAGATCATGTTTTAGTTGGTTAAACATCATTAAAAAAAAACTTGTGCATATATATATAAATATATATTTATATATATATATATATTTATTTATTTATATTTATATATATATGCATACAGCTATACATGTATGTTTTTTAAAATATATACATCACTATATATATATGTGTGTATAATAATATATATATATTTGATGGTTGGTCAAAATTCCTTTATCCAGGAACGGCCATTCTTCGCGAATCTTTTGCCAACTCCATGTTTATCTTTCGCGGAACCCATGTTGAGCAACAACCCCTCTTATGAAGACTCATTCACACAAAATTATCACGGATAACTTCTTCATAGCCTTGTAAACATGCAGCTAGTATCACGGAATCCCCTTCTCAGGACAGGTTGTTGCTGATCAGGCAATTTGTTGCAAGGCTTACTGGGCCAGACTTTCGCCCACTCTTTGGCAAAACTTTCGCGGAACTTTCGCGAAAATACCCCTATCCGCAGACCCCAGCCATCAGCAGGGGGCGCATCAGAGGAAAATCAAACACCAGGGGCCTTGGTGTTTGGCTCTCGCAAAGCCTCACTTTTGGAAGCTTGGCTGCTGCATTTGGAGCTTGCTTCTTGAGACTTCAGGAAGCAACGTTAGGCAGTACCAGCGGCAGGTGCAAGGATGCGCTTCAAGACCATGGTATTTGGCTGTGGCGAAGCCGTGGCAAAGCCTCACCTTTGGAAGCTTGGCTGCTACCTATGGTGCGGTACCATTCTCCTGCCGGACCCGGGGCGGCAGGAGGTGGTAGCCCTTAACAAGTTGTAATGTATACAATGATAATGATTCATAATATCCAACTTTCGTGAAACTTTCGCGAATAAAACATTTTCTTTCGCGAACTCGAAAAACAACTTCCTCGAGGGCTTCCAACATAACACACACGGCTTTCACAATTAAAACTCCTTACAAGGACCTTTAGATCGACTGCCATACATATTTATATGTATTTTTATGTAAATATGTATATACGTATCCATGTAACCATCCACGCTTTAATTACCTTGCATTTGCGGTCACTCTGAAGTCATATGTTCAAAATATGTAAATATGTATTTTACACGTTCTGTCCCACAATTTTTGCGCATCAAATCCTGCATTGATTGGCTGCCACAAAACCACAGCCCGGCCCTTGCACGAGGGCGTTAAAGACTCCAGGGCCCCGGCCACGCATTGCTTGCCGATGTTTCGCAACGCCCAGATTCTGCGCAATGGGGCGAAAATATATGGAAACCCACCAAAAAGAAAGCTATGGGATACCCCATTAGTATTTGGCAAACAATGCTAAACAACTGGAAAACAATAGAAAAACAACCGAAGTATGGAATATCTGATATCTGAAATTATTACTACTATGTTCTAGTTCATTTAAAGTGCTTTGTAACCAGCAATAAATTCCGGAAATCGTTTTTGGTACACTGGAAAACTCTGGGATATCTCATTGTATCCTGTTATACATACTCGCGATCCTTAGCATATCTCATTCTATATTTTTCCAAGCGCTATGCAGTTCATGTTGAACTACACGTCTGCAGCAGCATTCCGCCAGCATGCGGAGAAAACGAAACAAACGGCAAATAATACTTCAAACGGAATTGTTTCAATAGGAGCTGCTTCAATAAGAATGTTTTCGATAGTTGCGACTTGCGACTCTGCGTCCTCTGGGTGCTCCGTCTTCTATAGGAGCCGATGGTTTGGACATTGTGTCCAAGAAACCAAAAGGATACATTGAGCTTCGGGATATGCTGCTAACTTGCACCTTATACACGGGACCCAGTGGAATAGGCAAGGCGAAACCCAAACCACCGAAAAAACAGAGCGAAAATTGAAAAAGAGAGAATACAATCTGAAGGAGAACAGCCCGTGACGCACAGCAGGGTTCGTGACCACTAGTCTCACTTTGGAGAGCTGAATTGAAAAGAAGAGAAAGTAGGTATTCAGTAGAAGAAATTCTGTTGACCGTGGTCTCCCGGCACGCCTCTGGCGACCCCTGCGAGCTTTAGCTGGTACTTGATGGAATTGATTTGACCTGTAGAGAAGACCGTGGTTGCCCCTGGCATTCACGGTGAAGAAATAACGTTCCGGCAAGAAAGGAGAAGGCGTGGTAGGAGATGATGTGCAAGACTTCACCCATAGTCTTGAGCATGGAGTGGAATGTGCATAGGAACAAAGTCTTGAAGTAGGAGTCGATGCCACGGAAAAAGAAGTAAATCCGATAGTCCACATGCAGCGGGTCGCAAAAGAGTAGTCCAGGAAGGAGAAAGTTGATCCTGCACTGGCGCCATCAGTACAGCATAACCAGGACGAGTAATATATCGTTCCAGCAAAACCAAGGAGCAGAAGAGGAAGGAGATGAAATGCAAGACTTCCCCTATAGTCTCGAGCTTGGAGGTGAATGTGAAAATAAGAAGAATCTTGAAAATGAAGAAAATGTTGCAGTTGGAGAACTTCGCTGGAAACACGGCAGGAGCAAAAAGTGTAGAAGAATCGGGCCACGATGTAGACAGAGTAGATGACCTCGAAGTACTGGGTTTCCGATGCCTCCATGACTTCAATGGAAACTGCTTCAATAAAAAGGGTAGTCAATAGGAATAGCTTCAATAGGTTGTTTCAACCAAACATGCATCATAAAAGACTGGGAAACGGTCAGCGAGCGGATAGAAAGCGAGCTAGAGCTTGTGCCAGTGCCTATATCTCATTATATCTCATTATATCCTCAAATTATGATCATACCGCGTAATGATTGGACATCCAATGGGATGTCCTCAGGCTATATACAATGCGTAGGGTGTACTGAGGATACAATAGGTTTTTTCCGTTTGTCTGAAAATGGGGTGCCCTCAACATCATTCTTTCCACGAACATTGCCATCTTGAAGTATATGTCCCTTTTGGATCATGTGTGCCCTGCTGGCTGGATGCCACCCAGTTCTGGTGTAGTGTGTTGGCGAGGTCCTTCGCGGCTGCCGCAGTGTCAAGAGGCATGGTGCTGAGTGGAAAGCCCTAAATGTGGCTGCCTACGCCAGCACCGGTGTGACTGTGGTGTCTGTGGTGATAACTCGGCCAGATCCCGAGCTGTGGCATGCTAGAACACGTGAACGATGCTAAAAGAAGCCTGCTGAGTGTGTCAGGTGTCTTTCAACCAAAAGTGGCAGCCATTGCGCTGCTCCCCATGCCTTGGCTGCCTCGACAAGGTGTTTGAACTGGGCCATGTCGGGTTGGCGTTGTGCGGCCATCGATTTTGGCGGAAGGGCAATTGAGCCGATACCTGGCGGAGGCGGCACGGGTGCGCGATGATCACATAGACATATGCGTGCAGTCGTGGCATTCTTGCATACATGGACAGGCATGTGTTCCTGCGGCGTAGTCGTAGTCAACAAAAACCAATGAATCGCGGATGTGACTGCACAGAAATCTCAAAATCTGCTGTTGACCCTGGCAACTCTACCACACTGCTGTTGACCCTTCTGCGATGGTGCACGGCGCGTCATATTTTCATCCGCGATGGTGTGCTCTCTCGGGCCGGCGCGGCGCAGCTACATATGGTGTGCTTCTGCCCGCTCTACGTTGAAAGGATGTTCTGTTTGGATGGGGGTCTGTCGCTTCGCGCACGCCCCTCACTTTTCAACTATCGACTGTCTAAATGATGGAGATTCTCCGATTTTTCCATTTGGGAAGTCTGATTAGGAAGGGATCGTGTGCCTATGAACTGAGTGCACTCACCCCCCGCTCCAGCTTGAGAAACTACAGCCCAATCTACTGAGAACGCGAGTTCACCAAGAGCTCTTCGCAGTGGTTCAGGTGCATCGATATGTCGTGCGGCTGATGTAAAAGGGCCACGATCCGGGCACAGCCTAGGTGGGCAGGTGACTCGTTGGATTCAATATATGTGAATGGAGCATCAATGAAGGTGACATGAACTTCCCCATGACCCTGCAACCCGTAACAAAGATCGCATTAGCCAAACACTTGTCCATCCAGTGCTGATTCACATTCTCTTCTGATTGGGCGACGTCAAGACAGCTATGCCCTCAAAGGAAAATCAATGAGTGTGCACAAGAAAACATCAACCTTGAAAAACTGCGATCAAAGCCGCTGTGAGGATCCCAAGTGTCAAAGGCCTGATGTTGCAACTAAGGTTCAAACGACACTCGTGCAAAGTCATGCTAGACTCACGTCAAGGCAGAACAGACATGACAAGGGAAAACGCTAGGTGCTGGTGCCCGCTGCCACAACCGAGGTAGTGCAAAGCAGGCATGACTGTGTCTGTGCGTGGCTCAAGGATTCATGATCATGGACTGAATCAGTTGGGACGTGAGCTCCTCACTCCGCAGCTCACGCCGCAGCATGTGGAATGCTGGCAGGCTGCAGACTGTCACAGCTGTGCAACTCACTTCACTTCGAAAAGAGGATCCTGGCACAAAGGTTTCCTCAGTACGTGTGTTTGTGTGTGCTGGGCATTCTCTAGCCTCGCTCTGTTTTTGCCCCGGAGAGCTGAGCATCGGGCGCCGAAGGTTGGCTGAGCTAATGACTGAGGTTCCTCCAACTCCTCGGCTTGGATCATGTTGGAGATGTTGATGGCGAGTCGTGCCCTGGTTAATCCCTGGCCAAAGTCTGGAGGCTCGATACGTCATGCCACCATGGCGCAACCCCCGATCTACCAGGTTCCTATTGATTTTTTTTCGAGCCTCACACCTTCAGCAGTCGGCATCGAGTCTTCTCATGTTCCTGCGCACAATTCTTGTGCTACATAGCATTGCCATCTTGCAGTATACCCCTTTTGGACAAAGCCACATTATGGTAGTGAAGATTTCATTCAGACCAAATAGCTGTTTGGGGAACTACTTATTTCTGGTTGTTTGGGGTTCCAAATTACAATTCCTGGCTCCAGCATTTAGACATGGCTACCCAACTTGACTTCGTTTATCTTGTGGTTGAGAAAATACATGATTTAATAGCTTACATGCACACGACGAATTGATGCCCAAAACCTTCTACCCTTTCCTCATATGGTGCTGCTTACTTGATACTGATTCTTTTGGTGATTGCGCAATCACCCGTGAATCACAAATCCAGTTTCTCTAAGCCATACCACCATCAACTACGAGTTGTTTGGCTTGGTGTTGTTTCTACCACTCTCTCCCAGATATTAACCGCCTGCTGGGATCACCATGCACTTGCGTAACTTGTGACATGGCAATCTCCATCACATTTCCATGTCTCTCTCTGCGGGATACCAAAAACATCTTCATTAAAACGAATCGAAATCACACTATAACCACCAACCATTGAGCAGTCGGTCTACCTACTACATGTTTATTTGCTTCATTTAAATCCCTTTTCTTGCATTTCTGTGGGTTAAGTCCCCTTTTCTATTACTCAAATGTCAATCTTGTTCAAAATGAGTTTATAAGAAAAGATATGGATAAAGGTGTTACATGTGTATAATATATATATATATACATATTATATATATATATAAGATCTCCGGTTGCACTGCCTTTTTTCCATGCCAGCTATGCACTGCGTGAGTTGTTATGCACAGACTTCAGCTTGGACGGTTCTCACAAGCGTCGCTGAAGTTGACCCAGCTTTGGATGGACTGCTCATGGGATGGGACGTAGTACAGGGAGGGTTGTCTTGAGCGGCAAGGAACATGCATTTCACCATCGAACTTAGAAGTGCAAGATCTCCGGTTGCACTGCCTTTTTTCCATGCCAGCTATGCACTGCGTGAGTTGTTATGCACAGACTTCAGCTTGGACGGTTCTCACAAGCGTCGCTGAAGTTGACCCATCTCTCCCATCAGTTCCTTGTAACTTGTCCAGACCAAAGCAAAAACCACACATTGCTCGGAATTCGTGCCATCCAGAATTCTTCAGATTTTACGAGAGCCGTAGAGAAGAAATCGCACAGGGTATAGACTTTGTACCGTGCTGATTCAGGGATAGCAGAAAGAAATTGAAACGATGACATCTCCTGGATGTAGATCTCCATTACTCGGGTATTTATCCAACGGCCTCTTCTCCGCAAAAATTCAGAATTTTCAGTAACCTGTAGTATCCATGTTGCTCCACCAGGACGAAGGCTACCTAAATCAAGAGTCTTATGGTTAAGCCTCACTGATCCCAGACCAAGTTCGCTCATAACTTGTTTGAAGCGTAGCCGCAAGGTCTGACCTGACTTCTGCCATAGCTTTTGATAGGGAGCAGTTCTTGAGAACGCCAAATGGACGACCCTTAAGAGATCAGGGATGTCCAACTTTGCGCATTGGTGTCTGGCCGCAGTGAACCTGGTTTTAGGCTCCTTAAGAGCCAAAAGAGCAAAACTGTTTGTAAAGCAGGTATCACAAGGCAGTAGAAGATCCTTCCTAGTTGCCTGCAAAAATTCGCCAACTCTCAGTAAAGCTCCCCAGCACAAGGCAAACATACCAGCCATATCGGTCCACCCCCATACCAAGCATAGGGATATAGCAGAAAGTAAAACCTGCCAGGGCATCGCTAAATGGTGGGCCGTAGGTTCGTCTCTGATCCAAGCGAAGGCAAGGTTCCAGGCCTCTTGTAATTGTCTTTTCACAGCAGGTTTCTTCGAAGCTATGGAGTTGATAGTTTCAGCGTAATGATTATAAGGTCGTCCTGCAGAATAGAGTACACGCCCGTATCGCACCAGCTGTTTGTTCAGCTCGTCAATGTAAACATGATGATGCTCCAGCAAAGTTTCCAGTGATATACCTAAGTCCAAAAGCCAGCTCTCAAATTGAGAGATCAACGTGTCTCGTTGTTTGCTTGTGACTCCAAGTACAGGTCTCCCATCCTGCAAAGGAGGCCTCAGGTCTCTTTGGCCTTGTCGCTGAAAATCACCAGCATTCCGGGGTGCAATAACGCCATGGCTCAACCCTACACTACAAGCTAAAACTACCAAAATCCATCTAAAATAGCTGACCCTGCTAACGAAGAAAAGAGGACCTTCACCAGGGTAGCCCAAGGTGGCATCGAAATCCAAGGAAGGAAGGCGGAGCACGGAAGAAAGAGGCAAGTCGGAGACAACACCGAAAGGGAAAGCACACATAGGATACAGGGAATGGTCAGTGAGATAAAGGGCAGGCGACCCTAACACACGAAGGATGAGCCGAGTCCAATTTGAAGCCCATCTCTTTAAGCGAGGCAACGCAGCCAAACGATAGAGGTCCCTGCGACTCCAGGCGGCTAAGTCCAGGCCCGGAGTTGGGTCCCTCAAAACCACATCACGTGTAGGATCATCAGACGGGTTCAACCTGGTAGGAGCAAAACCAAAAACGGGGTAAGCCCTCCAACGATACAAAAAGCCGCAAGCCTTGAAAGAGCCCGAGAAAGGGCCTTCGATGAAGATCTACCCTTTGATGCTGCACACCTCACAACATTTGAGTCAATAAGGATTACTAACCGGAGAGAAACCCCACGTTTCACAAGCTTTTGTATTAACCTTAGCACAGCTTCAAGCTCAAGAATATTGATATGAGAGCTGACTCGGTATGTCCAGACAGACACCAGCTCCCACTTCTGAGACGAGCACAAATCGTTCAGCATCTGGCTTTCCAGACCATCCACTGAACCATGTGCAAGGCTTTCTTCAAAAGCTGCAAGGCGCAGGATTCCGCAGGCCATCACCTTAGCTAGTGCAACTGCAAGATCATGGACATAAGTTGCTGAGGCTTTCGTGAACTTACCTTGGACCAAAACATGGTCATGGTCTCCAGTGCATCTCAAGGATATATGTTGCACTTCGGCCCAAGCACACAAAAACGCAAACGATTTGAGGTGGGCTGACCCGTAAGCACAGGAGTCGCATCTTACCAAGGCAACATGTTCACAGCTTTGCAATGATTGCCATGCTGGGAGAAACTTGATTTTTGAAGACCATGGGTTCTCAATCACACCGGTTACTCCATGCTTTACGCAAAAATGCAACAGCTGAAAAGCTCTGTGGGCCAATCTGGTCCCCGTTCTCGTATGCAACTCATCAGGCTGAAAACTAAAAGGTTGATGCTTGGATCTCAATGCTGGTCTCCTCATGACACTAAAAGTCGTGCAGGGGGGTTCGAGCATTATGGCTTTCACATAACCGTTGGTCACCAGGTGAATCAACCATTCCAACACATGCAGCTTGTCAACGTCCAGCTCAGCACTAAAAGACAAATCAATAGGAGGACCAACAGTAAACCCCAATGCAGCCACCTCTTTGGTCACAACTGAAGCTCCAGCAAAAACCTCGATGAAGTCAAAACGGTAAGCCAGAGGCCTCTTAATGCTGTCAGAAACGTAGGGCTCGTTCTCTTCGAAATCCAGAGCACGTGCCAAAACTGATTGAGATGGTGATAGAAGTTTGGAATAACCACCCTTGGATCTGCAGCAACGCCACAAGCAGGTGGCCAGTTCCTTGTCAATATGGCTCCTGACGATTGCTCCCTTGTTCAGTGATGCATCTGTCGCAAACAGCTCGGTGCAAAAGTCAGCGGCAACATCGGCCACGCAGAGAGGCGCCAAGACGCCCAGTAAGCACAGCTCTGTTGCAACCTTACGTGGCAACTTCACTAGCTTTGGGCTAGAGGCATTAAAAAGGGCCATATCAACAAGCTGGAAAGAAGACTGCAGGATTGACATGAAAGGTCGCCTAAACATAAGGGCAGACGTCCAACCACCAACCAAACAGAGATGTAAAGCGTCTGTCGTATGAGTCAACTGGCTTACCTGAAATGAAATCCATGCGAGAGCATATCTCTTTTCCGCAGGAGCTGCTACCAATACATGTCCTTTTTTCTGGCATTTTTCCGAGGCATTGACGCTAGCACCTATGATTTTGGCTTTTCTGGATCCAACAATATCTTTGTCATCTGAGCCTATTATCTCGTGTTTCGTGTACACCCTTTTGGAGGTGCTGAGGCATGAGAGGGAAGGATCTGCCACCAATACACTTCGAGGTACTTTCGCAATTGCAAAGTAATCATCAATTACCAGTCCTTCGCAAACTCCATCACCTTGGAAAGGACGGGAAGACAGGACCCTGGAGGTTTCATTCAAAAGTCCAACTGACTGCAGAAGCTGCTCATGTGCTCTGGTTGCAATTTCAACACCGGCATGGTCTCCCTGAAATAGGCTACCAAAACTCACCATACAGAAACCTTCAGGGCAAGTTGAAAAGGACTGTCGGCAGGAAATTCCAAGGCGGTCTCCACCAACGATACGACTCTTCTTGGCAGCTTGCTTGGCACATGCAAAGGAGGCCATAGCTTGGGTATCTTTCAGGAGGCCTATAGGAATCCTAGGTCCAACTGTATTCGACCTGATTCGATTTTCAGTGCACCAAAACTGATGATAGAAGTCGCGCCTATCTGTGCATGATATGGAGAGTGTCTCTTTACGTGCATCTACGAACAGATCAAGAAGATCTGGGCCTGAGGGCAAGTTTTTGGAAGGTCCGGACACCCTACCCTCCACTGAGTTACGGCCTCTTCTATCACCAATCTGTCTGTCGCACTCCAGGTTTTTAAAACAATTGAAGACTCGGACAAGCTCAAAGTGCCTTTCCCGTTGCAGGTCGGTTTCATGTATATGTAGTAGCCCACGTGCATCCCAAAGTTTTGCCAGCGAAACGACCTCATCTTGTGGGTCCATTCTCAAAGGATATTCGGAGGCACCAGGAGTTCTATCAAGCAGCAAGGAGTCAGGATACCTATAAGCCATGCAAAGTTCAGGGCAAAGGAAACTAGTTGCGTCAAAATGGCCAAGACCAACCACCTTCAAACGGCTAGCATCAAGCGTTCTGTAGGGCTCGGTCTCATCAAACAAACTGTTGTCAAGTGGCACATCATGACCTGGGTAAGTTTTCTCATAGGGACCTGCTCCAGCACCTAATTTTGTCAAAGTTCCAGACAGCTCGGAAAGGCGGGCTATCAATTGGTGAAAACGTCGGCCACTGCGCAACGTGCAAAGCTCGCCTAAAGTGGCAACGATTCCTCTTGGAAGATGAAAGACCTGGAGGCATCCTTGCAAAAACTCCACAGTATGGGACTGGCAAGGGGAAAGCCGGCGATGACGAAGTCACAGTGCTTCGTTGCAGGTGCAAAGTGGCATGAAGAAAAGCTGAAAAGGAGGAGCGTGTCCTCAATACTGAAATGGCCAAAAATGAACACCATTTTTTAAAGGACAGGGTGTCCACAGGGCTCCTATGAATTCTTGTATGCTTCGGGGCTTGCACTTCAAAAGGGTCATCCTCGGATAGGCATTGACAAGGACATGACCGGCATTTCATGCAAACAGAGTCAAAAGTTTTATGGTTAACTCTATCATTAATTACATGAGCTACAGGTTCAGAGGCGTCTTTGCACCTTATGAACTTCTGCTTAGGCGTCTCATCTTTTAGGCCTCTGGAGCGGCCTTTGCTTTTGGCTTGCGAGGAAACTTCGGCTTCCTCTTCGGGGATGCTTCGCGATCCGGTTCGATAGCTGCTGTGCTTGGACTGCCTTCGGTTTGGGAGGGCGCCTTTGCACTGCGTTTTGCTGTCTCCCCCTTTTTTGTGGAAAGCACTTCCAGATCTTTCAGATAAGCTAGGCAAACTGCAGTCCACGGCGGTGGAACTAGGGGGCCAAAAGGCCTCGCATGGTGAGCTATGCTGGCGGTCCGATCTTGGAAAACTTGGATTGGGGGTTCCTCCATCAAGGTCAGCATGAAGGCCAGCGTCCAGTCTCCTCTGTCGATCACAGCTTGTTCGACCGAAACCATCAGCAAAGCGAGCAGTTCCTTCGTCATATGAAAGTCTCCTGCTGACGCAGCATCTATTGCATGACCTAGTACCCAGGCAACTAAACCTAATTCCCGATTGTTCCGGTAACCTCCTTGCCTTTCTAGGTATTGCAGCACCGACAGGGATTTCAGATTTTCCTCTGTCTGAGGGACCGGCTTGGAGGGATGAAGTCTGCGGTGCAATTGCTGCATCATCTGCAAGAAATACTGGCTGTTTCCACAAGCTAGATCGTTCTGCATTTTCTCTCTGCGTTGAACGCCTTTTGTTGAACTCCCAACTTGCCCTGGTGTAGCAAGATCTCCTAGGACGTCCCCTGACTGGGCCGTCAGGTGAGCTACCAAGGCCGTCAGCGCTGTGCTCTGGTTGGTCAGTGCAGCAAGCATTCCATCTGAACCTTCTTGGGGCTGCAAGGCATCGTACGGCTCGTCTCCTTCGACAACGGCTGCACATTGGGGCCCGACCACATTTTTCGTCTTGGGAGGAGGTCCTATTAGGCTCAGTGCTTTTGCTCCAATGGTCTGTGATACGCCACTGGGATTCGGCAACCCTGTTGACACAGCCGGCAGTTTGGAAGCCGGCCCAACATACTGTCCTGGCGCATCGGCGGCAAAAGAGCTTGCCATCTGTTCCATGCGATCCTGACGTTGAGTGATCAGCTGAAGTTGGGCAACCACTGCCGTCAATTGGTCGGCAATCATTGCATTCGATACTTTCTTGGCAGCGGCTTTCTTGGGCGCAGTAGCAGCTTTTGGAGGGTTTGTTTCCTGGTCTTCTTGAGCGGAGTAAAAACCCGTCCTATCATCAGATCTCTGAAGAAGCCACTCACTGACCTGAGCCAAGAGCACGGATACATCAGGCAGACTGGATGGATGATCATTTGAAAAACCCAGGATCGTCGCAAGGGAGTCCGAGACTGGATCGTACTCCCTACATTTTGACAAAATGTCATCATGCACATCAACCACAAGCACCTGAGCCTCAATCCCAAGAGGCACTGCAACTGGGGTCGGGAGATCATCTGATTCTTCTAATAGGCCTGCAGAAAAAATTGAATTCGGGCCAAATGGATGTTCATCAGATCCTGTTTGACCATCTGAAAGGGTCTGTGCGGAAAGGCTGTCATGCGGGAGGGCTAAAAGTAAGCCCCCTTTTCTGAATTCCAGAGGCAGCGCATACACGTCTACTTCATCCCCTACTGAAGAGGCAACGGCAGGTACTGTAAGCACAAGCAAGGTAGGTTCACCTTTACTTGCAGGCCTCACATTTTCTTTACTCAGCATTTCTTACGGAAGAGAGGGGGAACTGCAATGTGTGCTCCCTGGCAAAAGACTTCAATCTCTGTCTCTGTTTCGAAACCGTGAAATACACAACCTCCTGCAAAAATCTGCTGACGGAAGTGATTGAAATCAGCCTCAGATCCAAATCGAACGGCACCGCCGAGCCCACAAGCACGGAGAACAATGAAGTGAGAACTTTTCTCAGAAATCACTGCCGGGGCAATCTGATCCGTGAAAGTCTCCAATGCAAGTCTGGCCCAAAAGCCCGCAGAAAACGCAAGGTGGACACGATTCAAGGCCTCGGTCTGATCCCAAGCAATAAAAGCCGCCTGCTCTTCCACAAAGGCCGGAACTGGCCCTGGACCCTGATCAAGGGTTCGGAACTCAGGGCCAACAAAGTCTGGTCCTGCCTCTTTTTCCAACATCCACAAACGGGCAAGCTGAGGAATGCCCGGGAAGGTAGTTTTGGGAATGGATGTGCTCGCAGCTGCAGCACGGGCCTTTGGATCACCTCTACGATAACCTTTCCCTGTCCCTTTCGACGAACTGGCAGATTCCTGGTTCTTCTGCCAAACTTCCAACCTTTCAAGCCTCTCAATGAGATCACGAAGCTCACTGGAGGTAAAAGGAAAGCTCATTCAAGATATCGTGCCAGCCTGGTTCTTGGAGCAGCAGGAGCTGGAAACAAGAAATGGCGCAGAGGGACACGGAAAATCCAAAGGGCAAGCAGAAGTCCAGAAACAATCAAGCCACAGGAGAATCCGATACAAAGTCCACAGGCCAACCAGGCAATGCAAGAGGGATGGCAGTGAAATGGGCAGGAGGCAAATCGAGAGAACTCGTTAGCAAAGGCCAGCCACTTCCAGACCCTATCGGCTAAATCTACATGCATTTGTCTTGAGCGGCAAGGAACATGCATTTCACCATCGAACTTAGAAGTGCATGTATGTATGTATGTATGTATGTATGTATGTATGTATGTATGTATGTATGTATGTATGTATGTATGTATGTATGTATGTATGTATGTATGTATGTGTAGGTAGGTATGTATATTATGTATGTATGTTATGTATGTTGTATGTACTATGTATGTATGTATGTCTGTATGTTATGTATGTATGTATGTATGTATGTATGGTATGTATGTATGTATTATATTATGTATGTATGTATGTATGTATGTATGTATGTATGTATGTATGTATATGATTATCTTTGTATGATGTATGTTTATGTGTATGTTGTATGTATTTATGTATGTATGTATGTATGTATGTATGTATGTATGTATGTATGTATGTATGTATGTATGTATGTATGTATGTATGTATGATATGTGTCTTAAGCGCCAATTTTTTTATCAGCACCGATCCACCCCATCATCCCATCATCCCAGGTCATCCCAAGCGGCTGGTCAAAGGCCACTGGATCCGGGTTGGGTTCTCTCAACGAGTCCACCAGGACGGTCACCTCAAAAAACCAGGGCGGTCACCAAGGATTTTCGCCATTTTTTTATGGCATTTCTATGGCGATACCAACATACCAACCATCCCCAATCATGGTTGTTGTAAAGGAAGCAGGGTAAAAAACTACGTTTTGATTTCCCAATGAATCTTGGTGAGCTTTTCTAAAAATCCCCGAACTAATCATCCACGGAAGGGGGGTGTCTTGCAGCCACTGCTCACATTGGATAAAAACGGCAAATCATCATGTCATTTTCCATAGCTATGTTGGAAAACCGGAGGGTAGCAAGAATTTACCATCCAATTTTGGGTGTATACAATTTTTGATATACAGAAAAAGGTGAGAAAAGAGGTTTGGAAGAGGATTCACTTGGATTGCTTGGATAGTTTGTCCTAGTCTGGAGTGGTGGAACACCACTTAGTTGAGAGCGGTAATCTTAAAGAATTATTGCAATTCCTAGATGTGCTATGGTCAAGTTACGTGGGATGAATGGGGCCCTGGTCATCCAAGCGTCAATAGGGAAGCCAAACAAAATGGTAGAAAATTGGCCTTATGAACTGGCGGATGACCATCCAATACCATCCACAGTATGGGTAAGAAATTGGCAAGTCAAGCTGGAAAGTTATCTCTGGAGCTGCCGAGAATCTGCAGACATGATCTACAGTGGATCTTGGATGGTCTTGGTGCATTTCTTTGACCAGACATTGCTGATTGATCACACTTCAGATATCTAAAGATTGCTATATACATGCTAAAGCTACCTAGCAATTTTGTAGGAATCCTCATGGAATCGCCATTTTGGGCCCCCTTGAGAAAGGGAGAGGGCGCCTTTAACAAAGTGACTCAGCTGGATTAGGAAGCCTTTGACGCTATGTGAACCAAAGATGATCAATGTATACCAATGCACTGTCACAGGGCGTAGTTTATGAACGTTTGTGAGCCCTTGCCATGTCGTTCAAAATCCACTGGTAACGAATTCTCGAAGCCGCCCAACCTTTTGGACTTTAGATTTTCTTGAGGTTCGAAGAAGTCTGGCAGCGGCTGAGGCCCCAACAACAGCCTTACAAGTACCTGACGCACGCAAGTGAGACCATGGAAACACAAGACCTGGCCACTCTCGGTGTATTGACGAGATATGGCCAGAGTATATGGGATTTCCTAAAACAGGGGTACCCCCAGCCATCATCCTTTTTTGGGTGGTGATTTTCCATGAAATAAACCATCCAGCGAGCAATAAAGGGGTACCCGTGACTTTGGAAACCCCAGGTCCCTTCTGCCTTCGATCTGTTGAAGCAGATGCCGAGTTTGACGCCCCACCTCGCTCTTCAAAGGCCTCCAAAAACCCCCGGAAAACAGCCCAGAACATGCGAGGTGATCAGAGATGGCGGTGGAGGTGTCACCACAAACCGGTGGCTCTGGTATGTATTGTGCATGTATTTTGCATTTATTTTGTGCGATATTGTGTGATTTTGTATGTATTTATCTGCAGAATTGACGGATTTGTCTCCGAAAAATGGTGATGTTTGTCCCATATTGTGTATACAAGTAGCTGACCACAATGGAAAAAAATACATGATATACTACTGGCTGGTGATTGAGCCATCCCCACAGAGAGCATTGGGATTATCATCCCATTTCGTTCTTTAAACACATTCTTCAAACCAATCAAAGGGAGTCTGTTATCAGGTGCTATTCGGAAAGTGACGAAGATCTGACAGCTAGCTATTCTTGGGTTGTAAGTTGGCGAGCCCCTAAAATTGGGCGTTATTTTCTCATGATGAAAAATGGTGTCGGCATTCCGCTTTGAGGTACCCTCTGGTTATTTAACATAGCCATGGAAGCCATGGCCCATTTATAGATGGTTTACCTATTAAAAATGGTGATTTTCCATGGCTATGTTAAATAACCAGAGGGTATCATATTCAGATGGTTATTTGTACATCCCCATTCGTTCTCCTTTGGAGTTGTCCTCATGGTTTTCACACACATCTGGCCCGAGAAGCTATTCAAAAGTATCAGCTTCCGAGACTGCGAAAAACCCAGCGCTGAGCAATTGGTTTCTAGATTTCAGCTAAATGGAGTTTTCCGAAAATGGCGGTACCCCTAAATCACCCATTTTCATAGGATTTTCCACTATAAACCAAGCATTTTGGGGATCCCCCAATGACCCTGGAAACCCCCAAATGGTATGGAAATGATGGATGGATGGCTGGTACACTGCTACTGCAACCCACATCGATTGCCATCGGAGGTCCGTGTCGTCATCCTTGGGTCCCTCACTCACTCCGGAGTCCTTGGGCACACCTAAGTGCAGGAGCCATGCGCGGATAGATTTTCATTCTACAAGCTTTTGAAATAGGTATTTTGTATATTACATGCACGTATAGATAGATTAGATTAGATTAGAATAAGATTAAGATTAGATTAGATAGAAGATAGACAACGATAGACAACGATAGACAACGATAGACAACGATAGACAACGATAGATACTGATATATGATCTATGTGTATTATAATATACATCAACAATATATAATATATGATATATAGATAGATATACAAAGATCAAAGTACTGATATTACAAGTACCTCAATCCAGAGGGAGCTGTTGAGCAGCTCGTCGAGGCTCCCTCAAACTTGCAGATTGCCAAACGAAAGCCCGGAGGTATTCGTATCATCTGGTAATTTAACGTAGCTATAGGAAATGACCATTTTAAATATCATCATAAATCATCATGTTAGACAACCAGAGGGCATTGGATCTATTCGATCTAATCCCAAAAGTGGTCCCGCATCATGGTGTAAATCCCCGACTACTTGGCATGGTTTCTGGTGGTGATCGACTGATCCAACCAACATATGCGTCATATGTAGGGCCCAGCCAAAATGGAATGGTCAAAACTGAAAACTTACCCTCTGGTAAACAAACATAGCTATAGAAATCACTATTTTCAATGGGTAAATCAACTATAACATGGCTATTTTCAATAGCTATGTTAGTTTACCAGAGGGTATGAATGTTCATTTGAGTGTGTTCAGGGACCTCAATTTATTGACCCATCCACACTTGTGAATCCCCATTACTGGCTGAATCCCACTTGTTGCTGTAGGAATCGGACCCATTGTTGGACATTTCATCCCCCGTTTTTGTTGCTTATGTTCCCATTTCTATTGGTGCAAGAATGTATCCCTAGTCAAATATATTTTCTGTGAATGGATAGGATAGCAACCACAAAAAGAATGGATAGAAAGTACAACCTCTGAAAAGAAGTGGTGTTGATAGTACCACCTGTTCTCCATCTTTTTGGGGAGGACCGGGATGACCCTCTTGGTTCCATCAAAAGTGGCTGGGGCTGGAAACTCCCCCAGAAAAATGGATGAGAAACTCCACTCCCAGCAAGAAACCTCTATTAAAATATGGGATTTTCCGTGGCCAGGTTTTTTTTTCGCAGACACATATCCAGTAAAAAATCCCATTCTATTCTATTCTATTCTATTATATCCCTAATATTATCCCATTCAGGCCCTAATGGGATATTACTAATGGGATATTAGGGATAATCTAATCTATTCTATTCTATGTTCCTATATTATCCCATTCATATTATCCCCTGTAGATGGGCCAGCGAAGATCTCTGCATCACCAACTGGATGGTTTTTTTAACCCAACAAAAACAATGGGATGTCTACCACTGACCTAGAAAAACTGGTGCACGATTTCGCTGGCCCATCCACCGTATTATCATTAACACTCTATGAAACCACCACAATTGTAGTGGTTCATATAAGCCATAATTATCATTGATAATCACATATCTTATCTTATATATCTTATATAATAATGCTATGATAACTATGGGTTATCATTAATCATCATCCACATAATTATGATTTTCATAATTTTGAACAGCTATTTCTACATGTCTTGATCTCAACGGATTCTCCCTTGCATTTTTCGAGGGGAGCCCACAATCTTCGACTCATTTCCCCACTGGGACATGTTGACTCGGTCAGAGCTGTAAGGGCTGAAACCAGGCCATCGTCCAGGCTGCCTCGGCCATTTTCCAGCAATTTTTGGGAAAAAATGGGAGAAAAATGGGAATCATTCAAATTTCATAGGGAGAAAAATGGAACTTAATGAAATTTCATAGGGAGAAAAATGGGAATTAATGAAAATTCATAGGGAGAAAAATGGAAATTAATGAAATTTCATAGGAAGAAAAATGGGAATTAATAAAATTTCCTAGCAAATGGGAATTGATGAAATTTCATAGGAAGAAAATGGGAATTAATGAAATTTCCTAGGCAGGAAAATGGGAATTAATGAAATTTCATAGGGATTGTATGGGAATTAATGAAATTTCATAGGGAGAAAAATGGGAATTAATGTAATTTGATAGGGAGAAAAATGGGAATTGATGAAATTTCATAGGGAGAAAAATGGGAATTGATAAAAATTTCATAGGGAGAAAAATGGGAAATGATGAAATTTCATAGGAATTGAATGGGAATTGATGAAATGTCATAAGGAGAAAAATGGGAATTAATGAAAATTCATATGGAGAAAAATGGGAATTGATGAAATTTCATAGGGAGAAAAATGGGAATTGATAAAATTTCATAGGGAGAAAAATGTGAAATGATGAAATTTCATAGGGCGATAAATGGTAATTAATAAAATTTCATAGGAAATGAATGGTAATTAATAAAATTTCATAGGTAGAAAAATGGGAATTTATGAAATGTTATAGGAAGAGAAACTGGAATTAATGAAATTTCATATGGAGAAAAATGGGAATTGATAAAATTTCATAGGGATAAAAATGGGAATTGATGAAATTTCATAGGGATAAAAATGGGAATTAAGGAAAATTCATATGAAGAAAAATGGGAAATGATGAAATTTCATAGGAAGAAAAATGGGAATTGATGAAATTTCATAGGGAAAAACATGTGAAATGATGAAATTTCATAGGGAGAAAAATGGGAAATGATGAAATTACATAGGGAGAAAAATGGGAATTAATGAAATTTCATAGGGAGAAAAATGGGAAATGATGAAATTTCATAGGAAGAAAAATGGGAATCGATGAAAATTCATAGGGAGAAAAATGGGAATTGATGAAATGTCATATGGAGAAAAATGGGAATTAGTTAAATTAATTTCATAGGCAGAAAAATGGGAATTAATGAAATTTCTTCGGGATTGAATGGGAATTAATGAAACTTCATAGGTAGAAAAATGGGAATTAATGTAATTTTGATCGGGAGAAAAATGGGAATTAATGAAAACTCATAGGGAGAAAAATGGGAAATGATGAAATGTCATAGGGAGAAAAATGTGAATTGATGAAATTTCATAGAGAGAAAAATAGGAATTGATGAAATTTCATAGGGAGAAAAATGGGAATTGATGAAATTTCATAGGGAGAAACATTGAAATTAATGAAAATTCATAGGGAGAAAAATGGGAAATGATGAAATTTCATAGGAAGAAAAATGGGAATTGATGATATTTTGTAGGGAGAAAAATGAGAGAAAAATGGAATTGATGATATTTCATATGGAGAAAAATGGGAATTGATGAAATTTCATAGGGAGAAAAATGGGAAATGATATGAAATGATGAAATTTCATAGGGAGAAAAATGGGAATTAATGTAATTTGATAGGGAGAAAAATGGGAATTGATAAAAATTCATAGGGAGAAAAATGGGAAATGATGAAATTTCATAGGGAGAAAAATTGGAAATGATGAAATGTCATAGGGAGAAAAATGGGAATCGATGAAAATTCATAGAGAGAAAAATGAGAATTGATGAAATTTCATAGGGAGAAAAATGGGAAATGATAAAATTTCATGGGGAGAAAAATGGGAAATGATGAAATTTTACAGGGAGAAAAATGGGAATTGATGAAATTTCATAGGGATTGAATGGGAATGAATGAAATTTCGTAGGGAGAAAAATGGAAATTGAAGAAATGTTATAGGAAGAAAAATTGGAATTGATGAAATTTCATATGGAGAAAAATGGGAATTGATGAAATTTCATGGGGATAAAAGTGGGAATTGATAAAATTTCATAGGGAGAAAAATTGGAAATGATGAAATTTCATAGGGAGAAAAATGGGAATTAAGGAAAATTCATATGAAGAAAAATGGGAAATGATGAAATTTCATAGGAAGAAAAATGGGAATTGATGAAATTTCATAGGGAAAAACATGTGAAATGATGAAATTTCATAGGGAGAAAAATGGGAAATGATGAAATTTCATAGGGAGAAAAATGGAAATTGATGAAATGTTATAGGAAGAAAAATGGGAATTGATGAAAATTCATAGGGATTGAATGGGAATTAGTCAAATTTCATAGGTAGAAAAATGGGAATTGATGATATTTCATATGGAGAAAAATGGGAAATGATGAAATTTCATAGGGAGAAAAATTGGAATTGATGAAAATTCATAGGGAGAAAAATGGGCATTGATGCAATTTCATAGGGAGAAAAATGGGAATCGATGAAATTTCATAGGGATTGAATGGGATGGGGATTAAAATGGTGCTTAAAATGGAGGAATTCATGGGATATCCTCTGGTAATTTAACCAGTTTGCTATAGAATATCAGAATGTTTTTACAGGTATAAATCATCTACAAATGGGCCATGTTGATCCATCTTCTATTGATTAAGATGTTCCATCAAAAGTGAATCCGTATGTCTTTCATCCACTAGGCATGTCTCTTTTCAGTCAAAGGCTGAGTCAAAGGTGTGTAGAAACCTCCAAACAAGGCTTACTTCACAGAGATTTCACAACTGATTGCGACAGCTCCTTGATGGGAGTATACTCCCCATCAAAAGTCCATTCACCATCCAGCAGTTGGGTTGGACACATCAGTTCTGTCCCCCATTGCACCTGGCTTTCCCAATCCACCGATCCCCTGTGGAGCGTACCATCTGCAGGCGGGACCTCATGGCCAGATACTGGGAATATTCATACTGATCTTGGCCAATCTTAGACACCCTCAAAAAAATATATACCCTCTGGTTATTTAACATAGCCATGGAAAATAACCCATAGAAATAGATGTTTGTTTGATGATTTACCTATGAAAAATGGTGATTTTCCAGTTCGCTACGTTGGTCATCACCAGAGGGTAAATCTTCACCGACAGATCAAGGCGGGATCCTAGCACCATGCTGGGAAGGAGGCTATATAAAGACATTGAAACTGAATAATGTACACAGTATTATTAATATGGTGATTTAATGATATTTAATGGGAATATAGATGGATATAGTTTTCAATGGGGAAATCATCTATAAATGGTGGATTTTTCATTGCCATGTGTGATTACCAGAGGGTATCTGTCTCTTTTATGCGTGTATTGACAGTACATACGATATCATCCGAAACATCAACAACACCAACACGAAAAAAAACAAGCCTAGCTACAAAACGTGGCTAGCGGGGTTCCATGCATGGAGGTTTGTCTGCAGTTTTCTCCAAAAAAACATGTTATGTCATTGGAATTTCATTGGAATTGTCATATTGCATACATCATCAAGTGGTTGATTTTCCTGGAATAGTTTGTACAACAGATTGAGGCAAGTGCGTGCGACATGACAGTCGCGCTCTCGAGTTTACTATATAGGCAAAACCCGAAAACCATCCCTGATTTACCACGGATGTTGCTGGTTTATGGCGGTTGTTTCTATCCGTGCGGATGTTGGCTGTATCGCGAGCTACCATCTGAGGATTTTGATGATGACCTCTATCCGAAAACCTGAAAGTCCCGGATAACACCCCCAAAAGTGACAATCCACCATTGAACCTAAAGTTCTTCGGACTATGGAAGGGAGTTACATTTTTGAATGTTTCCAGTGCTAAGGTTGTTCTGTGTGGATTGTGCAGTGTGAGCCACCTACCCCTCTGAAAAATGATGGACTTCGTCAGTTGGGATGAAGCCCATGTCACTAGTTGCACTTCTCCTACTGTATACGATGGATCCCACACCCCGAAATGACCAAAAGAAAACCTGAGTACTTCAGGAACTACCGACCGATCACGATAAATTGATTTACTGGTTGGTGGTTGAGCCTACCCCTCTGAAAAATATGAAAGTCAGTTGGGATTATTATTCCCAATATGTGGAAAAAATGCAAAATGTTCCAAACCACCAACCAGTTTCAAATGATTCAAATGCAAGAGGGAAAATGAAAAGTTCCTGACATTTGGCAGAGACCTAGCAACGTTGTGAGGTGTCATCTCCCAGGGTCCCCCTGCCATAGCCACAGCCGCGCGAAAAAAATGCGAAGCCGGGCCCAAAGAGTTGTGCCTATGGACCTTGGGGCACTGAGTGCCCATATTTTTCAATGGATTGGTAAGAAATTTCAAACCGGAAACCCGGAAACCAGGGATTTTACCCAAACTTTGTCGAGGCGATTTCTTATGATTTCCTCTATATATGTTCTCTTCAACCAATTCTGGGAAATTTGCAGTGGTTATATGTGGTTATCACCGTGAGAATCGGGAACTGAAACTTCAAAATCCTGTATGATTTTCGATGCAGCCCCAATGGGGCGATGGCAAGTCGAAACCACTTCATAGCATCTCCAAGCCGGAAAGAACTTGACTCAGTTTCATTGGTGTGCCCCGTAACGATCACCCTGGGAAACGTTCCAAAAAACTACCGCGCTTCCCCAGACATTTTCTGGTGTCGCTGCACGTGGTTTCTGGTGCCCAAAGCTGCGATTTTCAGATGGTCTTTGCATGTCAATTGGTAGTGGGTGGACTGGAAAAACATTGAAAAAATGAGGTGAAACAATTGTTTGAAACCACCATCTCTACACTTAAATCATGACTGGAACCAAGTACCTGACAGTTGGATCGATCTACTAGGCTTCATGAAAAAAATCAGACTACAGTGATGTCCAGTCTTGATAAGCCAAACTAGCATGTTTTTATCTTCCCATTCTGGCTCTGATGTCTAGGTACAATCTGCGTGATTCGCATTCATATGAATCATTTTTTTTGATTGTTCTTCCAAGAATAACAATATCATGTGGGATATTTTGTTGATTCTCCACGAATGGTAGCCTGACCAAAACTTGTTTCCCAGGGGTGGCGATCTTCTTTTCATCTTGGGAATGGATTAGGAAAACATTGATGTATCCTCTATAAAAATTCTACACATGTGAAACTCACAGCAAATTGTTTGCGTTGGCAACTGTTGTTTGAATCAAATCACAAGGCGTGCTGACCAATGACGCAAATGGAGATGCAGCTGTTTTTTGTCCATTGCTTTGCAAAGATTGGCTCATTCGGCCGTCCTTGGAACCGGAATTTGCGCCAAAAGGACAATCGATGCTATCATTGCACATGCAGGTTCAAACTGTTGCAGTCACCACCTAGGTGTGCTTTCCAGTAGAATGGTTGACCTCGCGATACATCAACTGCAAAAACATGCATGCATGACCCAACCAAGACAGTGCAATCGCTACGATATGTTGTCTGAAAGTCAGTGTTTTTCACTGGTCTTTGTTTTCTGGCTGAAGTCATGACTTTGCTTGCGGTTCTTCTCTTCTCGGAGTTGGACAATTGGAAGACTGCACCACATTCGGAGGCTATTCTGCAGTTTCACATCATGTTTGGTCAGCGCAACGGCGATCACAAGGCCTGTTGGAACCCAGTGAATCTGAGAAGGTGCTAGGACTTGTCGTACGACTCGAATATTCATTGTGGTTCTCTTCTCAGTCAGTGTTTTCGACAACCAAACAATCAGAAAGTGACTTGGCATCAGTCACATGAAGTGCCGTAAGCGTAAGCTTCATATCTCCTCGGTGTGCTGGAGTATGGAAAAGCAGTTCTGTCAAAAACATGTTGCCGTAGCATGAACGGTCCGTGCCTTCATCTGCAGCGCAAGCTTCCGCAGCTAACGTTGATCTGCATATTCGAGGGCTGCGGCCACTTTTCCAATCCAAAGCAAAACCGTAGGTGGCCTTCTCTCTGACCTGTGCTGGACATAGAGTCACCATCACTCCAAACTGGGAGGCAAACCTCATTGCATTTGCCCATCCTGAGTCAGCGAAAGTCACGATGACTGAGGATCTGCCAAAGGGAATCGCCGGAAACACTAGTCCGGAATCTGCAGTCGCTTTGAAGCGGCATACTTTACAGTGTCGTGGGATTTTTTAAGGTCGTGGATGTCGGTGTTTTGCCCACGGTGTGAGAGTGACGCCGTGGATGCCACATCTGGCCTTGTTTGGCCCGCAATCCATTGAAGACATCCGCAGACACTTCGCATCTCTTTCCACTCATCCGCAGTCAATTTGGGTTCTTGTTGAAGACGCCCGGGCTTGATTCTGCCTTCATCAAGATTGCCCAGACACTTCTTCTGGGTGACCTTGTAGATGAGCTTGCCATCCTGCTGGGTGAGTTGAATCTCCTTACCCTGTATCCGCCTGGATGTTGTTCATCAACTTTGGTGACGCTGCCCCATTCAAAGAGGTTCTCCAAGATGTGGATGGGAAGGCCTCAGAATAGGCCCACATCAGGTCGTCAACGTGGAAGATGAGGACCGCATCCAGCTGACCGTCATTGTCGTGGTGGTAAAAGAAACATTTATCAAAAGAGTGTTGCTCAAATCCAGCTTCCAGCAAAGTGTCTCACCTTGTTGTACCAAACTCTTGGCGCATTTGCCAGTACATAGCAGCTGCCAGTCACTTCATAGAGCCTGGCTGGACAGGCGCCAGCTTCAACAATCAGCGGGTCGTTTAGTGGTGCCATGTAGATGGGTCCGCTGCGCTCTGTGCTGTCTTGACGGCCCTGTAGAAAGGCCTGCGCAGCGTCGCTCAGCCACAAAAACATCTTTCGGCCATCATTGTTGAATAGCCTGTTTGCCCCAGCAGCAGCTGTGGACAACACTATGTATTCTGCAAGTCTGCGTGGTGTGGGTGAATCTCTGCTCAGCTGTCTGAGGTCAGGGTCATTGCAACCAATCAGCACAACGCGGCATTTGGCCATGATGGCGTTGAGTCCGCCAATTCCGCGGCTTTTGTCTTTGTATGCCGCTCGGCTCTTCAGCATTCTCTTTCTCAGCCGGGGGTCTTGAAAAAACCTTCTCTGCTTCAGCATCTGTCAAAGGGCGGATGCCTGACCATTTCACCCAACCTTCGTATTCTTTGACCACTGATGCCACGTATTTGTCCTTGACAGCAGCAGGCATAGTCATGATCTCACGCCAGGGAATCTCTGTGTCGAGTTGTTTGATTTCCTGACGTGTCATCTGGCGGTCGGTTGTTGGACATTGAGAGGTCATCGTCCTCGTAGGCATCGTACGGCGCAAGCCGAACCTCTTGGAATATTCATCTGGGATCACTTCCTTCCCTTCATTGAGGTCCTCATACTGCTTTGGAGCCAGAGCGATCCACAACATCAAACTCTCCATCTTGGACACGTCCACTGTTTCCATTTTATCCACTTCCACAGTTTCCATGGTCTCCAGTCTCCACGTCCACCGCAGTCTCAACTCGGGCCGCCTTCGTCACTGGTGCAGAGGCTTCCATTGCCGTTCACTTGATCGAGAGAAAGAGAAAGTTGACAACTCCAACAACAATGAGCACGCTCTCTGAGCCATGGTCGGTGCAAAAAGGCAAAATCACGACCCCACACAACTGTTCCATCTCATCACAGTCTCATTCCGAGAGTTTAAGACATCTCGAACAAAGTCAGGTCATGATGGCTCGCGTATTGGGCTCAAAATACACACAAAACAAAACAAAGCAGAGTAAAATACAGTTCACAAATCACTGTCCCAAAGCTCAGATAGACTCTCAAACAAAAAAGAGTTCCAAAATACAGGTTGTCAAAAACTGCATCGCTCAGCAAAAGGAAAATAAGCGTCTTCTTTGCAAAAACGATTGACATGAAAAGCATCACACTATTCACAGCTCTGTGGTGAAGCACCACTCACCCCAACTGAGTCCAACATCTAGACCAGCCGGAATATCGTCACCTGAGGACGTCTCCTCCGAGGCAACTCGAACGCCTGCAATCTAGTCACGGTCAGGATCACAGTCGGCTGATGAGCCCCTATCACCTTCATTAACCAGGACAGAATCCACTCTCAGAATAGGTGTTTAACTTTGGCTCCTTGACGCCATGAAGACAACAACCTCCGAGTTCCGGTGGAACCCAAACCAAAGTAAATAAAAATTCTAGGAAACAAACATCAAATAAAAGAGTGCACATCGGACATGCAAACTGATGAATCACGCTGCACTGCTTTTTCTCGCAAAGATGGGGAGTCTCAAGATGCGGCAGCATGCCACGAACGTCCAATTGCCACTGTCAGTGAGCTCAGCGTCACTTGATCCATACTTCCAAGTGCACACGGCCTGCGATGGCCACACTCTCTGTTTCTCAAACATCTCAAGTGAAATTTCTCCGGTTGGAGAAGGCATCGATCGCATCGCCGCATCACAACCCAAATATCTCCGTTAGGCATCGATCCCAGCACAGCCCCTTTTAAGGGGAATTGGACCAAGGGTCGACAACAGCAGAATCTGCAGGCGCACTGAGAAGGCTCACAGGTGCAGCATCTAAGGTAGCCACGGGGGGACTGTGTCGTGTCCTCCCGTGGAGTCTGCCATGTCGACCGGTGCTTCGACATCGTGTTCCTGTAAAAATCTTAATGAACCCTCAACTCAGCTCAGCGAGTTCCAAATCCTTTTCGCGCCGTTAACAAACAGGTCACACAAGGCACAAAAACCAAGTGTCTTAAATTCTCTTGTTACTCGAGCCACTCTCTGGTTGAGCAACACAAAGTCACACGGACTTCTCAAAACCAAAAGACTGCTGTACCAACTGCGGATTCCAGATCAAAAGTTGTTTCAGACAACATCCTACGCAACAATCAACGATTCCGACCTAGTGTGTAACTAGTTGGTACCATAAGTAGTTGATTTAACCAATCCAAACACAAACCAGAGGCAAGAAACCAACAAACCAAGGTTTGTGGTTTCTCCCCTCAGACTTACCCCTTTTCACCTGCCGACAGTGGCATAACGCCGGGGTGTTTTGTCATCATCGAGGAGAAACCCCAAACGGGATAATAAAGAATCAACCACCCATAGCACCTTAGCACCACAGGCGATGTTGTTGGCTAACAACATCGACAAAACTGGTTGCACCAAAACTTGCCGTTTCCATATCATCCAATGATGATACTCAGAGAAATCTTTACAGCATGATTTGACGAACAACTTCGCGATGTCAAATCATCTCCAAACGGTCCAAAAGTGTTTGAAATACTTCTCAAATGTTCCGAACGTTTCCGAAAATGTTGAGATGTTTCCAAAACCGTTCCAAACAAACTGTGGTCAAATCGGCTAAATCCCTAAAGCTCGAAAACACTCTCGTCTCATTGAAAACGCAAATTCCAGCAAAGACAGTGGTCAAAACGCAATGTCACCGAAATAGCATCCAGTGAAATACCGTCCATTCTAGAACATTCTCAGCTCATCAAAAGTGCAGAATCTCAATGAATACCGATGTCAAATGCAGTATCATAGAAGCATCATCCAATGAACTATTGTACCAAATAGAGGTGCACAACGGTCTAATCCCAGCGTACATCGTGAAGAAGCACGACGGTCCAATACCATATATTCACACCCCCTTTCGGCGTGCTGCTTCCAAACTCAAAACGACACATCCCACTCGAAAAGTCTTCAGTGTCTAACAGAAAGGAAGTCTCCTGTATCAAAGGCTGTTGGCCGGAGCCACATTGATCCCATTCTCTTCCAGCTGGACTGCAAAAACCCAAAGCGACACCATGTGTCTAACAGAAATTGCAATCGAAGCCAGATACCTTTGTTTCAATACATAGACCTTTCCAATAAATCAGGTCCCCTTGGAGACATTCAGAATCGCAAAGCCCATGTATCGATGACCGGAGTCACGTTGAGATCATGGCTTAACCACTCTTCCAAGAACCAGCTGGCTCTCTCTCAGGATCAAACTCCATATAGAGAAAAAACCCAGCCAAGTCCACGGCTTGAGGCTTGTGAGTTCCATCATAGGACCCATGATACTTCTTGAAAATGAATCCCAGATACTTGTCCAGCTCAATGTCACCGTCAATAGCCATCCTAAGCAGTTCAGAATAAGTCTTTCCGTTCCACTTCGGCTCACCATTGACTTTCGGAAGCTGGCACACCGTGTGAGACCACTCCTTCAGAGTGCAATTCTTTGGCAATGGAACCTCCTTGCGATCTTCACTTCGGAAGAGCTCACTTGGAGTAGTTGGAGATCCAACTGCTTCAAAGTCCGAATCACTCTCTCCCCTCAAACGCTTGGAAGCATCAGTCATTGCTGATCCACCAGACGCCTTCGGAGCCTGCTGAGCCTTATTCAACAGCGCTTTCAACTGCTTCTCCTCATCTTCTGTCAAACCACTATATCCAGCTGCATTCTTAGACACAGCCATGGCTTCAGCAAGTGAGGAGAGTAAAACGTAAGTCTTACTTCGGCACTACTTAGAATCCGAAACAACACAAAGCCTAAGCCAAGAATCCAAACAGATCTCCACAGTAGCTACCAGAGCAAGGTCAGTGAAACGCAAGAAAGAACGAGACCTGCCTACCTGGCACCCACACAGACCTTCAAGGCCCGCCCACATACCAGATACACACACCTCAAACTATACATGTTCCAGTCAAAGATCTTAGACCTTCCAAACTGCAACGCATGTCAATGTCCAGTCTGTTTCAGACAAGTTCAAAACAGTTTGCATCAAGTCCAAGACATGTCCCATGCTTCGCATTGAGATCAGTTTCAAAGTTTTAGTGCACGATCGTTTCAGATCAAACTTTATTTCGTCAGCTCAAGTTCGAAAACCAAAATCGAATCAAGAAACCTGTCATCCTCAATTCACAAAAGCAACAACAAAACTATCCATCATTTCTCAATGCGTCCAAAGCACCACGAACAATCGAAACAGCTAGATTCTCATTGTAGAAAGCAGTTTCTGCCCAATCCACATTAGTCAAACCAGCATGCTTCTGAGTGCAGTGACACTGTCCAAAGTCCTTGGCCAACCGACCAACCATCAACTTGCTGTTACTGGTGAACTTCAACACCTTTCCAACTGGTTCTCCGTCCTTAGTCATTGAACCTGTTGAGCACAAGTGCACAGCCGCAACATGTTTGTGTTGAGCTTGATTCAGAATCTTCGTGGTCATGGCATGAGTCCAAATCGCATTCCTCCATGGCAACTCGAAAGATGAATATTTCCCCAATTTCATGTATTTGGCAACATGAGGAATAACATCAAACCAAATCACATCCGCTTCAGTGGTCGTGTTGTCACCTCTGAAATTCCTTAATGGAGATCCCGAAGAACATGGTGATGAAACATGGACAAAAACTTTCGATTTTCCCAAATCTTTCAATTCAGCAACCACCTGATCAAAAACAGTTTTCTTTTCCATATTCTCAACAACACCAATGTACAGAAATCCAAACCTTCTAGCTACCTTGGAAATGCTGGAGTCCGGTTTGCAACACACCTCAATGAACACATAACCACTCGAAATGGCCATGATAGCTCCCAGAGGAGCGTCCAAAACCTCGAAACCCATTGCTGCTCTGTGTATCCCAAAGATTGAACTCCCTAGGCATTTTGTCAAAGCGTCAGCTGGATTACTGGACCGCTTCTCATAGTGGATTTTCAACTTTCCCAGTTCCACTCTCTCTCGAATCCATTCAATCCGAATCTCAAGGTGTCGAGATTTTCGAGGTAGATCCAAACCTTTCAACAGTTTGATCGACGACTCAGAGTCAGTTCGCAGAACTCCTGGAATCTCACTGGAATCAATCTCCTTGAAGGAAAACAGAATTCTCCCAAGCATCTTTCCCATAGATACCATCTCCTGACTCACACTCTGAAGTGCGTACAGCTCGCTCTCCATAGAGCTCAGTGATACCAGAGCTTGATGCCTGGACAACGTTTTCAACGTACATCCCTGAAAAGTCAGAACACCTCCTGAAATTCCACGACGTCCGGTCGCTTTCAACGGTGCGTGAGACGCATCCGAGAATGCAACAATGTGTGATCCCTGAAAAACTTCTGAGTGCAACAATGGTGAATCACTTGGAAACCTAACTGCAACATTCATGTCACCTCTGAGGTATCTTAACAGCATACGCATGGCATGTTCCGTATACTGATTTGGCTTTGACTGCTGAGTCGCTAGGATACCTATCCATGCACGCAAGTCTCCACGAGTTTGGGCCATCCATGAAACCTTACCCAAAGCTGCTCTAAAACGTGCATAAGCATCAATGCTCAGTTCTTCACCACCGTCTCTGTCGATGACCGGAGTCACGTCAGGTGGACCTTTGGCGTTTGTTTTGATTTGATAACTGGCAAACGTGTCATCCAGGTAGTTAGATGGAAGTGAGATCAACAAAGACTTCTCACCACGCCTCCTAGTGATAAGCCTTCCCAAAAACCTCAACTGTCCCCCTTTCGAATGATCATGTATCAAACCAGTTCTTTTCAACCTCACACTTTTCCCAACGGTATCAAAGACAAAGTCAATTGCATCAACCGATGGCCCAACACAAATCAAATCATCAACATATGACAGAATCATGCATGGTTCACCGGAAGGCAACAAACCGCTGTATAAGCAAGGTTCCAAACCACAAGAACGCAACCTGCACTTATCAACAATCGACGACAAGTACACATTCCATTCCTGGCTGGCACTCCTCAGTCCATTCAGGGCTTTACTCAGCCATAGGTACAACGCCTCCCCTGTCATAGAAGTGATGCTTGCAGGCAACTTGGCAATCACATTCCGGGAACGTAGCGGCGTGGCCATGAAGGCCGCCGATATGTCAGCTGCCCCAACCAGCCAATCTCGTTGACCAGCAAAGCATAACATGGCAAACAACGCTTCACTCGAGGGAGTGGGTGACGATATTCCGAGTGACCGGGCTGATTCAGCACCCTTTGCAATGTCTTTCAAGACAATCCGAGCACGAACCAAAGTCGCGTTCTTGCGAGTAGTCACCCATCGAGATGGAATAACCCTGCATTGCTTCCTCAAGTCACCGATCTCGGACTCAGTCATCAAGTCACCACATTGCATGCAATCCAAATTGCCTATTTCAGTTTTCATACCATCAAGAGTCAAGTCACCAGGCAACTCCTCCAATGTTGAATCATCAATGGAGCCACTGGGACACCAGATCCGAATACGCTTGTCACCAAACGAAACAACAGAACTGGAGGCATTCTTGTCAAACTTCAACGAAGCAAGAGGCAAGTGACAAATGAGGTCATCCGAGTCAGTTGTGAGAAAAGCCAACGCATACACTTCGTGCAAGTCATTGATGGGGGTCTCAGACAACGAGGAATCACATGTCAAGCCAGACACAAGTCCAGCAACGTCAGGTTTTACATCAATACGTTTGTTGTCATCCCTGACCTCCCGATCCAATTCCGCAAGTTCCACATCAGGTTCCCGCTTCAGACCTCTTTTCTCAATCATGAGATCCTCTTCTGACCATTTTCGCTTGACTCCAACAGATGCCTTAGGGTAGCTACCAAGGGAATCAGGTCGAGAAACACCACCAGACTGAGAAGAACTCCCAGCCTGGGACGTGCTCCCTTCCCCACCCCCAAGGTTCACATCCACCGGCTCCTGGGATTCAACCTTTGGTTCAATCTTGATTTCAGTTGCAGGTCCAGTCAACACATCATCCTGTGGATCAAACGCAAGTGGATCAAGTTCCTCGAAAGAATCCAAGGCACCTTGACGGGTCAAAGGAACACCACTAGGAACAGAGACCTCCTTGCCAGACCCTTCCCATTTCACCTCCTGTTCCACCTTAGGTTTACTATCAGAAGGCTCAGAGCCCTTGGCTTGGTTGAGTTCAGAACGTATCCAATTCTCATACCGCTCCATACAGTCCCTAGAGTGATTCTTATTCCCTCGGGTCCCTCTAATTTCTATCTCCTTACAAGCAGAACACTTCAACGATACCCCATGTTCATCTAGCCACTTCACAGGTGGTCCAGTCGCAGGACATCTCAAGTCTGCTGGCAATGGAACAGAAACCTCTTCTGAAGACCTTGGGGCCTCTGGTAACCCACTACGTTCATCTACCAACTTGACAAACAAACCATGACCATCAAGAATCTCAACAGGCATGCAAAGTTTGATTGACTTGGCAACAAAACGCTGGATAACCATCTCTGAACCAATTCGGATTCTTGCAGAAACCCAAACTCCCATTGACGAAAACTCAGGATGCAAGTAGACCCCTTCGACAAACCTTGGCAAATTAGGATTCTTTGCAATGATGGATTCAGGAACTTCGGCTAAAACCTTACATCCAAACAGTGCAAACGCATGATTCTTGGCTGTATCCCCAATCACCAAGTCTCTTGGAGTTCGGCTGGACTGCTGAACAGTCGTGAAATTGTTGTGGGCAAAACAAATGTAGTTCAAACAGCACTGCAAAACTGGAGAACTGAAAACAAGAGTATATCCCATCTTCTGAAAATCCAACTGCAACGTTTTCAAACTCTCTTTGATTTCCCGAATAGTTCTCTCTGCAGTCCCATTCGCTTGATGCCCTTGTGGGGGTGCACGTTCAACCACAACACCCATTGGCAACCCTGCTGATGCAATGAAATTCCCAACAGAAGATTCAGCATCCGTGATTACTCTCAGAGAATGTTGGTCCTTGCTACCCCATAAACCCATTTCAAACAACCACTTCTGAAGTTGGCGTTTATCCCTCTGTCGATCACCAGTCATAAGAACACAACCAATGCTTGAACTGTAGGATTCACGGATAACAAGAAACTTCACATTCCCCCTTTCACTGTCTTTGGATTCAGGTACCCATTCAAAATCCTTGTTGAGAAAACCAAAATCAGCATGAATTTCAAATTCAGTTCCTTTTGAGGTTTTCTTTCGGGAATGCTTAGTTACTCCACGGCAACTCTGACAAACCTCGCAAGTCGGCTCATAGGGACGATGTCCTCTGAGTCTGTGCTGCACCATCTGGTCTGCGCTCAAGGCACAAACTGTTTCCCCCTTTGGAAAACTATCCGCAACCACCGGAAAAACATTGAGGGCTACATCATTACCTTCATATGGAACAACACGAACCCATGGTGTGTCATGCCAAAAAGACAAATCACGAACCTCATGTTGGGATTTCCTATGAAACATCCTAACATGGTCTTGGTCAAAAGTCATGTCCCAACCCTGTTGTGTCAACTTGCAAACAGAGATAATAGGATATGTCGTTCTCCCTACCATGACGTCCAAAGGAATCACAGCTGGTTTCACGTTTCCGTCTCTGTCCGAAACCTCAATCTGCAACAGCAATTTACAACTACCTTCCAAATCAACTGAAGTTCCATTAGCAGCTTGCAACGGCCCTACATTGTTTTGGATTTCGGAGTGTTGAAACTGTTTCAAAACATCTCGGCTAACAACGGACATGCTAGCACCACTATCCAGAAGCAAAAAAGACTCACCCGGACCGATGCCATTCAGCATCATCTCACATGGTTTTGACACCATGTGCCCTTCAGTCTCGAAACACTCAGTCATCGACTCTCGTGCTTTCAGCACACCATGTGTGCCGTGCGCATTGGGCTCATTTTTCTCATCAATAGGGTCAAGTTCACAAACAGAATCAACTCCAACGTGCACAAACGGGTTCAAATCAAGTCGACATGCTTCAAACGTCCATGCAGGCAAGTTCAAGTCATGACAACATGCGTCAAACGTCCATGCAAGCAAGTTCAAGTCAAAACAACATGCTTCAAACGTCCATGCACCAAGATCACTACAATCAAGCCACATGTCCAAGAAGTCATGCATGTCATGAGAGTTGGAATTCAGGCAACAACAAATCAAATCACGGTTCAAACGCAAGTCAAACCCCTCAAAGTGATCTTCAACATACAAACCGTCATCATCTTCCAAGCTCATGTCAAACACGCAAGGTTCACAAGGCAAACATGGCACATCGGGACAAGAAACCAAAGCACTCAAAACAAGCACATCTTGCTTTTGCTGGCCATCAGGTTCAGCACTCGCCTCTTCCGCAGCTGGTTGATCATCACACCAACCTTCAGAGTACCACCAAGTGCCACTATCATCGACCATCGCAAACATTTTTCCTTTCTTTCCGCCCGATTTCCCAGCACCTTTGCCTGAACCTTTGACACCTTTCTTAGATGTTGACGGGGCAACACTAGTGCTACCACCCTTTCCAGTTGAAGAATTCTTTGAAAAATCCTTGTCACCAGTTTTCACCCGACAATTCACAGAGATATGACCTGTCTTACCGCATTTATAACACTTGACTTTCTCCATGTTGGTTGAACACACAGACACATCATGACGCTTTCCGCACTTTGTGCAACGTGGTCCAGATTTGTCCTTGTCCAATGCAGCATTCACAACAGGATCCCCCGAACCTTCGGATTCCTCACCTTCTTCTTCCTCGACCACCGGAGTGGCAGGATTCAAGCCTGCAACAACCTTCCTTGACTGCAAATTCAAGTCCTTGAAAAGCCTATGCTGCTGTTCAAACCGACGTGCAGCCAGTCGATAACTTGAGTATGATTCCCCACTACTGTGCATCAAACAGTAGTTTCGAACATCATTAGGTAACGAACGAACCAGCATGGTCAACATGTCAGAATCCCCAATTGCTAATCCTGCACTGTCACCCAACAACGTGGAAATCATGCGTGTGTACTTGGCACATGCAAGCTCGATCTGACGAATCAAATCCGAACTGTCCTGTCCTTGAAAAACCCTGTTCAGCAACTGCACTCGCAATGAAAGACCCTCAGTTCTACTACGGAGACTGAATTCTTGGGACAATTGCCTAAGAAGTTCGAAACCATTTCCAAGATACAGATTGCTACTGCTGTACGGATCTCCCAAAGTCACACCAGGAACAATGTCGATCCCTTCTTGAAATGATTGAATCATGACTGCAATCCTACCATGAGATCCAAAAGTCGCCTTCAGGATGGCACTAAGTCTCACAGCCCTAGACTGCTGGTCAACACTCAAGCTACTCCAAGCAATACTCGAAGGCCAATGAGTCGACTGTTCGATTTCTCGTCCAAACTGGACAGATCCCTGGCTTGCCCATGCTACAAGTTCTTGTACAAAGGAAGTAAATCCCAAAACCTCGTCTTCACGGGACTTCCAGGATGAGTAGTCTACTGTGGGACTAGGACCCAACCACTTCTCACTACGGGAGAAAACATCTCGACTCTCAGACCTGCCTTGACTAGTCCCCAAACCAGGTAAATTACCAGTCGCATCAGGTATGAACCCCCCTCCAAACTCAGGTGGAACATCCCCCAAACGATCGGGAACAAAACGCTGGTGGTTACCATCAACCAGTCTTTGAGTGTTTTGAAAAACCTGTTGAAGCTCTCTAGCATTCAAACCCTGCAACAGCTGTTGAATCTGGGTTACTCGGTCGAAGTTACTACCACATTGCATCGGACCATTCTGAAGACCATTTCCGGCCATCTGATTTCTCATATTCCCTGGTCTTTGATTCATCATCTGCAATGTCGGATTCACAACACCCATCCCAGTTCTTGGTGGACCGTAGCCATAAACAGGCATGGGTGGCACAAACATTCCAGGTTGAGGCCCTACACTACCTCCCCCACTGCCACTTCCGTGGCTACATGAAGATGGCGGCACAGGAACTCCAACTCCAGGTGGAAAGACCATTCCTTGGTTCTGAAAACTCTGAGCAGTTCCTTGGTTCACAAGATCAGGTTGCACAGTGTTTCTGCTACCTGTCCAGTTCGTCCACGGGTCCTGTTCCTGCAACGGATCACAACCTTGACACGCACCACCTGCACAAGATCCACGACCTGCATCACCCTGGCTACCAGCACCTCCGGCACACCCTGGGCAAGCACCCGCAGTCACCCCTGCCGCAGCAGCACGACCTGCACCAGCTTGACCTCGTTCAGCTTGACCTGGACTAAAGAACGATTCAGGAGCACCACCTCCTGCAACCGGACTGTTCATTGAAGACCTGGATCTCTAGTGGTTACCCCGCAGGGCTCCCGCTACCATGTAAAAATCTTAATGAACCCTCAACTCAGCTCAGCGAGTTCCAAATCCTTTTCGCGCCGTTAACAAACAGGTCACACAAGGCACAAAACCAAGTGTCTTAAATTCTCTTGTTACTCGAGCCACTCTCTGGTTGAGCAACACAAAGTCACACGGACTTCTCAAAACCAAAAGACTGCTGTACCAACTGCGGATTCCAGATCAAAAGTTGTTTCAGACAACATCCTACGCAACAATCAACGATTCCGAACTAGTGTGTAACTAGTTGGTACCATTAAGTGGTTGATTTAACCAATCCAAACACAAACCAGAGGCAAGAAACCAACAAACCAAGGTTTGTGGTTTCTCCCCTCAGACTTCCCCCTTTTCACCTGCCGACAGTGGCATCACATCGGGGTGTTTTGTCATCACCGAGGAGAAACCCCAAACGGGATAAAAAAGAATCAACCACCCATAGCACCTTAGCTTCACAGGAGATGTTGTGTAAACAACATCGACAAAATTGGTTGCACCAAAACTTGCCATTTCCATATCATCCAATGATGATATTCACAGAAATCTTTACAGCATGATTTGACGAACAACTTCGTGATGTCAAATCATTTTCAAATGGTCCAAAGGTGATTGAAATATTTCTTCAATGTTCCGAACGTTTCCGAAAATGTTCAAATGTTTCCAAAACCGTTCCAAACAAACTGTGATCAAATCGGCTAAATCCCTAAAGCTCGAAAAACACTCTCGTCTCATTGAAAACGCAAATTCCAGCAAAGACAGTGGCCAAAACGCAATGTCACCGAAATAGCATCCAATGAAATACCATCCATTCTAGAACATTCTCAGCTCATCAAAAGTGCAGAATCTCAATGAATACCGATGTCAAATGCAGTATCATAGAAGCATCATCCAATGAACTATTGTACCAAATAGAGGCGCACAACGGTCTAATCCCAGCGTACATCGTGAAGAAGCACGACGGTCCAATACCATATATTCACAGAGTTGCTGTCCATCCAACGGGAAGTGCGAGCCAATGACGAATGATCTGTTGAACACGGAATTTTGACGGGCTCGATGCTACAGGGACTGTCTGTGCATCGAGCGAAATGCAATGAAAAGGGTGTCATCCGTGCCATCATGATATGCATTCGTTTGCGCGCTTTTGTTACCCTTCGTTTACAGTTTCACTGTACAGAGAAAGTCGTGCAACTAAGGTCGTCCACTGCATCACGGTACCGAGCTTATTTGGTGAATACTATGAGATTTTCCATATGAAAACGTGAACATGTGAGATCCTCGACATCATGGTATGGAGTTGTTTTTTTGGGTAATCTGTCTTGATATTTGTATATGCTGGCATGGCAGTTTTTGTTACGCATGCCATGGAGGAGGGATGGAAACTGTTTGACAGATTAAACAGCCCAGAACAACCAGCAAACAGCGCTTGTTTTGCTTGAGCCATAGCAACACGATAAGTAAGCATAATTAGTATGTACAGTGAACAATATGTACAATAAACACCCCCCGCCGCCCGCAGTTGCGCGGAGGACGGAAGATGTAGTCCGCCAGAGGTGACCTGAGAGCGGACAAGCATACAAGACATCACTGTACATCATGTTACTTAATTACGTGTGCTGAAAAGGTCATAGCTCGGATGCATGAGGCAAAAATGAGAGAAGGCCGGATGCAATAACTTTTCAATCCATGGCAGGGCACGTGCTTGAAGAGATACAAAAGTGAAGTTGGCCTGGCTTCCGCCAAGGCATAGGAACATTACCATTCCTTTCAATTGCCTTTGGTTCGGAAACTACTATATCAGGCTAACCTACACGGCATCTGTACACGTGCAACTACCGCAAAGGATCGGATGCTGGTGTCAAACTCTTTCGAATCAATTGGGAAAAGTTTTCAAGTTAATCAAGTTGGAATTTCATGTTTTTGAAGATGTGTGCATTTCGATTGAACTGAATGACCATGGGTCAGCTTTCATCCAATCGGCCAAACCTTCCGGTAGGCATAAAATCATGGCACAAGATGTGAAACATCTACCACGACTCAAACTCTACCGTCCCATCATTGTAGGTGCGCTTGAAGTGCGGCTGGCCGTTGATCTCGCAGTACTCTTCGGCAATCACCACTGGTGCACGAGGCACCTGTCGCGGAGGCTCCGCTGCAGGAGCTGATCCAGAAGCCGCTTGAGCAGGGTCACCAGCAGCAGGAGCTGAGTCAGGCACAGGCGTTGCCGTTGAAGGTGGCTGCACCGGCTCTGGGGGCGCTGCCGAGGAGCTTGATGCCGTAGATCTTCCCCAAGGATCAGCTGTCCAACCTCTGCCAGAGTAGCCCTGATTCCAATTCCAACTTTGCCATTGGGCCTGCCCTCCCGAGCGGCTTGAATAAGATCCATACGAATCCCATTGTTGCCGTCGGCTCCATCCACTGCGACACTCAAAGGATTTGTGGCCATACTGACCGCACTTCCAGCACTCAATGGCCTGCTGAAAGATTGGACGCTGTTGCTGACCAAAACCCTTGCCTTTGCCCTTGGCTGGCTTCTGAATCGGGTCAAAGTGACGCCGGTATCCTTCTCGCCCTTCGCCAGTACCCGTCTTCGAGGACCTTGCCAGTGGAAACTCAGCCACATCTGACGCAGTGGCTTCATCCACGAAGGAGTGTTCTTCGCCCTTGATGTTATTGTATTGCTCCTTCCACTGCCTCTTCGCGAAATCGACCAGGTCGAAGAAGCAATCTTGGGCAGACGGTTGATCCACAGGCATCACTGAGCCTGACCAACCAAATAACATCGGCGTGGGTTCCCCCCTCGCTTTCAGCAAGTCCGCAGCAAGAACAGCAAATTGGGGGAGTGTGAACACTCGTGCATGATGTGCAACCATGGCTTCCTTGGTGACGTCCAACGGGAGTCGGATATCTCTGTTGAAGTCTGGCATGAAAATCAAACGAGTGCTGACACCTGTTCCCAGCTGCTTTTCTCGTTTCTCTCGGGTACGGCCGACATCAGGGGCAATGCATTTTGCCAAGTCCTCCAAGAACTGGCAACAATCTGGGGTAATCTGGCCGACCGCATTGTTAAACAAATAAAATGGGTCCTTCTCCATGCGGTCCTGGATCGATTTGAAGCCGAGCTTTGTGTATCTTCCCGCATGTGTTTGAGCAGCGTCCTTGAGATTTCCGAAATTGCTTCGTCCAGCTCGACGTTGGTCTGCTCGGGTGCGGTCGGAGACTCGCTGAGCTCGAAGCTGCTTCTCAAAATCGATTTTGTCCAGAGAAAATACCTTATTGGTTTTCTTGGCCGAGATTTCCATCCGGCATACCTCTGTCGCAATTCTTCCATCCGACCAAGCAATCAGCCATTTGAAGCACGACTGACACTTGTGGGTGCCCTCAATGTTCTTCTCGCCGCAGAAGTGGCATCGGACCTGCTGCATCTCAATCTTTGTGCTGTAGATGTAATCCTCAGCATTGGTTGAGCGCTGGGCCTGCCCTCCCGGGCGGCTTCCTTTCCCTTTGCCTTTTCCTCGGCCCTTGCCTTTGCGAATGGTCTCTGCATTCGACAAGGCACCAAAGGAGGCCATCTTCAACGTCAACTTGTCCTCAAAGGGTCCTGAAGTTCCTTCACGTCGACGAAGAAGTGGGGGAAGCTCTTCCGGAGAATCTGTCACCTGCATCTCACCAGGTCGGATGGACTTGCCGCTCGTGAGGTACGCCTTCAAACTGTCCCTGGCGTTGGCATACGGGCTCTTTGACAAGGCCTCTCTCTTCGGAGTGTCCTGGTCCCGATGGGTCTTCATCTTGTTGTTGTACCCGACACGAGTGATCTCGTAGGGGCGGTTGACCCAGGCAAACTCCCGATTGATGGCATCATAGGTGCATATGATGTTCTCGTTGGAGACCCAGTCAGGGCTAATGATTGCTTCGTCTGTGCGAAACAATCGGCAGCCGCTTTGGACGATGAGCTCGGTGTCAAAGGCAATGTAGTATTGCTTCCCGGCTCGCGTTCCCGCCAGCTTCTTGCCACCAACTGAGTCATCCCACGGGTGTGACGCGATAAAGAAATTGTGCGCCCTTCCCGTTCTTTGGGGCCAGCCACCTGGGATGAGACCATGCTCAACTATCTTTTCCATAGCAAGCCGGTCGCAGCTATGGTAGATAACCCTTGGAAGTGCAGCCAGCATCTCAGGCACAAGGTCTGGACATGGGCAACTTGGGCGTGTCGAGGTCGGCCTTGGTAAAGGTTGGGTCCAAAGTAAACACTTGCTTCACCAGCGAGGAAATTTTGGCATTTTCCACGACGGCACGATTGTGTCCTTGGACAGCTCTGATGGCGACAACCTTCCATGGCAAACCCTTCCAGGTTGCATCAGGCAAATCGGGCTGAGCCACTTTCACCTGAAAGCGCCTGGTGTCACTGTTGCGCACGATGGACAGGACCTCACTAATCTTCGGGTAGGAGACGTAGTGGGCCATGGTCTTCATCACGGCCTCGAAATCCATCGACATATCCATGGGATCGATGTCTGGGCTGCGAGCACCATAGCTCAATGCGTGTCCCCTCAGAACATAAGATAACTTTGTGGAAAGAAATCTCAGTCGCCCTTGGCCGCAATACTCCTTGGGAATCCTGTTGGCCATGTCATTGGGGTCCAACCAAACTGCTCCTTCTTGGCGTTCCGTTGCTTCTTCCAACTTGCGAAGAGCTGCATCAGCTTCGACACTGAGTCGCGGCGCTTTCTGTCTGGGCATCGCCTTTGACTCCGGCGCCTTTTGCTTTTCACTCTTCGGCATTTTCTTTTCGGCCGGCTTTCCAACTGGCTTGTCAACCTCCACCTTCTTCTCAGACTTGGTCAGGTCGACAATGGCAGTCTTGTCAGCAGGCTGTTCGGACGAAGCAGAAGTCTCAGGAACCGCAGCATCAGTCGGCACACCCTCCCGGGCAGCATCAGCACCTTCCTTCTTCCCGGTGTCAACATCCATGGCAGTGGCTTCGGATCCACCAACCTCAGTCCAAGTTGAAATCCTGGAAGATGTCATGTCGCTGGGCTTGGATTCATCATCACCAACCACACTCCATGTTGAAATTCTCGATGAAGTCATGTCTCCCCCCTCCTTGTCGGCCTTGGCAAGCGCTTCTTTTGCAGCAGAATGGACAACGGCCGACGTTCCCGAAGGCTTCGCCTCAGTGGATGTGATCTCGATGATCTTGTTGAGATCTTCACCCTCCTTGGCTCTTTCCTCCGAGATTTCATCTTCCTTGACCTTCTCGTCATGGGGATTGACAATGATCTTCTCGTCAAGAATCACGTCCCACTCATCAAACTCGGGAACAACCTCAACATCGTCATCGACATCAGTGTTCTCCGGGTTGATCTCGATCGATTCAATGGTCGTAGTTGAGAAACCATCAGCAACGGCCTGATTCAAATCTTCTTGAAGGTATTGTCGGGCCCTGACTTCTTCGGTTTCGTAGTCCTCGATCGATGGGTCAATGGGGACGATGGAGCTGATCTCTTCATCAGTGAAAGCAGTGGGCATCGGCCTTCCCTCCCGGGTGGCTTCCTCGTTCGCCTCAAGAATTCCTGCATGGACCCACATGAGGATCTCCTCATCTGCCTCGTCAAAGACCTGGGCAGGGGTTGCCGTTTTCTTCTCGGTGGAGACGGCTTCCATGACTTCCTGAGTGCCGAGCAAAGCCAGACGGAACTGAACCATCGTTGGGAAGAGATGGACCACGGCCACACGGTCTTGCTCGTTGCTGATGAACTCCCTCACAAAGTACTTGAGTTCGTCCTTTTTCGACATGAGCTCAACATATTTGAGGTGGAAGGTGATGGCACCTCTCAAGAAGCGGTAGACCAGTTTCCGATTGAATTGGTGGTCATGAAGGTGGTAATTGTCGTATTTTCCACCCTGAGCGAGCATTGTGGAGTTCACACATTGGATGCCACGCTCTGCCAGCCAATTGATGTGCTTGCCCATCTCACGGTTGTAAGATGGCGGCAATGAGTATCCGGAATGGTCACCGTTCCCGATGACTTGCACAGACATGACACGGGGGTCCTTGGAAATCTCAACAAGTCCTTCCAGCGATCGCTGCACCTTCTTGTACTGCTTGTCCACATACTCGGCAGCGACCTTCCGGTCGGCTTCAGACCTTGTGAGATTTGTTTGGTGAATCCATGTACACCCTTGGTACCCAAAGTCCCCGTGCACATCGTTCCCAGCCCATCCTACGACGACCATGATCGGGAGTGTTGCTCTGTCTTGAAGGCGGTTTTCTCGCTCGACCTTCTCGATGAGCTCCCAGATCTGGTGATTGATGGCGCTGAGGCCCTTTCCCCATTTGAGGCCGGGGTAGACGGACCTGATCTGGCCAATGGCATACTCCTTGCTCTGCAGCAGTTCACCAAATGAAAGCCTGGAGCAGAGCACAGGGTTGTCGTGGTTGGCCACAAGTGCAAAAGATGAGTCACCAACAATGATCAAGTCGGCTTCACCTTCCGGTGGGCATTCGACAGCACCGAACAACGCAGCAGGGATGTCCTTCACCAAGTCGACAATGTCACAGTAGGTCCTCTGCGTGTCGTTGTTGTCCTTCCCGATGAGACCATCGATCACGTCACCAATCGGGATTTGCCCACTTCCAATTTTGTTCGCACCTTCATATCCATCAGGAAAGATGCATGCCACACATGAGCCTCGAATGGTAGCCAGTTTCTTCTCCCACTGAAGAATCCTCTCATAGATCGTCAAGCGAAACTCCGGAGCGATCTGCTCCACCTGGAAGTTTGCATCCTGACGCCAATTGGCATGTTCCGAACCTGGCCGACCTTCCGGAAGACGTACTCCAGCTTGCATCGCATCCGTCACATGAGGAGGAAGAGAGATCGAAGCAGAAGTAGCATCCAACATCACGGCAAAGACAGGCGAGTCGGAAACGGCGATCAAAGCACACGCGAATGTTCGAGCAGATTGAGCTGCCCGATCAAAAGCTCTGTGCACACAGTCAGTGAAAAGGTATGAGTAACTCTCAGTTTCTTTGAGTGGCTTTCCCCTCCCTTCCACGTGGTCATGTGACTCGTCGCATTGATATTGTGATAATTCCAAACCAATTTCATCAACTGTAGTAGCGACAGTCCAGGGCTTTTTGATAGGAATCCCTTCGTGGTCTTTTGTGCCGAGCATACATCCATGGAAATCATATCTCTTCAAGGAGAATTCATGGATAAATTTGAGTACTCTCGGGAATCTCCAGTACCGACAATTTTGAGGCCATTCAAGTGCTACTTCAAAGTCTCTGGTTAGCCGATGAATGAACTTTTCAAAAGCTTTCCATAACTTCTTCATAGTCTTGACATGTTTCATGACCTTCTTGGCGGCACTTGGGATTTTCAAGTTCACATGAGACCACGATGTGCCCCCCGTGCAAGGGAGGCTCAGCCACAAAAGGACATCTTTGGACACTGGAAAATCGTTCACAATGCTTGCAACGTACAGTTGATAATCTTCGTCCAGCAGGCTATGTTTCTCGGTAAACTGAATCACTCTACATCCAACGGCAGCTTCTCTTGAAACATCACTCAACTTGGACATGGGACTACAGCAAACTTCCACGAGCAATCGATTGGGATTCAGGCTGGCTCTCGGTTCCCCGGAGCTTCGACTGGATGCCATAGCCTTGGGCCGTGGGGTACCAGTCGTTGCACGATTAGAACCGGATGAGCTGGTCTTATTATCCTTGGATGCTACGTGGGACATGAGGGCCAGGGCAAACCGCCATTTCTCTGCATTAGTGAAAGGCTTTGTCAAGATGTCTGCAACCTGCATTTTCGATGGTCCGTATGTCAAATCATACCATCCCCTCTTGTACTGTTCAGATAACCATGACAAGTTGATCCGTTGGGTTTTGTCTGTATGACGAAATGATGGTGATTTACCGTTCTCCAAGATCCTGATGGTGGCTTGGTTATCTTCGACGAATATTCCACGGATGCTCTTGGGAGGGAAGAGTGACACCATATAATCACCCATTTTCTCTTGCCCTACAAATTCAAAATCAGTAAGTGCTTCCCGAACTTCCGATGATTCAACTTCATAATCACTTTCGTAGGGCCCAAAAACACGGAAGAAGGTCTTTCCGGTCCATTGTTTATCAACAGGTCTTGTTCCACGTCTTTTCCAATTGTCCTGGATGAAGTCCATCATTCCTGAAGAAATAAAAATGGTTGTTCTGGCATATCCAACGCGCTTGATTGGGATTGGAATGGTCTTGGACTCAGTCGGATTGAAAAGGTGGGCCCTGTTCTTGGGATGAACACGGACAAGCAATCTTCTGTCTCGTAAAAACTCCCAGTACTCACCGTTACCTTCAGGTTGGGTCTTAATACTTTCTCTTGGCAAACCTCCCGGAGTGCTTGATCCCCCCCCCGCGTTCTGGAGGTAGGCCCATAAACCGGATGAAGGCAGTCCTACAGCGCGGAGGGAAATGTTTGCAGCAACTACTTCGGCTTCAGTGCTAGAAACTGACACTGATGTTTGCTTCTTAGAGAATGCAGTGAGTGGGAAATAAGTATTGGGGCCTATTAGAACTAAGAAACATCCAGTGGTACTTTTATTGTCGTACTCACCGGCATGATCGGCGTCGGCAAAACACCAAAGTTTGCACTCTTGAATTCGATCGCCAACGAATGCTTTGAGCTTGTGGTCCAATGTAGAATGTATGTAACAAGTTAATCTATGCAATGCCTTATTGCAATCCGTGGACCATTTTGTTACCCTAGCTGCAAGTCCTTGCACGGCTCTAAGCAAGTCATATCTTGCCATACGGGCGGCAAATAGGATCTTCATTAAGACTCTTGCAGCTATCGGAGCAAGTGCACCTTTCGGCTCGGACTCCCCTTCCAGAGGTCTTGCAATCCTTTCTTCATGAAAAGGAGTGGATACCTGCTTGAGGGGTTTGGCGTCTTTACCGGCAAGTGATTGGTATCGGTCAATACATGATTGCAAAAAGGGTTGCATGTCATATGTCATCACATTCACTGGCTTGGACATACAAGGTTGATCTTTGAACAACTGGTCCATGTATCTGAAACCCTGAGCTCTTGCTTTCTTCTTGGCATCGTTTTTATCTCTTTTAATTGATGCAACTGCAATCTTGGGATCTTTGCATGTCTTGGTAAATAGGTAAGTGGCACCTACCCATAATGCAGGCTTTCTCTTCCCTTGTGCATAGCCCCCCGTTTCGTCAAGGTACTTGTCCCATTCAGAAACGGCATCGTCTTCCGACGTGCTTTGCACAAAGTCAGTAAACCTAACATCAGTCAATTTACACGCAGTTATAATTTCTTCGTCTGGAACATAAAATCCCTTTCTTGGTTGACAGTGATGTCTAATGTAGACTCCTTTCGATGCGTCAACTTCCCAAAAGTCCTGAGTCCTCTCCGCTGCTGCGGCCTCCTTGGCGGCGGGATCAGGAAGGGACTTGTCAAAGAGGTGAGCGAAAGGGTGATCATGAACCGTCAGCTTAACTTGAAGTTCTTGAACATGATCACATCCAAGATATCGACCAATGTCAGTGGGGACATCCATATCGATTCTGGATCCGACTAACTCCCATCCTTTCGACATTGACTCTATAGGACCTGACATCTTGAAGTCATCTACATATACTACCAAAAGGAGCTTCAACTCAGGATGAAAGAACACTGATGGCCACCCTTCCGGGTCAGGCATTATAAATCCCACCGCTACGAGCATTCTTTCGCAGTGAATTTCCCAAAGTCCCCCCGAGTCAGGGTGACCATATAAGGCAATGCGAAGGAGCACAACGGGGCGTCTGTACCTGCCTACCCAATGTTTGGGCCATCTATCGACTGGAAGTTCCACCCAGGTTTCAATCCCTTCCATTAGTGCTTGAGTATATGCTTGGACATCATCATTCTGTTGAGTTATGTGCCCGGGTTGTGAACCATATGCATCCACAGCTTTACCAGCCTCCATGGTGGCAGGCGATGAACCTAGCTCGGAGAAAAGAGCAACATCGGCGTTCTCATCACGGACATTGTTGCCCTGGAATACCGTTCTACCCTTAAATTTCCTAAGCTTGTGGCCCATTGGAAGTTCACTACCTTTCTCAACACAAATTTCAAACACTTTTCCAACATGTACTTTCTTCCCTTTCTTTTTGGCACCTTCGGAGACTACGCTCCATTCTTGTACGGTATCGTACAACCAGGCAGTTTTCTTGACGAGTTTATTCCACTCAATGTCAAGAGATTCCTGAGCTTTAGGATTAGATCTTATCTCCTTCTTGTTGACTGGCCGGGCCACAAGGGTGTTGATGATCTTTTCCCCGCTCATTATACTTACCCGGGCGCACTTAACCCGATGCCTATCTTGGGAATACTTACAAGTTGGCATGGTTGGAACATCATCTTCTGAGTGGTATGCATGATGGAGTTGATTGACGATACTTGCAACACCTTTCTTGGATTTCTCAAGCCTTGCAAGTTCTTGTTCAGCTCTGGCGGCTCGTTTCTTCTCGGCTCCATCTCTTGCTAACTTCATTTGTTCTTCTCTGATCGCTTCTCTTCTGGCTTTCACTGACATGGATTGCCAAACAAATGATGGGATATTCATTGGTTTACTTGATCCCTTGTACCTTCTGGTTTTGAATCCATCTGCACTATAATATTGTGGGTCATCTCTTCTTATTTTCTCTACATCACCGGTGGAAGGATTGATGACTTCGATTAGATCCTTATCCTTTAGATCATCCCCAGGGATAGCTTCATCTACTGTAATCTCCGGCTCCGTCCTCTCGCGAAGGTCAATGATATCCTTATGGAAAATCGTGAGCATGACCTCACATGGAGCGATGGTCTCGTTCCAGGCCTCGTATTTTGGCCAGAGGATGAAGTTTTGGTCTAAGATGAACCAGGCATCGTCCTTCCTATGGCATGTTGTCCGATAGGGATACTCTTCAGTCGAAATTTTGCTGTTGGGAGAAATGTAATGGTCACAATCTCTCCTCACATTAACGTGACAATCAGCATATTCGTTCCATCCCTCTCGGTCCTTTATATGTCTCATGAAAGGTAGCCATGTCTCATCATGGACAGCGTGGGCAGTAGAAAGTTGGAAGCTTTCCTCTTGGGATTCATCATCATCACCCATCTTAGCATCCTGATCCTCCAATGCCGGCTCTTGGTTCCCCAGAGCTTCGGAAAGTCCCGGGTCATCCTTTCCAAAAGTTGTTCTGCCTTGGAGAGGAAATTGGGTATCACTCGGTTTGTTGATCTTGATTACCCGCAAGATTGAGGCAGTACCATTGGATTCATTTTCAATAAGATCCTTTGTGGGTACAACCATGAATTCTTTTCTCCACATGAATTCTGGGTGAATGGCATAGCCAAGGAATAAACCAGGGCTCGATGTTGGGTCGAAACGAAGTCCCTCTTTGTTCTTCTTTCTCGGACCATTCCAATAGTCGATAAGACAACCAAAGGGAATGAGGGGACCATCAAACCTCGATCCAAAACGCAATTCCCATGGTGATTTGTCTCCCCCCGTTGCAATGACATTCTGCATGAAGCACCAATGTCGGGCAGCATGTGGCCAGTGCCAATGATTCAGACCTGCTTGGAGCAGATTGACACGAGTGCCTTCGAGGACTGACCGGACTGCTCTCTCGGCTTGGGCGTTGGACTTGGATATGTAGTCTCTGCTTAAAACATGACGGCACTGAAGGATCTTCATTGCTGAGATCAACTCGGGTGCATTGTCACTGTAGAAAACTCCTATCTTATCTTCATGTCCAACAAAATGTTTAATTACCAAAATAGCAGCATTGGTGGTTCGTCTGGCATTGGGGTAGACATACATAAATCCTGTTGCTATGTCTTTCACTACGAGTGCACTTTTCTCATCATCGATTCCCAATTCATCTTCATCTCTGGTGACAATAAAATCAGCAGTGATGTGGTCACCAAACTTCTCAGCTTTAACTTTGGTTGATCCGCCTACAGCTCTTGAGGGTGGCTTGAACATCTTAGCTCTGGTACATATATCGCAAAAGGGGTTCTTAGGGATGTGAGTCAGCATATGCCGAATAGACTTGGCTTCATCTTTCAATTCTTTCTCCCCAAGTGACCTTTTGTGAGCACCATCATCACGGACATTACTACTGCTACCCTTGGATCCTTCCACAGGCGGCTCAACCTCCCGGTCGGCATCAGGAACATCAACCTCCTCAGCCTGCAAGGGCCGGGGCTCCGGTAAATCAACATTGATACCCATGGGGTCATCACCAATGATTTCAATGTCCCCATCGGGCTCCGGAGATTGTTGAGCTTCATCTGATGCCGGGGTGGCAATACTCGGTCTAGGCTGAGTTGATGGAGTGGAAATCGTCTTTGAATTGTTTGCAAAGTAGGGTACATAATCTCTGACAACTAACTCAATGCGTTCCCCATTTGGTTTGACCATGTAAGGAGGTTCACCTTTGGATCCTCTCCATATGAAGTCGTAACCATCATCAATGCATCTCATCCCGACTGAAATGACAGGAGGCGAGCTTCGAACAAGATATGGGTCAATGGTCTTGCCTAACTTCGGAACGAATACTTTCCCTTATTTCCTACGCACTAAAACCATCGTACTCCCAAACTCCAAAAACAACATACGTCCACGCGTGAATCAAAAAGCCAAAAAACCGCGCATATCTTCATATGCCAACACATATCACATCAGCAATAAAAAGCCGCATACGCTCTCGTATGAAAACGTGTGAAAATGTAGAGAACATATATATATATATCATTAAAACACAAACTCAGAGGCAAAAACACCTCATGCAAAACCGTCTCACTGACGACTGCAAAAGAACCACAATTTCACGAATCTGAAAAACGCTCACGCCTTTTTTTCCTACGCAAGTGGGGAAATCCTGCCGCCGCTTTCGGGGATTATACACAGAGAGGACGCAAACATACAGTGTTGATGTTTGGTCAGGACGAAAGGAAAAAGTTTCGCTTTCGAAAAAAAATTCGAAGGTACTGCTTTCGGTAGGTGAAACAAAAATTACTGTAGGGGGGGTGGGGGGCACAAAAGAACGAAACCACACGAAAGTGGAAAACCCGCCCTCCCTCCCTTGGAGGCATTACTTGAAATGCAATGGCCACCATTGGCATTTACTTCACAACTTACTTGTTACACTTCATTTGTGCTGTCATACGTGTAACAGATGACAAACAGACACAAAGGTTTGTGGTTGAAAAACGTTTGACAGACAAAACCAGGGTTTGCACAAACAAATCACAAAGATCTGCTTACAGATCAGATTTGCTTAAAAACTCCTTTGAGGAAATAAGCGTGCAAGAACCCTGAGAAACGATAAAGCCACAAACCTTTATGCACAACGCAGGACGCGTGGACGCTCATAGGAGAGAAAGAGGGAGACTATTAGAAGCTGCTCTCAGCTTCTTTTTAGTGCAAAGGAAATAAAGTTCCATCAGCACGCTGAGTCGCAACTTATTTCCTACGCACTAAAACCATCGTACTCCCAAACTCCAAAAACAACATACGTCCACGCGTGAATCAAAAAGCCAAAAAACCGCGCATATCTTCATATGCCAACACATATCACATCAGCAATAAAAAGCCGCATACGCTCTCGTATGAAAACGTGTGAAAATGTAGAGAACATATATATATATCATAAAAACACAAACTCAGAGGCAAAAACACCTCATGCAAAACCGTCTCACTGACGACTGCAAAAGAACCACAATTTCACGAATCTGAAAAACGCTCACGCCTTTTTTTCCTACGCAAGTGGGGAAATCCTGCCGCCGCTTTCGCCACGGTCCCCACCCATCTCATTGTGGTGAAGCGGCTTTGCTCACAAAGCTCGTGCTGCTCTCAGACACTGCTTCAACTTCCTCTTTAGGAACCTCCGCATTCTGTTTTAGCAAGGGGTGTTTCATCTGTCGGGAAGGAAAATCTGCAAAATCCTAGGAGAAGAGATCCTTCCAAACCAAGGCAAAAAATTAATGTTCATCTAAGGTGGTGGCTGCAAGCGCACAAACTGCAGTGATGGCACGGGATACCGGGTGCTGGGTACCCCCCGATCGAAGAGGGATTCGAACCTGCAAGGTCCATATAAACTATAAGTCGAGTGGAGTCAGGTGATCGCCTGCATAGCAAAAACATAGCCACCGCCAACATCTCAAGCTCATTTATTACAGTTTCTCCTCCATCATCCATCAGAGTGCTTAACTTCTCTATCCACACTTTCAAACCATACCAAACGATTCTTAGCCCTGGCCAGAGACAAGCACTGCTCCCCGGCCAGCACCATCCTTGAGAAAATTCAAGGCATCCTTCTAAGAATTGGACACGCAGCCCTTGTTAAAGCCCCAACCAAGCACATCCGCCGTCAAACACAGTGCCGCTTGTGAACTTCCAGCCAGCGCAGGGGGAGAGAAGGACACAACATCATCAAAGTAGCAAGACCAAGGGAGCTTCGAGCACTTAGCCGCTGTCCATTATATTTTTTTTTTGCGCACCTGATGCATGCATCCATTGCTGTCCGAGAGCCTAAAAGAAGAGCACTGCCCAGCAACTCTGTAGACCTTCCTTGATTCGCAAAGCACCTCATCAGATACGCCGCAAATGCGCAAATCACATCAGGCCCATCAACCGTAGCCTGCTTATAGCATGTCACCGTTGCACTCGTATGGCTCCGAGACAAATCATCAATAGGCCTCACTTTGCCCGACCGCTTGAGAGGAAATAGACGTGACACCACATCTCTGTCACCCAATTCGGACCGCAGCGGCCCCAGCATCCCACTCTTGTCAATCTGCAAAAACGCTTTTTGCCCAAAGTTCATTATCCGGCTCTTCATCACCACTGCTCATAGTATATAACGCAAGCCAAATTTGCCCTTTGCTAGTTGGCACAAAGGTCCTGCTCCGTCATCATTGCTGTAGTAGTCTGTCCCGCAGCGCTTCTGACTTGGGACCTCTCCACAGGGAGAAACCACGCATCACATCATCTGCAAGGATCTTGTCATCGTACCCCTCAGTCTCAATACCACGCATCATGAGAAGCGGGTCTTTTGTGGCCCGCATCCTTTTTCGCCCTTCAGGCATGGCTGCCTTCCTGTTGTTCTCAGCATCCTGCTAACTTCTGGCCAACCTAATCCATTCACCATCACAACGTCCGCATGAACCATCTCAGCATCCTGCTAACTTCTGTCCAACCTAATCCATTCACCAAGTTCGCAACATCTATTGTTCACAACGTCCGCATGATCCATGGTGGCAACATCCACACAAGCTACCCCCACCTTACTCCAAAAACCCAATCACCACATTCCTCATCAAAGCTTGAAAACGACGGCAATCACCTTGCAAAGACGGCAATCACCCCACTTCTTGGTTGTCTTTTGCAAGAGCATGCTGGCGCAAGTAATAAACAAACCTGATCACCACATTTTCGATAAACGCCAGCTGCAAGTGCTGAATGTATACACTGAAAAAATATTTGACAGGGCACTTTGGACAAGACATGCACATGGGGAAAATTCAGGAATCATGTGTATGCTCATTGCTTTGGTAGGCTGCTTAGCCTCTGCAATAGCCTGGGAGTGGGAAAGCTTCAACCCTTGCAAGTATCGCACAACCTTCGGAAGTTTGTACGCATTTGCAATTGCCTCCAAAATTGGAGCCGCCAACTTTTTTTTTTGCCAACATTGGCGTGTACTCGACTTCCAAGGAGGTGTCAAAGGCTCCATCTGTCATTGACCATGGGGGGGCTTGTAGCAGCCCCAACATTTTGCCCGTACGAAGTCTCCCACAAAAGACTTGTAAACGGATTCTCAACTGTCCAAGTTATGCCAGCTTTGTCCAACGAAGGTATGTATCAACTTTTTCATAAAACTGGCCGCATGCAGTTTGATAAGGTGAAGCCCTCTAACCCTGGGATGCCATCAGGATATCTGGAGTTCCTGATTGGTGGCGGGCCCTGTATTTACCGGCTCAACCTTTTGAACCTTGCTCTGAAAACTGTTCCGCATAGAATTCTATAGTGCGCCAAAAGACATCTCTCTGAAAGATGCCACTGTGCCACCAAGTTTGATGGTTCTCTCAAGACAAGTTCAAGCAAACAACCTTCACCAGCTGTTTATTCACTTCGTGATCCCCCCAAAAACGTCTGGAACTCAACGTTTCATGGCGTAGGTCAGGTTCCCTGTCCCACAAAAAATGCTCCACGCAGAAAAAGCCATATGTCCCAAATTGCGTTCTTACAGAATCATCTTCGCTGACCCATTCACTTTCCACGGATTGGAACTCTGGTTTTGATCCACGTGATGAAACTTCGGCTGCTGTTTGCTCGAGTCACTGGTGTCCAGTCTGGGGATGATCTTTGTAACATACCATCCCCGTGCACACATGCTGTTGCGGACATTTGGATCCCTGCTTGCATTTCCTAGATTCTAGTTAAAGCAAAGGGGATTACCCTGTGGCGTGCGTGAGTGCAAGCTCCTCCATGCCTGCTGAGCTGGATCTCTCTTCTTGCCCTTGTTTTTGCTGCTTGGAGTCCCCGGCCTTTCCTTGCCATGACAAGTGTCCTACAATAAAGAGCTCGGTATAGGACTAGATCCTATGCAATGTAGAACTCTACAATGGTTTGCTGCTCCTTCAATACAAGTACTGTCTTACTGACATCCAACTGTATCTCTTCCTCTAGCTTGATTCACATCAACTCATGCTGCCTGGATAGATATTTGCCAGGGCCTATGTAGGCAATCTCGTTTTTATCGACCATACTTGCACACGAATCGTACAAGGCTTGGGCCGGCTCAAGTGGCTGTGATATCCAGGCATCTGAATCGCTGCTCTGAAAATCCAGGCGTGCCTCTCTCTCCGGTGCTGACAACTTCTTCTGTGCCGCATCATCTTCCCTAGCTGTGGCCTTGAAGCTATGCATCATCAGCGTTTGGTTCTCAAAAAGCAAGTGTTTGAACGCAGCCAAGTCCGCTATCGACGGTGCAACTCCCACGCACATTATCCCCAAAAGGTGTTGATCTGAGATCTTCTGATGCGACCGTCCCAGTGATGGTGATCGCAAAAACTTCAACTTTGCAAATATGGCCGCTGCATTGGCCTTCAACGCATCAATCCAAGGTTTTCCCAAACCGGCCTCCTCGGCCCGTTGGCAAAGGTTGTCTCTGGTCGAGAAACGATGATGCAGCCATGGTGAACGCTAGAGACCGACTACTGAATACTGTCCAAAAATGCTTTAAAGTTCGCTCATGACTCACTTTGAAATGCAGCTCTTCCGAAGAAATTGCGTCGCATGAACTATTCAGGCCTGTTCTACCGCAAGTCAAAAAACTGATGTGCACTGAAGAAGATATCCAAGCTATTCCGGGGTCACCGCAACCCAACTGTTCATTGAAATTTGACCGCAAAATAAAACTCTACTCATGCTTCGAAGATGTTCCTGCTATCAGTAACACGGCTCAAACGCCGTTCTGTTCCTTTGAACCACAAGCCACAATCCCGAGCATTCTCAAAGGATCAGCTTGCCGCTTAATGCGATGCTGCTTTCAACCTCCGGCTTTCCAATACCCTTTGGCAAATCAACTTAATCAAATCAATCCCTCATGTCCTATGACAAGATAATGAAAACCAAACCACATGCTCACATGTGCGCCCTCAATGATTTGACTCTGCAACATTCAGACATCACTGAATCCACTGGTCTGAATTGTCGGCTTTCGCAACAAGAATGTTTTTGCAAAAAGGAGTCAGTGACGCCTCAAGCACTTTGACTCCCTTTGGTCCAGCGCTTTCACTAGGCCAATCACATCTGAGATCACCTCTTCTTTGAACAACGGCTGCACCTTGCATCCAGCTTCGAGCTCCCAATCTGCAAAAGCTCAAAATGAGACTCACTTACCAGCCTTCCATATACCGTGGCGTTGAAAAGACAAGAAGTTGGTGAACTACATGCTTCCATACTGTTTCTTCAGACCGGTCCTTCCATATTGCATGCCCGTTCCAGGTTCTTCTGTCCCTGAGGGGCTGCCGTATGACCTCTGATCTGTAGAAGGAATCTCGCTGGTCTCATCATCATCAGCCGCATCCCCATGCCTCGAAGATGGAGCTGCCTCCAACTGTGATGTCGGTTCGTATGCATCGTCACCCTTTGCACCCTGAAGCTCATGATGTCCCAAGATAGTCCTGCACCCAATGCTTTTTCCAGTCCACGGCAGCGACATCCAAGAAAAGGCGCAACCAACGGCATGTACAATTGTTACGTTGCCAGTGATGTAGCCTTGTGATACTTTGTACGGGCTTCAGCAAACCCATATAGTTCTCCATCATATACCATTCGTTCAACCCCGATTTGAGAATGTTCTTCCAGTCCGCCCATCTTGATCTGGATAGAAAAATTGCAAAAGTGATTGCACCCAACATGTATGCGTCAATAGGGTCCACGGGCCCTTGCATAGTCTTCTCCAGCAACGTCAGTTCTGAAACCTTTAAGGGCCTTACCGGTTTGTAGGCCTTCTTCTCTGCCATCAAGCATTGAGCCCTACTGCGCAGTTGAGGATCACTCATCATTTGGTCTGGAATAGGAATCTCTAGAACAAACCATGCAAACCTAAATGCCTCCAACAAAGTCAATCCTCTTGATGCCAATGGTCTGGACTGCCCCTCTGATCTCAAGAACTGAAGACAACGATTGCGATTCCATGGATCCCATTCCAAGCTATGTGATTGCATCCAGAAAAAATACTGCAGAAAAATTTTGAGCACGCTTGAAAGCTGTTCTAGGTGACTTGATTCCAGAAGGATCTCTCAGCACCACACTGACAGATCCGGGGTCAGTTGCCACCTGCCCCTGTAAAAGCTCCCTGCCCAGCTGTCCCGGGTGATCCAGGATCTCAGAAACCTGTCGCCAATTGTACAATGCCTGATTCCAGAGTTTGTCATTCTCTTCCATCGCATCTCCAGCCGGAAAAACCTTGACCACAAGTGAGTAAAATGGCAAATTCGGATCCCTGCTTATTGAGCTCTCTGCCATGGTCCTCTCTGCAACCCGCTCCACCTCATCCGATGCAGTTGCAGCAGACGAGTGATGAACCCAATATTCACCTGGAACAGGCGGCAACCTTCTAGGAAAAACATCACCGTCATCATCTGAGAAAATTGCTTGCCAAACTCCTGGCTCCCACAGTAACTTCCCTTCTGACTCGTCTAGTGCATCCAAACGTGCTTCAAGCAAAACTCTATTGTAGTCCGACTTGGAATTGGGCAAGTCCACACCCTGATGTTGGACACCTATAGCAACCTGTGCAGACTCTTCCATATTTCCCTGCCAGTCAAGACCTAACTGTCCTGCGTCAGAACCGTTTCCAAAAAGATCAACAATGGGTGTTCCAGGTTGTGAGGGATGCAAGGCAGCAGGTAATGCAACACGCTCATCCATGTTCTGTGCCTCTGTGTCTATCGTCCTTGAAGGTAAGGCTCCAGCGATCTCCAAAAAAAAAAACTGCTGTTAACCCCGTCAACCCTCAAGTTGTCTAAGCTCACTCCGCCTTGCCAGAATATCATCACTATCCACGCAAATGCAATAGCAAACGGTGCAAAGCGATTGAATATCTGCGATTGCCAGGAAACAAAACAGCAGTCATCCAATTCCCTCTGAGTGCCATAAAATCAGCCACGGCTTGGCCATTCGGAACTGGTACACGTTGTGTACCAGGATCGAATGGTCACGCCCAAGGGTGATTCAAGTATGACAGGAAAGATCCACTGATCCCTCATCAGGGAGGGACATACAACTATATGTCCCTTCCTGAGGAGGGTACCATCAACCACGCAATGCAGAAAGTGATGCAACACGATCATCCCTTTTCTGTGCCTCTGTGTCCACGACATCTGAAGGTAAGGCTCCAGCGATCTCCAAAAACTGCTGTCTAACAAATAAACCGTCAAGCCATCTAAATTCATTCCGTCTTACCAGAATGTCCAGACTATCCACGTAAATGCAATAGCAAACTGTGCAAGGCGATTGAAGATCCGTAATTTCCAGGAAAGAAAAACAGCCTCACCTCAGCATACTCAGTGTGATCCCAAATCGTCCAAGAACACAAGAATAACTGATGTTCGCTTATGAAGTCGTACCTTTCGGGATCTCAGACTAAAGGCACCATTCACACACCCATGGCTGCACAAAAGAACGAAACCACACGAAAGTGGAAAACCCGCCCTCCCTCCCTTGGAGGCATTACTTGAAATGCAATGGCCACCATTGGCATTTACTTCACAACTTACTTGTTACACTTCATTTGTGCTGTCATACGTGTAACAGATGACAAACAGACACAAAGGTTTGTGGTTGAAAAACGTTTGACAGACAAAACCAGGGTTTGCACAAACAAATCACAAAGATCTGCTTACAGATCAGATTTGCTTAAAAACTCCTTTGAGGAAATAAGCGTGCAAGAACCCTGAGAAACGATAAAGCCACAAACCTTTATGCACAACGCAGGACGCGTGGACGCTCATAGGAGAGAAAGAGGGAGACTATTAGAAGCTGCTCTCAGCTTCTTTTTAGTGCAAAGGAAATAAAGTTCCATCAGCACGCTGAGTCGCAACTTGTTTTGACGATGAACTTTCGCCATTGGCGGTAATCATACGAATGGGATTGTTGGAGTAGTATCCGTAGTCATCTGGCAATTCACTATCATTGACAAGATCCTGTGCACTCCCCGTATCTGCTATCCAGTCAAGTTCGAGGTTGATCGCTCCCTTCACGTCTTCTCTACATTCCGCAGGGGTGGCTTTGATTCCCTTTGGGATACATTCATTGCAACCAAAATCTGTGTCACATAAATAGGCACATTTGCATTCAACTCCCCGAAGACAATTGGAAACAGATCCAGCTAACATGGTACCGGTCAAAGCGGCATCATCTACAGCAAGTTGATCAATTTCAAACTGATGTCCCCATGGAAAGGTAACCTTACCCTTGGTGACTGCGTTTCCAATTGGCCTCAAGTTCCCTCGGACTTTCACATGAGACACGTCCGGTGAATCATCAAAACGAATCGATGGACAAACTACTCTTGGCTGAGGGATACAAAATGCCTGAGACACGGATGCAAGCATGGATGCGACAAGACAAACTGCGGCAGGAGACGGCTTAGATGAACTGGCCCCGGATCCTTTAGACTTCGGGGACTTCGGGCTCTTGGGGCTCTTAGAGCGGCTAGAGCTTCGGGATCCCTTCCTTTTCGGGTTCTTAGGGTTTCTCTTTTTATTTTTGCTTTCGCTACTGGCCGAACGGGCAGGAGTAGCTTGTCTTGGTTTTCCCACTGAACCCTCATGAAGGAATTTGCAATCAGCTCCTCTATCACAACGTCCCTGTCTCCAAAACTTGCAAATTTTCTTACCTTTCCCCTTTGGCTTGGGAGAACCAGAACGTTCAGTAGAGCGACCTCTGGTTTTGCTGGGTTTGCGACTTCTGTCACGTGGCTTGGGGACTTCATGCTTGTAAGTACAGTTGTCCTTGCTACAGCCTCCCTTATTCCATGCCACACAATACCCCTTGGGGATGAATCCTGTCTTGCCCTCGACTGCGGGAGCGGAGGGACGACCGGAACCCGAAAGACCTTTGGCAACTCGATCACGATTTGCCTCCAACCTCTCACGGTCAAGGTGGCGTCGCACGGCAGAAACAAGGAAACTGTAGTTTCGTTTCTCGGTTCCTTCATCAGCTCTATGATACTCATTCATATCATGTTGGATGGCCTTGCAATTCTTCACTTGTTTGTAGAAGAGTGTCTCCAATACACTTACATCAGGAGTCTGTACGATACCAGCCAACACTTGATCCCAGTTCGAAATGAAAGACTTCAAATTCTCCCCACGCAATTGGACACTGAACAAATCTTGGAGGGCATAGGTTGCTCCGTGCTTGATGTTGGTACTGAAGTGGTCATGCAACATGAACAACACTTGTCTCCCTCTTACAATCCGTCCAGCAGTGGCTTCTGTCTCTTTGAAGGTATCTACCTTACGGGCGAAGTCGCCAGTGATGATGTTTGTGAGTGCAGAAAGTAACTTTGCATCAAGTGTCGCAAACGGCGCAACCTTCCGGAGCGCTTCAAGAGTCTGTTCTTCTTTCCAAGAATCACTAACCCACTTGAAAGCACTGTCGGGATCGGTTGATGCTGCTACAACTGCTTCTCTGGTCTTAATTCTCCAATTACGATAGGTTTCCGCCAATGGGTATGCTGGGATTTTGATGGTGTCAGCTTCCTTGACTTTAGGTTTGTCATCATGCCTTGGATCAATGTAACCACCAAGAAACTTGATCATTCTTCGCCTGAACTTCTCATCATCATCATCATCGGGATCATCATCACCGTCATCACCGCCGTCTGGAGGATTAGGACCAGCCCTATTCTTTCTGGGCACCTTACGGTTCTTATCCCCTTCAGGTTTATCCACTGGATCAGGTGGTGATGGTGGTCCACTTCCCCCGTTTCCTCCGTTTCCATCTCCTCCATCCCCTGGATCGTCCCCATCAGGTGCATCATCGCCCCCCGGCTCGAAGTACTCCATGTCTTCAGGGCCTAGTTCGGTCGGGGTATACAGATTGGTCGGTGCAGGGGAATTGATCTTATCTGTGGGATGGTTATCACGGCGTCGAGTGGTGGCCTCTCCTCCCGAAGGGCGTTCATCCATGGACGACCTTGCAATGTCCGATTCCTTCTTCACATGAATTGGAGCTTGATACGATGGATCATGATAAATGATTTCAATACCATCCTTTTCATAAGTCTCAGTACCAGGTGAAGTAAAGTTAATCGGTGTTCTTGGAATAGGAGGTCGGGCAACACTCGTCGGAGGTGCTGCGGGTGCAGCCTTACGGGTCGGTGGAACAAACTCAAAGTTTGGGATCTCCGTTGATGCATGAGTTCCGGCTGTGATAGTCATGGCGGCAGTTTCAACGATCGGGCTTGGACGAACCTGAGCAAATTGGGAATCGAGCATACTTTGCAGTTTCAGATAATGTTGCATCTGGGCTTGTACCATGTGTTCAAGCTGTGTGATGCGCTCATTCTGAACCCTTCTCTCTTCCTCAGCTGCTCTTTTCAACTCAAGGATCTCTTGCTCCTTACTCGAAAGTGATTGCCGATGGTTAGCATCAATGACACGTTGATAAGCCTGAATTTTCTCTTTCATCTGAGCTTCACGGAACCTTACATGTTCATGCGCCTCATGCTGTACATTCTCTTTATATTGAGCACCCATATTCAAAAGTTCTTGTTCTTTGATTCTGATAGCATCAAGGGCCCTCTGACTTTCAATGCCCTCGCGGACTCGCAAAGCTTCCTTCAACTCCTCAGTCTTGGCCGTGTGGATCGCTTCAGCCTGAGCTTCGGTGTGAGCCAACACCTCACGATGACGGAGCTCGGCCGCTGTTTCCACAAGGCTTGTCATGGCAGGATCATGTGAGTGGACATGCAAATTCTGCTCGACAAAATTCACTTGAGGATTATCCATTTGCACATTGTGATGGAACGTGTTGTGAACATTCATTTGGTTCAATTGGCGAGTCGGCGGCCCACTCTCCCGAGCGGCTTGGGGGACATAACCACGGTGATTTAAACCCGCATGAGAAGGCACAATTGCGTTACTCAAATGTGGTAAGTGGCGTCTGTCCCTCAAACTTCGCGATTTGTCGGAACCAGTGGGTGTGCTTATATCAACTGAAAATGGAGTGTCTGAAATAGGCAAGGCTCCCGGATTTGCCATGGCTGCGTCAGAGAAAACGGGAATACCGGGGCCCTCAGGGGAAGTACCTGAGGGGGCAGACATGCCTACAAAGAGAAAAGGCGTTACGGCTGATAACCTGTTTGACAGATTAAACAGCCCAGAACAACCAGCAAACAGCGCTTGTTTTGCTTGAGCCATAGCAACACGATAAGTAAGCATAATTAGTATGTACAGTGAACAATATGTACAATAAACAGAAACAGCAGTGGTTCTACAGCATCATGGCATCGAGTTTCGGCTTGCATTTTGACGGGCTCGATGCTACAGGGACTGTCCGTGCATGGAGCGAAATGGTGTCATCCGTGCCATCATGATATGCATTCGTTTGCGCGCTTTTGTTATCCTTCGTTTACAGTTTCACTGTACAGAGAAAGTCGTGCAACTAAGGTCGTCCACTGCATCACGGTACCGAGCTTATTTGGTGAATTCTATGATATTTCCATATGAAAACGTGAACATGTGAGATCCTCGACATCATGGTATGGAGTTGTTTTTTTGGGTAATCTGTCTTGATATTTGTATTTTTTTCCCGTCCTACGCCTTCATGGCTTCCGCCAGGTCGTTCAACATGTTTTATTGCATATGTTGTAAATTGAGATTAATTGATTAATTTGTCTTGATATTTGTATATGCTCGCATGGCAGTTTTTGTTACGCATGCCATGGAGGAGCACTGGAAATGGCAGTGGTTCTACAGCATCATGGCATCGAGTTTCGGTACCCAACTCAGTGTCACACTTATGACCTGTAGTTGTGCATTTGCACTTCGTTGCCGCGGGAGGTAGTTTTGTTCTTGCATTGTGCTTGCATTGTCGTCGCTCGCGTGGCTTGCGGATCAATGACCTGCAGTTGTGCATTGCGGATCTGTTAAATAGCTTGCGTCGTGTTCAAGGTAGGGAAAGTCTGTTCGATCACAGTTGCTGCCATGACCACCGGCGCTTGCGAGTGGAGAGCGGCGCGAGAAGAAGATATCAGGAAGGCTTACGCCGACAAAGAATGCTGGAATGACTTGGACCGCATTACCTCTCGGCACCCTTACAGTTTCGGGTCCATAGAGGAGTGGCCATTGGACGCTGCCGTGATCTGCAAACCTACGGCTCGAGCGTCGGTGCTGCTTGGAAGCATCAAAGTGGCCTGCAGCTTGAAAGACATTTTCGAGACTCTGTCGGTGAAGGTCACCGTGGTGGTGACCATGTGCGCAAATGAAATGGAGATTCGAGGCGCCCCAAAGGATTGGGCGCAGTATTTCCAGCAAGAAAATGTCTATCACGTCAAGTGTCATTTGGAGGACACGACATTGAAGCCGCCGCACCGTTGGCAGGAACGAATCCCTTGTAGAAAAAGCGCCGTGCACAGATCTGCGGTCAGATCCAACGCTTCATCCAAAATTCCTACAGAACTACGCAGGTAGACGCGTACGTCAACCACGCACACCAAACTAGCGCAGCGCGTAAATCCCTAAACTAATTAAACTAAAGCACAACCGTGTCAAAAAGACTGTTTCACCCTCGACTCCCACATGCTGACGTCAAGCTCCTTCTTTTCGCTCCCGACGCAACACGATCAGTCACAGGGAAACACAACGGAACAAACAAACAACGAAAACAAAACACAAACCAAGAAACAGGGAAGAGGACAAGAAACCTCTGTTGGTCTGTCTTATGTCAAGTTATGTGACACAGCAGCTCTTGTTCATTAAATGAACTTCTGACACCAGTCCTTCGAGCCGATGTCTCAACTGGTAAACTCGATTCCAGGTTTCCAGTTAACAAACCTCAAGTTCTTCAAATAAAGGTTTGTTGAAACGATTCCAGCTGCTACAAGTCTACGAAACTCACTTTCCACTAGGTGAATTCAAAAACATCGAAACACTTCCAAAAGTTCTCAAATCAAACTGGTTCTCATCCAAACGTGAATAACCAGCTCATCAGTCACAAGCTGACTAACTTCTCAAGAACGAAGTGATTCACACAAGGTGTCTGTACAACCTTCTTCTGTATACAAAACATAGTCAGAACACAACGTTCCTTCTTCAAATCAACATTCCACATAGAGATAGCATCTCACAGCTTCAAACCTCAATGTAGAATAGAATGTTCTGTTCGACATTGTCAATGTAGGTCAGCCAAATACAGTTGTATCGCTGAAGTCTTTCGACCACTGTAATAGCCAATCCACAATGTAGACCAAAGTCGTCTCAAAACAATGTCGTCCTCACAGAGATAACCAAAGTCTTCTCAGGAACGATAAAATGCACACCATCAGACCAAGTGTATGGTCTTAGGTCACGATGACGATGATGTAGGTATTGTCCTCACAATACCGAAACATCTCATCACAAAACTCTTGGACAAATAAGACGAATAAATATGGCCATTGTCCTCACAATGCCAATGCATCTCATAGTCCAAACTCAAAGTATCGTAGCTTCTCCCCATCAGATACTTCCAGCTAGCTTAAACTCTTCTCCAAGAGTTTCAGCTGTATGTTCTCATCACTTGGAGAGAATAAGCTTCTCAGTGTCGAAGACACAATAAACAAACTCAATGTCAAGCCAATGTAGGTATCTTCAGTTCAAGCAATAAGCTGTACCAGACTCAAGCTGAATCCAGAATAAAGTGTAGAACTGACCAATACGCCACAATCAGTATTGACCTGATCACTGACATCATCCTGAGATGTCAGAAACTGATAAGTTCAAAGACCAATAGAATATTGTGATACAGGTTGGTCACATACAAGATTCCTTCCGCAATAAGTAGAGTGTTCTCTACCAGTCTTCCATGACGCGATGAACTCTTGCAGTAGCCTTCCACGTATCTTCTGTGCATAAGCTATACAACCATGATGAATGGCATGTCGCTTCACCCTTACACAAGGGGTGTTCCCATAGGGCATCAAATTTCCATACCCCCTTTCGACATGACATCTCATCCCATCACATCACTATCGTGTACGGATACCAGTAATATTCGATGATCCGCAGAAAAATGTTCATGTGCCAGATCACATTCATGATCGAAAAGTAGTCAAAGAAGAACACGTCTTCCAAAACACAACGTAGATGATAAAGCATCATCCAAAACTCATCCCTGTCGATTCATGCACAATGTTGTAACTTCCAAATTCAAAATCTTCTTCAATCGCAAAACCAGATGTAGGAATACCAGGTTCATTCCAAAGACTTCTAAAGTCTTTCCAGTACCAAACTCGTCTTCCAAAATCCAGTTCCTCGGATAAACCATGGCGTCAATAATGATGTATCTACAGTGCTGTTGTTTTCCTACAACAAACAAAACAACAACAGAACAAAACAAAACAAAACAAAACAAACACACACACACGAGGCCCAAGACGAAACCTAACGTCACACAATCGGAGTCAACACGGAAACAAAGGCCAACTGTTTCAGCTAATCCGCACCTTCGCGAAGAAGGTAGGCGTATGAAAAGAAAACGCAAGTGAAATAATATCACTCGTGCAACTCATCTCAAATTCAAAACAAGTGAAGTACAGTTCACAGTCACTGCACAACAAATTCAAAACACTCTGAATGAAAATCGTTCACAGTTAGGGTTCCGACTAGCTAGGATCGGCACAGAATGAGGAAGCGGTGAGAGACATTCTAAGACAGAACAGCTCTCACAGTTTCTCCATTGCAAAGATCGCTGTCCCCCTTTCAACGTCTGATCCATCCTAATGATCTCGGAGGTGTGATATGTCTTGTCTAAGTCCATGTTATCCCATGAAGGTGCAATGTGTCCGCAATCATGGCATCAGATTTTCCCGGAAGATTTTCCGCTTAGTTAGACTCAGATTCCGTCTGAGTTTCTTCCCAGGTTCTCATCATTTGCCATGACAGCTCAATTGCATCACACGTACATGAATGCATTCCGAAACAAACTTCACAACCAATGCAAGCACACAAGCATGAACGCACAAGTTCAAACCCTGCTCAACAACAGCAAGTTCGATCAAAACAATATCAATCTTCTTCATGATGTCTCCCTCAGATCTGTTAGCAACTCCAAGTTCTGAATACCTTCACGAACGTTGCTCTCGCTATCGTCATTGAGAGACATACGACAACAAAACGAACCTCAAACAACTAACAGAACAAAGCAAAATTGTATCTACTGTGCCAATCGGTGTATCTTCCCCCCTTTTAAACTCACGCTTGATGTCTGTGCTCAACCATATCGTCCTTTCTGAAAACAACAAGTGAACCTCGAGTTGACAAGAATCAACTATTCTCTTGTTGCCACAACAGACGAATTGAAGTGCCTTTGGCACTCTGCTCAGGGGTATACCCGACATTATTCGCGTGTCCCCTGTATTTGGACATACCCCAACGGGGAAAATGCTGCCGTACCCGCCGATGGCTCATGACGGGCAATTGGTGAAACACACCGAATGCGACCCGTGGTCTCTTCGACCACTTGGCAAGGTGGGGACTTAACATCCTTCACTTCGAGAGCCAAAGGGTAGCTCATTGGTAACTCCCCCATCTTAGCCGGGCTGTAACCGACGAACTTCGCCACCAGAAGCGACGGCTGAGGTGCCATCATAGGTCTCGGTGGTACCATAGGTGGCACTGACGGTGGAGGTGGTAGGTGACTAGGACCTAAGCTCACACCAGGTGCCGGCGTTAGCGGTGCTGTTGGCGGGCTACTTTGTGACATACCAGGATGTCCCATGGGTGGCTGCGGAGGATCGTATGCTGGAGCTCTCTCTGTTGGTGTCCCCTTTTCAATCCTCTCAGCAACCAATTTCATGTTCTCCTGAAGCTTATCCATCGCTTCAAGAAGCTGTTCCATAACCTCCTTCTGGGATTGGTCCCGCTCTACGCGGTTTTGATTGTTCTTCTTGAGAACGTCCCCCATGGATACATTCAGCGCCCATTCCAGGTGCTTCTTTAACTTGGTGTATTCACCAACGACCGCACCCACGCGGCTGGTGTTGTGGTTCACACCTGCGGCCAGTGATTCTAATGCCCTTGCCATGTTGTTGACCGCCTCACCTACGGCCTCAAGGCTCCGGCAAAGGTCTTGTTGAAGAACATGCGTACTCTTGATAAGGGTATCAAGCCGGTCCGTCGAACCCTTCAGTGCAGCAACCATGGACGTGATTCCCACAGCCAAACCTGTGGTAGAGGACAGTAGGTCCGCTGCATCATTGGGTTCAAATGGTTCATGCATTCTCATCCTTGGAGATCTCGATCTATCATCATCTCTTCCAGCATCTCTTTCCTCTTTGTCTTCTCCAGGCACATGAGCAGTGTTCTGCTCTCCTTCTTTCTCTGATTCCGTCTCATCATTTCCTGCCTGTGCCGTCAACGGTGGATTCTCAGACAAGGGGAGTTCTCCTGCTGCCTCTGGAGCTGCCGGGGCTGCTGGAGCTGGCACGTTCGCTGCCATGAATCGTTCGAGTCTCCTAGTCAAGGCCTGATGCACTCGCTGGGATAAGCCGGGGCCCAAATACAGCTTGGGCATAATCTGCAATTCAACTTGACGATCCATCTACTGACCATGCAGGTTACAACTCAACCATTTCATGCCATGCCAAGCACAAACTCTCTCGTGTTCATCCTAAGGTGCGTGACGCACACCTTAACAGATGATTCACACTTCCGACAACGATCACACTTCTTATTACCCCAAGATGCGTGCCGCACATCTTGATAGGTAATGTGCAACCAATCAAACTTCAATGTCTCAGACAAAACGAAAATAATGCAGACCGATGCAAACATGCAAACTCAACTCACATCCAAACTGTCAATCCATGCACAACCCTTCACATGACTGCAAAACAGATCACAGTGGTTTCTGCGCATAAAACCCATAGACATGTCATGCAGCAAAAGTGAAAACCAGTGCAAAACTCATGACAGCTGACATCGAAACTGCTCAAACTCGGTCTCACAAGTCCAAATTCTGTCCGTTCAAGTCCAGTCCAGTCCGAAATCGTCCACAACTCTGAAATTTCCAAATTGCCAATGAGTGTGCCAAAAGAAACTTCCCAGACATCTCAAATTGCTATTCCACTCCAACCACAGCTGGACAGCTCTTTCATCACAGCTTTTGCATCTCTCCTCGCAGCTGTCATCGGCGTCCAAGCCTAGCACTACCACCCGGTTTGGAAACCCTAAAAACCTATACGTTAGGAGGAAACCTGCCCACTCAGATGATCTTGTGAGCATCCGCGGCAGACTTGAACAACAAGTTGCCATTCTGGTCGAACTCCAGAGCCTTCATAGTGCCTTGCCAACGATATTCGTTGGGTTTGTACTTCAGAAGGATCCCCGCCTCGGCCTTTTGGAGATAGCCAATGGCGGTCAATTCGACCTCAACCAGGACATAATCCTTGGCACAGAACTCACCCTTGGGACCTTCTGGCGTCCAATCATTGAAGTACTGCGCACGCTCAACGGCGGCCACGGGGTCTTTTCGTAGTCCAAACCTTTTGGAATATTCGTCAGGCTGAATCTCCTTGCCATTGTTCAAGTCCTCAAACTGCTTAGGAGTCAAAGCCAACCAAAGACGAATGGACTCCATTGCCGTTGATGCCAAAGGATCTCAAAGCGATCGTTAGGGCAGTTGAAATGCAAAGCACTGAGCCAAAGTTGTCTTATAGTAAAACAGCAAAAGTGGAATGAAATCTGTACATACATGAGAAGTCCAAATACGCCTTCAAGTCAAGTTCAACAAAAGCACACTGCTCCATACTTCGTCTCCCACTTAGACAGTATGTCGAGCAACAAACTGACATCACATTTACATTCATTTCCAGTCAGTTTCACGTTTCCGCTTCGGAACCTATGCAAGTCGTAATCGCCCCTGCTTTCCAGTTCCCTACTTCTTTCCTTCTGATTTGATCTATCACCTGAGCCTATGCACGTCTGCAATCCAGCCCATGTGTGAACCTTGCAACGTCTTGCAATCTGGTCCACGTTTTGACTTTCTACAACCTTTCTTTCCTTTTTGGAACCTATGCAAGTCGTCTAGTCGCCCCTGCCGTCCAGTTCCCTATGGACCTATGCAGCGTCTCTGCCATCCAGCCCATTTCTTTCCTTTTGGTTGTAAGTCAAAACTCTTTCAACTCAAGTAAATTGCAAATCTCAAATCCCAAGTTCCCTCTTTTGCTTTTCACTCTGAGCAACACGCTAAAGCAAAGCTACACTACCGTTCTACTCATCTCTCAGGATACTCTGCAAAGCTCCAATGCTGCAAATCTCGTTGAACTCCATGCCAGCCTTCTGGTAGTACAAGATGTCCACTCAACATGGCCCAAGGTTCGCAAAGGAAACCCTCCAGGGTCGACTAACATCACAAGCATCTTGTTCTCAAACTACATTTCTACCAAAGGAAATGCCATAGCCAACGTAGGCAAATCACACTGGCAATCATTGCTATAAAGACCATAGAGCTCGTCTCACAGTCAAAATCGGCTTGCAGATATCTCCATGTTCATCCATCCATCTAGAGAGATTCGATACGATTGCTCTAAGCCAAAAGGGAAAATACATGAGCCAAAGTATCTTCACATAAGGTTCTGTCAGTCTGACAACAACTCCAGAGTACCTACCTGTCTCAGGGTTCAATACACTTTCTCTGCATCTGTCCCAGTCTCCACGGCTACATTCGTTCCAAATTTCACAAACAAACTGCAACAATCCAAGCAACGTAAGTCATACCTGACCTGCCTGTGACAATACACAACTGTCCAAGTTCCGGTCAAAACATGAAAACAAACTCACAGCAAAGTTTCCTGTTTCGTTTCAAGTTCAGTTCAAAACAGTTTCCACTTCCTACACAACTCAGGTCGTTTCCATTGACTTACAGTACTACATGCTCAACGCAAACACTTCCACAACTGCAGCTCAAATCGACATCCGTGGTTACCTGATGCATCTGAGAAATCAAAACCAATGTTCCCAAACAGGCAAACAAAGTTCACTCTGACCATGCTTACTCACAGTCCGTTGTCAACCAACAATCTCAACACCAAGTTCCACTGTGCCTTCAGTGCCATGACGGTTCCTATCTCTCTCTCTCTCTCTCAGCACTCCAGTACCTACACTGCCAGGCAAATCATCATGCTTCAGGCTTCAATCTCAAGGTCACCAGTCAGTGCAAACATCCGTCAAGCCCCACTGTTCCTGCACACTACCGAACCTCAGGTGCTCAACTACTCACGTCTTATCACAAAAAATGTGTGGCAACTAAACCAAGGTCACTGACAAAGCAAATTCGACCCTCCAGGTTCTCATGCCAACGTTTCTCAAATGTGGCAACTAAACCAAGGTCACCGACCCTCCAGGTTCTCATGCCAACGTTCCTCATATGTGGCAACTAAACCAAGGTCACTGACCCTCCAGGTTCTCATGCCAACGTTCCTCATATGTGGCAACTAAACCAAGGTCACCGACCCTCCAGGTTCTCATGCCAATGTTTCTCATATGGTTTCAACTCTTTCTAGTGATTCTCCAGGCTCTCTCTCTCTCTCTCTCTCTCTCTGCCAAAATCACTAAGCTTTCTAGTGACTCTCCAGGCTCTCGTTGCCAAAGTCACCAAACAATCTCTCTCTCTCACTAGTGACTCTCCAGGCTCTCTCTCTCTCTTGCCAAAGTCACCAAACTTCTCACACAACCAAATGCAGATCTCACATGCAACCCAACTGCAACGCACTCTCACATGCAGCTCAGTCGTTGACACCTATTTCTCTCACGCTTACCACTACTGTCAGAAACTCTATCGCCTATACCTACCACATCTATTATACAGCACTGGGTCAAAGGTATTTCAACCTTGCAGTGTCCTGTGGTATCTGCCTAAGATATGCTCACGCATCTCACAAATCTGCCTCTGCATCTCAACTTCCAACTCTCTGAGGTGGTCACGGAACATCGCTATGATGTCTCGTTGGTTTGCATTCAGGCGAACATCTTCAAGTAACGGCAAAAGCCATTCCAATAGAACAAGCAGAATCTGTATCAGTCGAAAGACACTCGTCACCCTCTCTAATCGAATAATCCAACCAATGTACCGTTCTTCCATTGCTTCACGTAACGGCCGGTTGTCACGACGATTGTCCATTCTCAGTACAGGTTGTATGGCGATACTTCTCTTGAGCTTAAACGCTTCGGTTCCAACCAAATCAAGTGGTTTCTCAAATTTTACATTCAAGGACTTCTAGGCCAGTTGTCGGAGTCTTCACTTGTCCAAACACCTCACCTGTGTCTCCAGGACCTACTCCCAACTTCAACCTAAGATTGGTAGGTTACCTATTTCTCTTTATTTCTCCAGAAAACCAGGATCAATTGAGATTGACTCTACATTGGTGGTGGAAGTTTCGATGTTGAATGACGTCCATATAATTATCTATTAAATTATATGGCGTATCGACTTGAAGTAAGGTAAGCGTATCCATGTAAGTATATTGCTTACACAAACTAACCTTACTACAAATGAAAAATGCCGCAGTCAACGCAAATGCACCACAGTCGGACTTATTATTATTTCCTTTTTGATTCCAGTAATTGCACTGTCGGGGGTCAATCCAAGGCCGGTCATGATTCCAGCTGAGCAAGATTCTGGTGCATTGGATGGGCCATGATTCCATCACTGACAAACGTTGACACAAAGTGACTTGATGCTAAGTGTCAGAGCACCCGATAATTCCCCAATTTTTGGGTGGGAGTGAAAAAACGGGGTGGGTGACAAAAATTGCCCTTATTTAAAAGGGACACCCTCCCTCCCACCACTTGATTGGGAACAGCCACAACATTTCCATCTATGATGTGATGTGTGACCGATGTGGATTGCTTCCAATGAAATTGTTGAAAACCACATCGAGAGTATTGAAATTGGATTTTGAAATAGAACGCCAACTTGTTTGCGTCACCAAGTTTGGTTGTATGTTTCAACCTTTGACAATGTTTGTTTACCACCAAACCAAGAGAGTTTAAGTTGATCCTTATTTGTGAGACTTCACAAATTTTTGTTTGGAGAAATAAGGCTTTCATCTTTTTTCAAAAGAGTGACATCTTATTTCTCCAGAAAACCAGGATCAATTGAGATTGACTCTACATTGGTGGTGGAAGTTTCGATGTTGAATTGACGTCCATATAATTATCTATTAAATTATATGGCGTATCGACTTGAAGTAAGGTAAGCGTATCCATGTAAGTATATTGCTTACACAAACTAACCTTACTACAAATTAAAAATGCCGCAGTCAACGCAAATGCACCACAGTCGGACTTATTATTATTTCCTTTTTGATTCCAGTAATTGCACTGTCGGGGGTCAATCCAAGGCCGGTCATGATTCCAGCTGAGCAAGATTCTGGTGCATTGGATGGGCCATGATTCCATCACTGACAAACGTTGACACAAAGTGACTTGATGCTAAGTGTCAGAGCACCCGATGATTCCCCACTGTGACAAGTGCTCTGGCAGGACCAATTCGACTTTGTTTGCTTGTCTAAGCCAGGGTGCTTCGAAGTTCATCCTTGAAGGTTCATCCGAAGGGTTGCTATGGCTTGCAACCCTCGCGAACCACGGAGAAAAGCAGCATTTGTATTCAAATTCAACATACTCAGCAACCAAGGCTGCTCTAAGGTCGGTCGAGGCATGGGCCCTAACGAAAGCAGACCTTGCTGCATCGTTGTCCAAGTAGTGGACTACAAGTTTGCCCAATATATGCTTCGACCATATCTTGACCGAGACCAGCAAAGGGAAAATCTCCAGCTCATAGATTGGATGGTTCAATTTCGCCAAGAATTCTTCAAGCAGGGGCTGTGGGAGGTAAGCACCAAAGAAGGAAACTACCTTCCCACTTGGATTCACCAAGATTCCGCCTATTGAAGCCGGCTGTGCGTTGGTGGGTTCAAAAGCACCGTCCGTAAAAATTATCCACGTCTCATTGATATCACGGTTGATCGAAACCTGCCTGCTCGACAATAGGTGTTTCTTCAATGTTTCCAATGCCGATCTAAGCTGATCGTCAACGCGGATGGACGGACCCGGTTTTCTTGAGTGCCACGACAGGACCTTGGTGGCCGCATTCAGTCTCCTTCCAAAAACGAAGGTCCGAAACCAGACTATCCTGCCATGCAATCTTTCAAGGGTCTTGGTTCCCACGAAGTTCTGGCTTAGGACTTCGTCAATGCATTCGAGAAGTTCCTTCGACCTCTCCTCCGTGTGTCCAACTTTGACCTCTCGGTTCCCCACGTTCTCTGCGTCGACCACCAGCCCCAAAGTCTTGAAGCATTCTGAAAACGGGGGTGCCTTTGATCCTTCCGAGGCAAAGTTTATGCCAAGCAGCTTGAACAAAGCTTCCGCATAAAATGTGGTGTCCAGCTCAAGACCCGACGGCGAGAGAGCAGTGTAGTCGTCGAAGAACACCGACCAAGGAATGCAGAGACCCTTCGAGCCTATGAACGCAATTGCAGACGAAATCCTGAGGAAAGCCGAAACACTGCCAGTGGCCCCGAAGGGTAACGCCAAAACTCTGAAAAATGCAACTCCTCCACCAGGTTTCTTCACAGCGATTCTGAGACTCTCCGAATGTGGCATCCACCCCAAATTGCTTGTAGGCCGACTTCAAATCAAATGTCCTTCCCAAAAGTCCTTTGCCATTGTTTGCAAAACTCTGGGAGTCAAGTAGGACAGAGATGCCTGCCAATATTTCATCTATGGCGTCAACCCTCAGCTTTTCTGACATGCCAAAGGCCGAATTTACCCCACAGATCGAGAAGTCGTCGATGAGACGTGTCTTCTCTTTCTGCTGAATTGGGAACCTTTTCGCTATGAATTGTTTGCCCAGGTCAGGGTGAGGTTCTTCAGCCAACCAGCCGTTTGCCACCTCTTGCATGGTTTCATCCCACGCTACCTGGTCAACCGGCATCCAGTCAGATGATTCCAGGGAGGCCACAACTGCCATATTGAGCCCCTTCGCCATACCTTCAAGCTGTTCCATGGAAGAGTCTGGTGGCTTCACTCTTGTCTGGAAAACGCCCGAAGACTGGGCCCACCCCGTCAGGGGGAAACCCTGACAGATTTCGTCAACGATCTTCGAGTCTGGGTACTCAAGGTCCTGCAGAATCTCTCTCCACAACAATAGCTTCTTGTCTTTAAGCAAAGGTTGAAGGTGCGCCGGGAGACTGGCATGGAGTTGTTGCTCTTCTGCTCTGAGCTGGACGGCTCTTTTCATCCATTTTTTCAGGAAGTTGGCACGCTTGGCCTTGATCTCAAACGGGCTGCTAAGGAAGACTTCCTCAAGGACTGCCCTCATCAATGCAGGAACTCGAGCAAAGGCTCGCCTCGGATGTCCTATTGCGTGGGCATCCTTTATGAAGTCCGATGGGTCCCTCGGGATTCCAAGAGTGAGAACTTCGAAATGTGCCCCTTCTTCAATCGAGGCAGCCCAAGTGTTTGACTTCCTCCTCCATTCGTCCCGTGTGAACCCCCAATGCAATTGACGATGGATAACGTTGGTACCTTTTGGGAATTCTTGCAACAGCCTTTCGATGTCTTGATAGCCGACGGGAATAGCTGTTTTGACTTCCCAGCCATATTCGGCTAAAACCTGTTTCAGCTTGTTGCCTCTGCTTTGTGCTGCAAATAAATTCCTTTTCCCAACGCTTGGATCCACCATAAGTTGTTGTTGCAGACTCTGGCAGGGGCTAAGGCCACGACACTTGGCTTCGTTCAGGCAAATTGACGCAAACCTTTGGCACAAAATTGTAGGGTAAGCGGCTTCTTCTGCTGTCGGGAAGAATAGTTTGCCGTTGACCCAGCGCGGTTTCCATGAATCATGTTGATGCTGTCCATCGCAAAGAATCCCCAGGCTTTCCAGAATATTTGTGTCTGGCTTCCTTGGGTTGTACGACCAAAATTTTGACTTCTTGTCCCTGGTTCCTCCATGCATGCAATGCTGCAAAATTGTAGAATGGCCAGGGTACTTGTCAAACAGCTTCAACATGAAACTTGTAAGCCAAAAAAGACTGTTGAGTGGATTTTCGACTGTAACCGCAACGCCCAGTCCAATGAGAAACAAAATAAGTTCGACCATAGCTGAGTAGGATGCATTTGCTTCCAGAACCCTTTGGTGTTCTTGCTCGGTCAAGCCTGTTAGCCCGTCCGGGTATGATTCGCTACGGAGAGGTCTAGGCGGATTGGAAATGCCTGGAACCTTCCTCTCCCTGGCTTTTGAGGCCGTACCACAACTTGGCGCAAAATGCGCCAGCAAAAGATCTTCACGCTCTGCTTCAGCGAACTTGCAAACTGTGTTGAAATCGTGCGGTCTTGTCAAATCAAACGATGCAACCGGAAAATTCTCGGCTCTTTTGGGGTTTTTGTCCACTGCTAACACTCTGAAGCCAAGGTTTTTGCACGCTTTACTGAATCGACAAGACCCGGCAAAAATTTCCAAAATCAAGCCAGAACCCTTGTTAGGCTCGTCTTCTGTATCAAAAGATTCTGCTGAAGTTTCTGGAGCGAAAACTGTTGAATTGCAAAACGAGTCACCTGCACTGAAATTCGGTTCATCGCAAAAAGGTGCACATGCACTTCCCGTGGTTCCAAGTGAGGATTGATAGGGGCCCGGAACAACTTCGTGATCGCTGCACCCCTCACTTGAAACCTTTTCCTGTCAACTGGCACGGCACTTCACTGCCCCGTGCCCGGGTTTCAGACACTTCATGCAATCGTGCATGCCAAACCTGCATCGGCCGCCCTTGACCGGGTTGTTGCAGCCCTTGGACATGTTGAAATGCCAACACATCGGCTTTCCTGATTCTGTCTTTCGGGCCAAACCTGTAAGCTCATCCGGCAACTGTGGAGCCGGCTTGTCTGTCGATCTTGGGCGCTTGAAAGGTTTCTTCGGGACTGGGCTTGGCCGGCTCGGTTCTGCCTCCAATGGTCTCTTTGGAGGTTGCTGCGCTGTCACCTTTGGCATTGCTATCAGGTGAACGTTGATTCTGGGATCATGCATCAACCTTTCAAAGGGCTCCTCAAGAGGTGGTCTGCTTTGAGCGACCCCTTGTGTTCTGATGCCAAAATTGAGAAAATTTCTCTGTCTGCTCGCATCACTTGAGTCAAGGTGATAGCACTGAAGTTGCTGGGGGCATCAGAGACCAGGGTGGACATTAATTTGTCCAACCACTTCTGGCACACGCTCCATGACAACAAATTCACGAGGTCAAACGCCAGGTGGCGCCTTTGGAGCGCGAAATACAACTTGAGTTCCGTGCTGGTGTCAATGTCCTGCAAGTTCGAGACCACCGTCTGCTTCAATGCCCCTTGTTCCAGTGTGATCATTGTCTTCGACTTGTTTTTCGCCTCTGTCTGCACCTCGCTCTCCCTGGAGTGGCACCTGCTGGGGTGCAGGTACGTAATACTCCCACTTTCCAGCACATTGTAAGCTGCGTCTATGAGAGAATGAGCGGGTTGTTGCTCTGGTGTGCGCGGTAATCCTGGCAATCTCTTCTTCTGGGCATCAAGTCTGCTCTGCTTCTCTATGAACGGGAGCTTTCGAATCGGCTCTGAAGCATCTGCACATGCCGACTGAGTCTTCATCTCAGCAATAAGGAGGGTGCAAGACTCAAAGTGCAACCTCCTGAGGATTGCTGTCGTGCCCAATGTAGACTGAGTTTCAAACACCGCATCTGCCAGTTTGGTGAATTCATCATCTGAAACTGGATTCTGCGGGCTGCCCAAAGCGAAAGCAAGCGTCGAGAAAGAACCAATGTTTTGACCCTGTAGCTTCTCAAATAGTCCATCGTGCATCTCTTCACACCGTTTCTGAAAAGCCTTCTCGGAGTCAATGAGCGCCATCACCCTGGGTCTAAAAAACGATCACAGTTTTAAAAGGTTTGGTTTCGTTTGTCCTCATTTGGAGCCACAGGACACGCAAACATTCACAACTATTTACCTCTACTGAGGAGTTGCAAGTTGCTCACACAGGTCATCTGTTGCCATGCTGACAGTCGACCAAAGATGGAGTGATCATGTTGCACTCACAGATTACGGATAACAAAATCCTTAACAGATTTGAAAAATGTTCAAGTTTTGCCACCATGATTGGCTCAAAGACGTGTGATGCATGTTTCCACTACTTGAACAAAACTGAGAGGCAGCCTGTTTCCTCGATTTTACCGCAATCTTGAGGTGAGCGGTGTGTTCGAAGCTCGCCAGCAGTGGCTGCAGCAAGGTGTATCCCACCTGAGAGACGCCGGTGGTTTATAAAGGCTTCCATTGGCCATTTCGACCTTTCGGCCACAAAGCAAATATCGCTTGTGGTCCTCTTGGATCAGATGAAGCATCCTTGACTTAGGATGCTGCCTCAATTCTGTCCCAGCCGGGGCCTTTGGAGCACTGACCATACGGGCTGCATGTGTCGCAGCAGCTTGTTCCTCCTCTGAACTCGAAGAGGTATCACTGCCTGACCCAAGGTCCTCTCCTGCCTCCTCATCCAAATCTTGCTGCTGCCGATCGACTGGCTCCCAGGCCACATCGTCCTCTTCAACTGAAAGGACTTCGACCTTGACATCTGCTGTCATCATCCCTGATCTGGTCGCGTTTGGGTTGAAGGATCCTTGTCGTATGCGCTCCAGCATGTGGTTCAGCACCCTCAAGGGACTTGCAAGTGAATCCCTGGAGTAGGTCAACACCGACTTCATGCGGCCTGTGTGGCCACCCAGGATTTCCCTGTCAGGTATGGAGGCACCAAACTTCGCCAGGAAGCTCAGCAACGTAGCTTTACATGAGTGGCTCGAAATCTTGCAAGCCTCTGGCAAACCTCCATTCCTGTCCAGGATCATTTTGACCCACTTGCTGAACTCTCCCGTGCTGAGTGGCCGAACCGTTGCTGATCCCTCACCATCAGGTGCTGGCATCAAAGGTACACCTGACCCAAATTGATCGCCCAGCTGTTGCCGGAGCTCCCACCAAGTTCTGACCCAGTTGCCCTGCACGACTCCTAGTGCTGGCCCAACTGCTGCCATGACTCCACCTCTCCAGGCATTCGCTTTCTTGGTTTTGCCCTCTTTGATCTTGAGCTCGACAAAAACTGGATCATTGGGGTCCGGGTCCATCACCACCTCGTCGGTGTGCTGCATGTCCATCCACCTTGACCTGGTGTAGACCGCCACCAACGCTGCACCACTGACCAATCTATCCCAAAAAAGGGCAGATTTGTCATGCAAAACGCCATGTAGAATCGACAGCTGCTCGACGGTGAAAGGGTCAGACTGTTTCAATACTGTCTCACCCACTCTCCTGGAAGCCCCGATGCATCTCTTAGAAAGCAGTCTCTGACTGAGCCCTTCGATGCCAAAGACGAATTCTGTAAATCTTATGGCTTCCACAATAGATCTGAGTCTACTCAAGGCAATGCCGCTGTTTCTCAAGTCACAAAAATATGCATATAGGAAAGACTCGTCGCCTGGAACTTGGACCTTGGCCTCTCGTAGCTTCTCAATGTACTTGAGCATGGAGTTGGCTCTCTTGATCAACGTGGCTGGAGCCTTCCCTGATAAAATATCCCTGAGCATACGAAGTTGTTCGGCAAGACCTGCTATAGGAGATGTAACTGCTTCACTGTTTCGTGAATTTCGGGAAACTGCGAAATGATATCAAACCACCTTTTCAGAGCAACATCCATCTTGGCCTCTTGGTCTTCTTTCCAAGAAATTGCATCTGTATTGGCAACGATTTGCCTCCAGTGGTCAGCCACCAAAATTCGCCTGGGCGTCTTTGTAGGCTTCTCCAGTTGCTCCCGTTGTGGGTCTGCTGGGCAAGCCAAACGCTTCCATTTCCGTTGAGGGCTGACACAAAATGGTTTGTTGCAAAAGATGCTTCCCCAAATGCCCTTTTCCCAAGGCAGTTCTAGGTCCGGGCTTGGATCCAGGTCCAACCAAGTCCTTTCCAGCATATCTGGGGTAAGGAACTGTGGTGAGTGTTCATCTCTTTGTGAATCACCCGGCAAAACCCCGTCATCAAACTGTGATTCGGCTGAACCCATATCCACGATGTTGAGGAAAACGCTTGTTGTAAAATATACGGCAGTGCTGTGCAGTTGCAAGAAAATACCAAAACACCAAGGCTGAAGATTGCAAGCCGTGCTGTGAATCACTTACCAGGATGTTGAGTTTCAATGTCCCACAGAAGCCAAACAAAAGTTGCTATGACTCCAAGACAGAAACCGCTGGCTAAATGAAAAGCAAACCACGACTGAGATTGCAAAGAAGGCCTCTGGAATGCGGTGCGCCCTTTGTCACGCAATGTATCGGCGCGAAAACGAGCAACCATGCACTGACAAAAATTGCCCTTATTTAAAAGGGACACCCTCCCTCCCACCACTTGATTGGGAACAGCCACAACATTTCCATCTATGATGTGATGTGTGACCGATGTGGATTGCTTCCAATGAAATTGTTGAAAACCACATCGAGAGTATTGAAATTGGATTTTGAAATAGAACGCCAACTTGTTTGCGTCACCAAGTTTGGTTGTATGTTTCAACCTTTGACAATGTTTGTTTTCCACCAAACCAAGAGAGTTTAAGTTGATCCTTATTTGTGAGACTTCACAAATTTTTGTTTGGAGAAATTAGGCTTTCATCTTTTTTCAAAAGAGTGACATCTTACTTACCTCCAGGCAAGTTGTCGGAGTCTTCACTCGTCCAAACACCCCACTTGTGCCTCCAGGATCCGCTCCCAACCTCAGCCTGTCGAGATATTCTCAATGCTCATCTCCAGGCAAGTTGTCGGAGTTCTCACTTGTCCAAACACCTCACTTGTGTCTCCAGGACCTACTCCCAACTTCAGCCTGTCGAGATGTACTCAAGCACTTCACACAAAAACATGTCATCTCAGGCAATCAATTGACAAGTCACAATTCTCAAATGACCTAACAGCCAACATGCCCAAAGAGTGAAACAAAACACGTTACCTCAATCGAGAATACTCATGCTCTGCGATGCCCTTGACTCTACACCAGCAATGTACCAACCTAGTGTCGACTGCAAATCCTTAGTACAAGCTCAACACAGATCTCGCGAAAACCTCGGAGCTCAATACGAACGATTCCAGTTTCACCTTAGATAGTGTCCTTAGTACACTGCAGCAAGGGTCAGCGGAGAATGGTGTGGGTAGCTCCGTAGAGCTCCGCTACCATGTAGAAAAAGCGCCGTGCACAGATCTGCGGTCAGATCCAATGCTTCATCCAAAATTCCTACAGAACTACGCAGGTAGACGCGTACGTCAACCACGCACACCAAACTAGCGCAGCGCGTAAATCCCTAAACTAACTAAACTAAAGCACAACCGTGTCAAAAAGACTGTTTCACCCTCGACTCCCACATGCTGACGTCAAGCTCCTTCTTTTCGCTCCCGACGCAACACGATCAGTCACAGGGAAACACAACAGAACAAACAAACAACGAAAACAAAACACAAACCAAGAAACAGGGAAGAGGACAAGAAACCTCTGTTGGTCTGTCTTATGTCAAGTTATGTGACACAGCAGCTCTTGTTCATTAAATGAACTTCTGACACCAGTCCTTCGAGCCGATGTCTCAACTGGTAAACTCGATTCCAGGTTTCCAGTTAACAAACCTCAAGTTCTTCAAATAAAGGTTTGATGAAACGATTCCAGCTGCTACAAGTCTACAAAACTCACTTTCCACTAGGTGAATTCAAAAACATCGAAACACTTCCAAAAGTTCTCAAATCAAACTGGTTCTCATCCAAACGTGAATAACCAGCTCATCAGTCACAAGCTGACTAACTTCTCAAGAACGAAGTGATTCACACAAGGTGTCTGTACAACCTTCTTCTGTATACAAAACATAGTCAGAACACAACGTTCCTTCTTCAAATCAACATTCCACATAGAGATAGCATCTCACAGCTTCAAACCTCAATGTAGAATAGAATGTTCTGTTCGACATTGTCAATGTAGGTCAGCCAAATACAGTTGTATCGCTGAAGTCTTTCGACCACTGTAATAGCCAATCCACAATGTAGACCAAAGTCGTCTCAAAACAATGTCGTCCTCACAGAGATAACCAAAGTCTTCTGAGGAACGATAAAATGCACACCATCAGACCAAGTGTATGGTCTTAGGTCACGATGACGATGATGTAGGTATTGTCCTCACAATACCGAAACATCTCATCACAAAACTCTTGGACAAATAAGACGAATAAATATGGCCATTGTCCTCACAATGCCAATGCATCTCATAGTCCAAACTCAAAGTATCGTAGCTTCTCCCCATCAGATACTTCCAGCTAGCTTAAACTCTTCTCCAAGAGTTTCAGCTGTATGTTCTCATCACTTGGAGAGAATAAGCTTCCCAGTGTCGAAGACACAATAAACAAACTCAATGTCAAGCCAATGTAGGTATCTTCAGTTCTTTTTTTTTCCTCGAGTTCGGCCGGTGTTGCACTGTGGCACGGTCCTAACATGAGCATAAGCAATATAAAACGCCATCTGTACACGGACCAGAAAAGATCCGATTATGCAGGCAAATCACAACGAACCAAAAAAACACGCAACTCAGCCAGACGACCCGCAAATCCCCCAGCCAGACTTGCGTTTCGTCTCGAGAAACAGCAAACCAGACACACAAAAAAGGGCAGAGCCCGAACAGAAACACCCACAAAAAGATTTGCCACTGTGCAAAGGTGACACAGTGGTCTAGCCACTGCATCATACAAATACATGCAAAGGTAGGTATCTTCAGTTCAAGCAATAAGCTGTACCAGACTCAAGCTGAATCCAGAATAAAGTGTAGAACTGACCAATACGCCACAATCAGTATTGACCTGATCACTGACATCATCCTGAGATGTCAGAAACTGATAAGTTCAAAGACCAATAGAATATTGTGATACAGGTTGGTCACATACAAGATTCCTTCCGCAATAAGTAGAGTGTTCTCTACCAGTCTTCCATGACGCGATGAACTCTTGCAGTAGCCTTCCACGTATCTTCTGTGCATAAGCTATACAACCATGATGAATGGCATGTCGCTTCACCCTTACACAAGGGGTGTTCCCATATGGCGTCAAATTTCCATACCCCTGACTTGGTAGCTTCTTGTTTGGAACAGTGGAAAATTGTTTGTGGCCAACTCTGGAAACAGTCCATGCTGGCAGTGACCATTTTTTTTGGCCGGCGCCCTTTTGCCTTTCGGCGGGTCACCACTTGAGGCTTACTCGCGGACCAGCGGGGAATCGAACCACCACCGGCAGTCTCTACCAACTGAGCCACGAGGACACCTTCCATGCTGGCAGTGACCAGGGGCGAATCCATGCACGTGCTCTTCCATTGCTTTGGAGGCATCAATCGAAGCGTTGGGGTTTTATGTGCTTGGCTCGTCGTGGATTACAACTACTCTGCAGATGCCGTCCAGTTGCTGCTTGAGAAGAGACCTGCCTTGCGCCCTTGGGACAATCGCCCCTGTCTTGGAGGCCTTGTGGCAGCTGGAAGGTTTGCGGGCCAAGTGGCACATGGAACTGAGTGCGGCGGGCAGAAATTAATTTGCACCACTGTTCGCCTGGAGAGACTGTTCGTGGCGAACGTGCTAAATCAGTAGCCAAGTGTTGTTAGTCTGTAAAGATTGTTCGATCCTGTAGAGACATGAGAAATACAGTGAAACAGGTGTCATCCATGCCATCGTGATATCGAACTTGCTTTTGCGGAATCATTCACTGCGTTCACAAATTAATTTGCACCACTGTTCGCCTGGAGAAACTGTTCGTGGCAAACGTGCTCAATCAGTAGCTATGTGTTGTTTGTCTGTATTGATCGATCCTGTAGGGACATCGGAGAAATGCAGTGAAACAGGTGTCATCCATGCCATCATGATATCGAACTTGTTATTGTGGAATCATTCACTGCGTTCACTTGTTGTTTTCGGATACCATAATACTGAGCCTTTGTTTGTGCACTTTTGCAATTTTTAAGCATTTCCATTGCAACTACGTTTGCGCACCTTTGTTTGCAACTGAGGTCATCCACGGCATCATGGTAGAGACTCAGGAGTCGTGTTTTCAGTTTCGAAATGAAAGAGATTGTGCGTTGTACATTCCTTGGCTCAGATGTAAACGAATGGACAAGATGCGTTTCGCTCAAGAGATGTGACGTTTGTAGGTGAAGCTGTAGTGGAAATATCGAAACCTGACGCCTTCTGTTTTCAAATGAAGAAGCAAGAGATGATGCCAACCGATTATGGGTCTTGATGTTCAAAGATGCTCGACGGCAGCGCCCACATCGTTGGACATGACGGCACTTAACAACAAACAAAGTTTTAGTGCACAAACATGTCGCATAAAGTATTTGGGGATTTAAGTGTGTTCTGCCATGGCAGCAAATGTCTTTGATGACCAAATTCTACGACACATTCTTTCATTTGTGCCTGGGAGCTCTGAATTGGCTCCAAAATATTCTTTGCAACCAGAAACCGGACACCATCTGGTAAAAGCTGGTTGGCCGGTTGTTTTGAAGAAAATGTGTCATTGGAAGGAGGCAGACACCACCATCTGTATTTGCTGTGGTGCCAACCAAGAACCCGGCGATCCAAAACGAGTCAGACGATAGCTGGACATCTCAGCAAGTCTCTGCTGGCTGGGCAAAGGTCATGACCGTGACAATACCACACTTTCGTCATCATCATATGAAATATATCAAAAAAACAGTCAGAAGCATGGAATATGTTTCGAGGACAATGGCAGCCGAGAGATGTTACATCTGCGGGCACTGCAACGACTGCGTTGTGAATCTCGAGTGTGAGCATCCTGCTGACTGGCTGGAAGATCTTTCTGTGTTCACAGAGATGCTGGAACTTAGGTCGTGTCCGTGGAGGTGCCCAGATAAAGATCGACCGCAGTAGCCGGATTGCTGCAGTAGTAAAAGCGGCAAACATGCCACATCTGCAGCATCATGGTACCGACCTTTGCTTGGAAGCAAGCTTGTGGGAGCTGGAAGGCTTGCGTACCGAGTGGCACATGGAACTGAGTCCAACTGACGAACATGCAAAACCAGTAGCCAACTGTTGTTTGCCTGTAAAGATTTTTTTTCCATCCTGTAGGGACATCGGAGAAATGCAGTGAAACAGGTGTCATCCTTGCCATCATGATATCGAACTTGCTATTGTGGAATCATTCACAGCATTCTTGCACGGACTTCTAGATTCTCTTGGATGCCATGGTACGGAGCCTTTGTTTGCCCACCTGTGTTTGCAACTGAGGTCATCCACGGCATCATGGTAGAGAGCTTATTCGGTATGTCAAACTCAGAAGTGTTTTCAGTTTCGAAATGAAAGAGATTGTGCGTTGTACATTCCTTGGCTCCGATGTGAACGAATGGACAAGATGCGTTTTCACGGAATGTCGTAGTGGATAATTAGTTTGGCAGGTTTTTGATTATGACACAGTGGTAAGAAACCACTGTGTCCCATGGCAAATCCTTTTTGTGGGTTTTGTTGTTTGGGCTCTTGCCCCGTTTTCTGTCTGGTTTGCTGTTTTTCTTTTGGCGAAACGCGAATCTGGCTGGGGGATTTGCGGGTCGTCGTGTTGTTCTGTTGTGTTTTTGGTTTGTGTTGATTTGCCTGCTTTTATGGACCAACTGTGTCCTTGTATAAACGTCTTTTCGACCGCTTATGCTCATGTAAGGACCGAGCCTCAGACGCGACATCGGCCAAACTTGGGGGGAAAAAATCCACGGCATCATGGTGCCGAGCTTACTGAGGAGGTACACACATTAGTCTCCAGCATCACAATATTTTCTGAGGCTTGAATTGGATTCAATGAGCTCCCCCCTGCCCCTAACGCCACTGTTGACACAGATATAAGCAGCCATGTCTGAACCAACAAATTGAGACGGCCGGCGGAGTAATTCCAAGAGGCGTCCACATGCTTCAGCCAATAGAGAAGATGTGGAGTAAATATGGAGTAGACCATCCGCGGAGTAAAAAATGCAGAAATATATGGCAGGGCCAATACAAAATGCGTGGAGTAATTTCGGCCCGTTTTAAGAATACACTGTTATTTATGGTGGACTAGAACTACTCCACGGCCAGTTCAAGCAGGAAGAAACACACACAGACACACCTGGCGTTAAGAGTCTACGGGGGTGAAGGGGTTGGACGCCGCACTACTCCCTGACATCTCATAGCCGAGCCTTCACGCTTGGGTTCTGCCACTTCTGCAACTTTTGAAATGTCGGCGGCACTCGGCCTGGCAGGACATTGTCAACCTTCAGGCGACCTGTAACATCATCATATGGTCTCTTCTACTTAGCGTATGAAGCTGCAAGTGCCCAGTGTCTCAACTGTAAATGTAGGAAGGCTTCCACACTTGAAAAGACGTGAAAAATCGAACGCGCCGGTGCGGGATCTATCTAAGAGGCCTCCCGTTTGCACAACATCCAACATTGAAATTCTGGGGCAAGGGGAGACACATCGAGTAAAGATGAAATCTAAAGCCAGCAGCCAGACTACTGACACAGTAGTTGCTGAGTGGCAAACTTCCTGTGAGACACATGGACCTGCCATTCTCTCTCAAACATCGAGGTCTGTACTAAAGCTTCCGGCAACATAAGAAAGCATCAACCCAACGGGAAAAGACTCGAGAAAAGCACGTTGGCTGCCAGTACTCTAGCATGCTCTGTTTTCATATGCACGAACCCCGAACAAATTCAAAACACGCGTCCAATCAGACAGTTTACAATGGCAGGAACACTTCAAGTGGTGAAGCTCTGGCATGCTGGTTTTTCATATGTACAAACCTCAAGCAAACCATGTTCAAACCTCAAGTCTATGGGGCCGGACCATGCCATCAGGTGCAACCGGATTTAAAGGAAAGTTCAATTAATTTCTTTTTTTGCGCGCGGCAACTGTAGATTTCCTCCACTGCCTAGAATTGAAGTTTGCTTGGGGTTTGTACATATGAAAAAACAACAGATCGAAGGTGTGGTCATGGCATGGCTTTCTCCAATAGAATGCGGGGCACAGAGATGTTTTCAAAGTATGTCTGGAGTTTGTACATATGAATGACAGCACATCGAAGGTGTCACCAAGAAAGTGCTCATTCCTCAATGAAATGAGCTGCGTGCAGACATTAACAAGGTTTGTTCGAGGTTTGTACATATGAAAATACAGCAGAAGGAAGAGGAACAAAGCGTTGCAAACAAACTGACGGGCAAAAAATAGATGATCAAGACGTACGGGAAGCGAGGTGTATGCAAATCCGCCTACATGGAATTTCCCGGTGCAAGCATGCGACTCCAACTACATAACCTGGAAGAAAACCCAAATCATTGATACGCTTGTCGCCAAATTTCGTAAAGCCCATAATGCCACGCCACGGCATGACACTTTCAAGACACCAGGACAAGCTTCTCCAAACCGCAGTTCCGTTGCATCGTCTTGAAGCCTGGAAAGCAGCATGTGTCAACTCATGGATACACCATCATGGAGCAGCCTGTGGCAAGGGATTTGTTTCAGAGCTTAGCTGCCGGAATCATGCTTGTTGAACAACAGCAGAGCAGCGATAACTCACTCTGCTCGCATCCTGCCGCTTCCAACACAAGCCAAGCGGGAATTATCTACCACAAACTCCACAAAAGACAAGTTTTGGCTCCAAACTCGAAGCCAAAGTTTGGTCCCAAAAATGAAGCAAGTTTTGGCTTCGCCTAATGAAACAATAGAAGCGGCCTTCCAGAAATTGAAGCTAAAAATGGCTTCCGTCAAAAGAAACACAAACGGTCCAAACGAAAAGAAATGCCGCGGCGCCAAAAAAAGATTTCCCAATGAGTGTGCCCAGCAACCCTTTTACAGATGCTCACATAACCGAGCCGTGTGTCTAGCATAAAGTTCCATTCTTCAAACAGCGAAGCACGTAACTCTCTTCATACGTCATCATGCCAAAGTAAAAAATCATATACCGGTTTGTTCTATGTCATGTTGGCACAGTATTTTGTATCTCAAAGAGCGGATGCCTTGCATTGGATTGTGCGTTGATCATGGTACTGAGCCTGGTCTTGTGCACTTTTGCGATTTTTTAGCATTTCCATTGCAACTATGTTTGCGCACCTTTGTTTGCAACTGAGGTCACCCAGTGGTGCCGCGCTTTGTGAGCGTCTGTGTGTAAAAGTCTGTGTGGAAAAGCGTCTGTGTGTAAAAGTGTCTGAGTGTAAAAGCGTCTGTGTGTAAAAGCGCCTGTATGTAAAAGTGTTTGCGTGTAAAAGCGTCCGTGTGTATTGCCCCACGGATTCCATAAGGTCATTACCCATGAGACGGATGAGGATTTCCTTCAGGAGTGGGTGGAAGTAGCAGGCAGGGGTTTCTACCCCTTTGCAGCTGAGATCCGACATTATGGCTATGCCTGCTGGGCGAACTCACGCCGTTTTGCCATCGTAGCGCGCAGTACCCAACAATGTGCTATTATTGCAGAAGTCATGCACGCTTACAACCTATTGGGAAACCGCATCGAAGTATACGCCCCCCAGGCAGATGGAATTGCTCTCACGGACCGTACTAGAATCAATAGCGCGATCCACGAAGACGATCGGTCCTGTTTTGATTTTCGGCAATCCCAAGTTTGCCGCGATGCAATCGCTGGGAAATTCCCAAACAGTGCTAGTGAAGATGAAAGAATCTTCCACCTAAGTGAAAGGATTCACCTATTGCAGAAGCAACATAATGACTTAATCCATGAAGCAAACCAAGCTATCTACCGGGTACAGCAAAGCTGGCAGATGCTCAGTGAAGCCTATGCGGCACTTGTTACTGGTTAACCTGTATCACCCAGGTCATTGGCATTGCCTCAATACTCATTCGGAGTTGCTACACCGCTCTCTTGAAAAAGTAAGGCGATGACAAAGGGTACCCTTTTTTTTCCGTCCAACGCCTTCATGGCTTCCGCCAGGTCGTTCAACATGTTTCAGAGCATGTTGCAATTGGGATTAATGAATTAATTAAGTCACGCAAAGGCCGTTGCTGTAGTGGCCGCAAAAGTAAACTGGAGGAGGACCGATACATAGTCCTATGCACTGTCACGTTCATCGAGAAAACCAAGCAAAACACCAAGAAACAAAGAAACAAAAACCAAAAAGGCGATGACAAAGGGTACCACCGGGAAGGTTAGGCTAGTGTCGTGTCGTATTCAATTTTGCCGAAGCTTGCCAAGGATTGACATGTACACGTGACATTCCTAACACTGCCACCGAAGCTTTTGGCTGCTGAAACTAGACACTAGCCTAAGGACGGTGTTCTCCAGTGTTGCATATGACCCCAACATTAGCTCAGGAGAGAGTTCCCCTTTCATTAACTGAATTACACTACTCTTTTGCGGTTCAAATAGTCACCTAGAGGAGTTACCTCCTCTTATATGTCCCCCCTTTCGGGTGATGATTGCTTTCTAGGTTTTTCCCGCAACCGCGTTCTCCAGCTTTTCGTGAAAGCTACACTCTCACTCCCACAAGTCCCCGAACACAGTTAGCATGTGCACATGTTGTCATTCCATTCTGCAAAACAAGACTCATGGCATTTGCGCGCTTCAGACACGGTAGCCATCAAGTACCACCATCGGTCAGAATGCTGGTGTATGGCCTGGAAGCCGCACACAATTTGACCATCACTTTAGGAGGTCTTCGCCGTACGGTTAAGCTTCTGCAGAGTGGTCTCGTCATACTCTTCCCGGACGAAACATCTGGTTTACAGCTATTGTATAGCACACTAGACAGAGACTTAATGCAAGTGGAACGCACTTGTCAGTTTCTTACCCATCAACTCCTGACTGCGATGGCAGAGACACATGAAGACATCGTACAATTGGCGGCGTTCAGTAGCCCAGCGGACCGAGGAGTCTGGATCAATCGACTTTATTTGATCCCAGCTGGTCCAGGGTCCTTAACTGACGGATCAGGCAGATACCCAGTCCCCCTTGATGCCCACCCCTTTCGGGTGGTGGTCAGGACTATACAGATCACGGCTAGCCTTGGAGGCTACATTGATACACTAGGACTTGCTGCCCCCATCTCGTCCCTGGAGCTAACCTTTGTGCTCCTGCGAGTGCCTAGGCCCTGGAATATCAGGACTTGGACTGAAGCTGCTGACGGCGTTGATACTATGGTTGTTTCGGTGTCTCAAGACACTCAACTCGGAGATGTGGTCAGAGAACTCCAACCATTTGTGCGCATTCAGATCCTTATGCAGGACTCACCCACTGCATTAGTAAGTGACTCCACTAGGGAGTTGCTATCCCCGAGGGTAGTGCTACTGTGAAAAAGCAAACAGTTGAGGGGAATGGCACTCAAAAGTAGTCTAGTATAGGATGTGGATGATGAAGCTAGATTATCACAACAGTTCAAGTTCCTCTTATCCTTATGCTGTCGTGTGAGTATGAAAGTCGTCCTGCCGCAGCCATTTCCTCCTCAAACCTCTCTTGCAACATAAAACTTACACTGCCACATATATTCCACACATGCACCAGCACGCAGATCCAATGTACCAAGTTGTGAAATATGTTGGTCTCTCTCCGTCCCTAGGATTATCGAGCTGTATGGTTGCTTCTCCTTGGGAGCTCCTCCCCTGCCGTGTTCTTTAGTTTTCTCTCTGTTCGGGGATTTGGAGAACGACATTCCTGTCGCTGCTATTAGTTGGATTCAAGAAAGTTTAGAGTTACTTTTTGGAACCTAGTTATGAAACATCTTGATGTAGTCGACGGGGAGCTGGCAGCAGTTCCAGTGGAAGAACGGCCAGCTGAGGGCATTATTGGGCAAAATATTGAACTGGTCATACTCAGGCTGCGATCGCCGGACGCCGAAGTATGGACAGCCAGCACAGCAACAGCTGCAGCGGCTGGACTTGGCAGTACTAAGTACCAAGGATATATCTTGCTCTCCAATGGATTGATACAGCGCACTCCATGCGATTGCACCCTCACAGACGAGGCCTTATCTTTACACTCACGCAAAACACGCCCAGCCACGCAATACGGTTCACAGGTAACATGTGGGAAGGGGGAACATTATTAGCGTGATCCCTACGCGTATCCTACACAAACTGAACCAGCTTTACCGTCATGTTTGTCTGAACGCGGAAAATAAAAGGTTGACATCACTGCACAAAAAACAACGACATCACTGCATGCTGGAAATCCGGTCAAACGCTTTTCTTCCACAAATAGGCGGGGGAAATTCCAAGTGCCACATCCAGCCTTCTAGGCTAGGGCTAGGCTAATACAACACAAGAAAACACAAGACAATACACTACAGAAGAGTGAGAACGGGACATGTGCAGGGTGGGAACAAGGGTGGGAGCACATCGCTCCCGTTCAACTTGGAACCAAATTGGCCACCACAACATTTACATGTCTTCCACTCAATTTGTGTTCAATGCATTGTGTTTGTATTAGTTGAAATTCTTAAACAAACAAGTACAAAAGTTTGTGAAGTTTGGGAGATGAGACAGCAGAACAAGACTGGACACAAACTTCAAACATCACCGTTGGTTTCGCAGGTTGCCGTTCGAAACAATTTAGAAACTCCAAACAGGCAAAACAAGGCTCAAAACACAACGTAAACGCAGATACAAATCTAGAGATCACGCAACAGGAGATCCCCACCCACACGTAAACGAACCAGACAGCGCGTAGAAACACGACGCGTGAAAGAGCATGACATACATGCACAAGGGCGTGTACAACAGGTGTGTGCACATTGCACACACACTGTAACATTTGGTGAGTTCGCAGATAATGCATTATCCACTAAAGTAGAACATTGCTTATCTTTACACTCACGCAAAACACGCCCAGCCACGCAATACGGTTCACAGGTAACATGTGGGGAGGGGGAACATTATTAGCGTGATCCCTACGCGTATCCTACACAAACTGAACCAGCTTTACCGTCATGTTTGTCTGAACGCGGAAAATAAAAGGTTGACATCACTGCACAAAAAACAACGACATCACTGCATGCTGGAAATCCGGTCAAACGCTTTTCTTCCACAAATAGGCGGGGGAAATTCCAAGTGCCACATCCAGCCTTCACCCCACCTATACATTCATCACATGTTGTCCAATCGCACATTTGCGAAGGATATCCATAGGCACTTTGAACTCTTCGGCTCCAAGCGCAAAGCACATCCGAAAATCCAGTCTGGATGGGCCATCTGCAATGTTGCTCATTGTTGGCACACGACAAAAATAGGGCTGGACTTCCAGCTGAGCTTCAAGAAGCGTCCCTTTGTGGATCATCCTCATAGCGTGCACTGAATCTGCACTGCCTTTAATCCAGCTATGCCGCGCACCATCATTATCAACAAAGATAAGCACGTGGCGCTTCTCCATCAATTTGCTCCAACATGCAAGCGCCAAAAGGTATGGGAGAACCTCAGCTTCAAACACAAGCTGACGTCGACCGCCACATGCCCACTCCTCCACTATCTCATCAGGTAGCTGGAGGCCAAAGAATTGCATGCCCTGACCCTGAGCGTCAATCAGGATTGCACCGACTGAAGTGGTCATGGTGTCACCGGTGGTGTCTGCCGGCTCACAAGCCCCATCAATGAACAGCAGAAGAGGAGGTTCCGACGCAGTTGTGACCACGCGCGGCGGGGCATGAACAATTCTGTCCATCATCCAACTCAAGCCAAAGAGCACCTCCTCAGACAATGGGGAGCAGTCACACCCAGTTCTCACCGGACTTCCCACAGCCCTTAAAGCAAGCTTAGCACTCCTGCCAAAGACCTGGCCTTCAGCAAATGTCAACCTCGACCTTAAGCTCTCCGACTCAGCACAGGTTAGCCGGTCGGCATCAAGAAAGCCCTGCACCATGGTGGCCAACTCATCACGCCGTTTTTGCGTGTTGCCAATCCTGAGGACACCTTCGTGAGTCTTGCTCAAGTCAAACTCCACACCCAAAGCTGTAAAAATCGGTGCAAAGCCTTTGTCTTTCTCCGGGTCCTCCGACAGCACCCACCCAAGGCTCTGGAACAAAAACTTGACAGTCATATGGGCACTGTCAGCATCTTCAGGCCTTGCTATGCATATGAAGTCGTCGAAAAAGGAACTCCATAGCAGAGCCGCACCCCTGATGCCCAGCTCTTTGAGCGCACGAGACACTCGGAGGAAAGACGCAACGGATGCCGTTCCCCCGAAAGGGAGACCTCTCATGCGGAAGAGCTTCACACAGCCATCAATAGGCGACCAGGCTGCTATCCAAGAGAACCTGTAATGGTCACTACTCACGCCGAGCTGGCGGTAGGCCTTCCGCAAATCATAAGTGCGGCCTACCAACTTGCACTCAGGCCCGTGCACTTGCATGAACCGCTTTATCAAGCCAGCCACCTCATCGATGGTGTCGACCTGCAAGCGCTCAGGCAACCCAACTGTAGCATTGATACCAGAGGCAGTCAAATTGTCAATCGGGCGTGTCTTAGACCCCTGACGCAAGCCAAATCTGGGGGATACGACATGGCCAGGGGGCAAGGCATCCACTGAAAAAGGGCCTTCCAAGGTCCCGCCATCCACTTCTGCCAACGTCGCCTCCCCAAGTCACCATCCTGGGATGGTTTCACACTCGCAATTGCTCTGCAAGAAAACGATGCAGCCATCTTCACCAAGCTGTCGACATGCAACTCCGGTGGCCGCATATTGGCAGCAAACATGTCAGACTGTTTCATCCAGCCCACCAATGGCAGCCCATCCGAAGCCTCCTTGGCAATTGAGGCATCAGGGTACCCCACCGCTTCCAAGGAGAGTCGCATAAGTTCAAAACGCTTGCCCTTCAGAACCGACCTCAAATGGTCTGGCCTTTCCAAACTGATCCTCTCCTCAGCGGCCTTGGACTGATTGTACAACTCAATCATAGATTTGGTCCAAGCTATGCGAACCCGCCGAAGCTCAACTGCAGAGTCGCACCCATGCAAGGCGATGGTTTCCATACCTTCTGGCAGCTTGACAGGCTGCATGTTGGGGTGCACCAAACTGCAAGCTCGTTTGATGTACTCCATCGGCTCAATGGGCAGGCCAATTTCAACCCCCTTCTGATCATTCAAAAACCGGAGCAGCCGAGCGCCTTTGGAAAAGTGTGGGTTGTCTGGCAACCTGGAGCCGGGCTGCACTTGTCTCAAAAACGGAAAATTTTCCAAATTGACAACTTCTGTGCGTAAAAAGTCAGTCAGCAGAGGTGGCATTTTGTTTCCTCGAGGCAAACTGCCAGTGATGGCTCGGTTTGCCACGTCTTTGACATGTAGGTGCCCAGCATCCACCGCATCAAGAGTGGCAGGGGGTGCATGGTACCCTAAGCGCTGGGCATACTCGGCTATGGCGTTGGCCCAATTTGCACATAAAACAGGGTCATAGGCACACTCTTGGGCCGTGGCGAAGGTACCGTCTTTTGTTACACCCCAAGCGTCGTGCTCATGATTATCGTCACAGACACGTTGCAACTGCAAAAGTTCCTCAACACAGGTCCAAATGGCTGTCATTTTCTTTCGCCGCGACCCAAACATGCAGTTGTGGAAACAAAAACCAAGGCATTTTTTGCCTAGGTACTGCATCAGCATGATGAAGGGTGTTGTGACCCACATCAGGGAGCTAGATGGATTTTCAACCGACCAGCCCACATTCATTTGGTCCAGCATTTTGATGTATTTGCATGTCAACGTGTATAGACGGTTTGCTTTGCTGACCCTCTCGCGAGACACAAAAGGCAGACCTGGTAAGCCCATGGGGTGTTTCATGCTCCTCAATGGCTTCGGCCCCTTTCGGTTTTTCAGTGGTATGCATCTTGCCATCGATGCGGTTCCACATGGTGGTGCAAAATGCACATATAGCAGACGCCCTTGCGTCAAAAGCTCCTCAAAAATCTTGCACTGTGCTGGTGAATTCAAGTCAATCTGCAAAATTGAGATTCCTTTGACCGCCTGGTGATCGACTGAGAAAACTTGAAAGCCCTTTCTGCGAAGAGCTCTCGACAAGCCTGCTTTTCCACAAAAAACTTCGACAATGTAGCAATCGGCAAAAGTCCTGCCACCAGATTCAGCGGAGCCATCTGGCGGCACATCAATTCAGTTAGAGCATTGACCCAGCGGATGCTTGCCGTGACATTTGATGCATTGGTGCATCCCACGGTTACATTTGTCAAAGTTGTTCTCTTTGGTCACTTTGTTGGTGCAGCCATGAGCCATGTTGTAATTGTAACAGATCCGCTGCTTCTGTTTATTCCAGCCACTGAACCCATGTAAGCCAGTAGGTAGGTTTGACCTTCCCTGCCGATTCTTGGGTCGCTTTTTAGGTGCTGCCTTTGGCTGCTTCTTCTGCGGTCCATCGTCCTCCTCACTTATCTTTCTTTTTGCGCTTGCATTGCCACCAGCTGCAAGGGGCAATGGAAGCAGGTGGAAGGCCACTGACGCTGAAGTATGAAGTTGCTCCAAAGCCACATCCACAGGCAGTGTCACATTTTTGTCAGCCCTCAGCTCAGATCTCACTTGATCAGCGACTCGCGTCCATAGCTCCTTGTCTGCCCTCAGAATGGCGTCAATGGATGCCGCCTTGTAGCCTGGCGGTGCAGGCTTATTCAAGTGGCCCATGAAGTGGCGCATCACCTTCTCATGTGTTGCGTACGTAGCCAAATTGCTCATTTCCAACGCTAAGCCGCGTCTGATCATCGCCTGATGGACACGAAGCTCATTGCCCAACTCAGACGTCAGTTCGTCCGATTTTGCCTTCACCTGCAGCTGATGCCCCTCAAGCAAAACGACCTGTTTATCAGTTTTGACTGACAGCAGCTCAAGTTCACGACTCACACATCGGCTCAAAGGGAAATGCCTCAGCGCACCCTCGTCTAACATTGCAGCAAAAGCATCAATCACACAATGCCCAGGCTCGTAGTCACCTGTGATTTCAAAGCCGCTGATCTTGCTCCTCATTGTTCTGAGCCTCATGTCCTTTTCTTGAGCAGGGAGTTTCCTGGCTGTATCATCAGGTGTCTCAACTCTCTGCTTGATTGCGGCTACTGCAACCGTCAAGGCCTCATAGGCCAACTGCTTTAATCCAGCTTGGACCCCAATGCTAGCGCCCCTTGGGCATATCATATCGACCAAGTTCTGAAACCGCTCTCCATCCAACTGACCAGGCTGGCCATTCACTGCAAAGGCCAAGTGATTGAAGCATCTGATATCATTGTCGTACATCGCCTGTATATGATCATCAGCCAGTTGGATCTGTTGTGCACGATGCCTGAAGCTTGCATTGGATTCCGCATAGCTGGCCATCGGTGCGAGGCGCCAAGCGGCTATCAAAAAAGGTAACCAATGAACCCTGCATGTTCAAATCAAAAGAAGTGCATTAAAATCAAAGCAGAGAAAGCCGATGCACATGTAAAGACAGATTCTTCAAAAGTGAGCAGGTGACATGTCAGCCCGTGCTGTCACAATGTGCTTGAACCCCTGAAAAACTACACGCTCATGTATGTGATCAGCTGGCAACATCATGTGGCCACACATTGCAGGCCTTACCTGCTACATTGCAGGCCTTACCTGCTTCAGATTCACCGCTATCAGAAACTCTCATCCCTCATCTGCGTAGGCTGAACATCGCAATTTTTCCACATCGGAAAAAAGCCAAGAGTATCAAGCGCTATTCTTTCCACATTGGAATGAACCTGAGCGCCTAGAGGTCATACTCTCAACTCACATTCAGCATTTGCACACATTATGCATAGCTGGACATGCACGCTAGTCAGACATCTCTGACACGGCTGCACATTGCAAACCAACTGATCACATCGGTGAAAATTTCTTCACGCTTAAAACCTTGAAATCACAAATTTGTAGCTCATGTTGACACTTGAAAACAAACCTCGTGCAGCCCGAATTAACCATGTGGTCCGGCAGCATTTGCACACATTATGCAGAGCTGGACATGCACTCTCGTCACACATCTCTGAAAAAGGCCGCACATTGCAAACCAAACTGAACACCACAAGACAACAAGTGTCCGTCCAATGAAATTGAAGTCAAAAACTTGTAAATCACATTGACACTCGAAATCAAAACCAGTGCTGCCTGAATTCGACATGTGGCACAGCATTCAAACCTCAACCACGAGAGTTAAGATCCCTGCTTCCCATGCAGTGCTCGCACATCGCCACGCCCTTCACGGGCTTGCCAGCAAAATAGGTGTACCTGTTGCATTCACGGCGCCCACATAGAAACTTGAGACTGCCGTGCAATTTCAAATGTTGCATTCCTGAAACATTGTTTCTGTAAACTGTACATGACTCAGGAATGTCAACAAAACCAGGTCTTAACTCCGGTACAACTAGGTGCCACAGCAATGTCGAATCAGCAGGCCCTGAAAACACATCATCCTCACTATCAGAAGAATCGCTCGATGACGGCACAAAACTGCTATCAGAGTCAGATTGTTCCTGATTTGCTGGTATACCGGCTTGAGACTGATGGACAAAACGCCCAGACCTGCTTGCATCAGGGAGAAAAACACCCTGCTTGATTGCCTGCAGAGTGCCAACCAACTTTGTCACAGCTGGGCCCATACTATCCCTGTTGTAGGCTTCAGCTGATTTTGCATTGGCATCCAGATGGTGTCCAAGCAGCCGCCTAGTTTCAAGATCCAAGCCATGCTTCCCAGCCCACGACAGGGCAGTAGCCTTCAGGCTATGGGACTTCACCCCACAGCCCTTGTCATGTCCAACCCTCAAAGCTTCACGCAGCAACTGGCCACATTCCGATGATGTGATCTCCTGCTGTAGAGGCTTCCCATCAACGCCAAAGCGGCAGAGCAATGGGACAGTCAACCTGCCTCCTGTCTCTAATCCCAGTGCTTCACGTGCTTGTAGCCACGCCCTGAACCAGTCATGGCTTCCCAGCGAGTAGATGGGGGCCACCAACGGCAAGAACGTACGCCGCAAAACTTCACTTCTGGCCCCCTTGTTGCCAAGAACTTGAAGCTCAAGGTACCCTGGGCACTCCAGTGAATCAGGGTCAATGCTGGCCACATCAGCGTCCAATATCATGTTGACGGCCCTTTGTCCATCTGAAAAACGTCCACAACCATACAGCAGGATGAGCATCGCACCAAAGAGCACTCTGTCTTTCAAGTCTGGTGTGGTAGCCACCAGCTTTTCCAGAGTAATCACCTGAGATACCAGCAGCGGCGTTGCTTGCGCAATGGGCCCTGCACGCGTGCTGAGTTCAGTGGCGACTCCGTCCACCCTAGCTGTGCCAAGCTCAGCCAGGTCACCACGCAGACCCAAAACTCCTTTTGCAAACCTACAGGCTTCCAAAAATGACCTGCCCGCACTTGCTGCAGTGTTTTCATCCTTCAGCATGTGCTGGAGGTACGTGAAAATAACGTGCTCTCTCAGCGGAAAAAACTGTAAACCACGCTGTCCACAAAAGTTCACAAATCTATTCAGTGCATAGAACCTCTTCGACAAAGTTGAGGTTGCCTTCCTGGCGAAGCAAGCTCTAAGGCTGTGCTCAACGTCCACGTGGGTTACTTGGGTACCCGCCGCCAAAATTGCATCACCAACTGAAAAGGCGTCCAAGCTAATGCACACAAGACTTGTCCAATTGGAGACAACACTTTGTCTCTTGTCAGCTTCTTCCCTCATCTCGACATGTCTAATGACTTGCTCGCACAACCCAGCTACCCTTGTTTGCTTAGGCTTCTGCAGTAATGACATCACATCATACTGAACCATGTCAGTCAAGTCAATGTCGACAGCTGGACGTTTGAGGTCTGGACCACGATTGCTGCACTGCCCAAACACATCACTCAGAAAAGGATCAGTCTCCCAGAAAAATTTTGGAGAGTTTGCTTCCAATGCCCAGCTGCTGTGATCAACCCCAAAACCAGGTAATGCTGGATTGACAGGCTCAGATGCTGGTTGCACATCAGGCCCCAAACGTTCAGTGCAAAGGTCCAGGCTCAACGCATCGCCTTCATTCAAGTGCAGAAGCCAGTCGACACCTTCATCTAGCTGCGGGGCAGACACACCTTTGTCTAGTTGACTGTCATCAGCATCACCTACTGGTTCCCATCCATCAAGCTCACAACTGAACTGATCACCAAACAAATCAGCTTGCTGAGAATCCAAGCCATCATCTGAGTCCAGCGCAGTGGCCCGCAACACATGAGTACCTTCAAGACACTCCTGTTGATTGAGCAGGCTATTGAAACCGTTGTCAAGCTCCTCACTCCCATGCAAAGGATCAGAAACTTGTTGGATGTTACATGAACCCACAACCAATGCAGAACCCCCCTCTGGTATTTCTCCATCAGCAGCTAAGGTGTGCTCCAATGCTGATGGCAACGATGTCGCCCGCGATGCGTCTGCCCTAAGCGACATTGCAGGTTGCAAAAAGAACACCTGGAGGTACAGCAAAATGCCAATTGCAAATCTGAAGTGGAGTCTTCTGGAATGGTGATGGTACATCCAAATCTGCGCAGCAATTCGACAATGAGAGCAAAAAGTAAATGCAGCAGCTCAGTCAGTGTACGAAGGTGCAGCTGGTCCATACAAAAGGAGCCAGATGCAAAAAATTGCAAGCCAAAATCCACACCAGAAACTGCACAAAATGACAATACACAAACACGATGGGGACAGTGATGGAATAGGCACACAAGTACCTGCCGGCAATTGGATCGGCGAAGCTATGGCACAACGCCCCTTATCTACCGCCCCACGCTGCCGCATGCTGAGAGCACATCGCTCCCGTTCAACTTGGAACCAAATTGGCCACCACAACATTTACATGTCTTCCACTCAATTTGTGTTCAATGCATTGTGTTTGTATTAGTTGAAATTCTTAAACAAACAAGTACAAAAGTTTGTGAAGTTTGGGAGATGAGACAGCAGAACAAGACTGGACACAAACTTCAAACATCACCGTTGGTTTCGCAGGTTGCCGTTCGAAACAATTTAGAAACTCCAAACAGGCAAAACAAGGCTCAAAACACAACGTAAACGCAGATACAAATCTAGAGATCACGCAACAGGAGATCCCCACCCACACGTAAACGAACCAGACAGCGCGTAGAAACACGACGCGTGAAAGAGCATGACATACATGCACAAGGGCGTGTACAACAGGTGTGTGCACATTGCACACACACTGTAGCATTTGGTGAGTTCGCAGATAATGCATTATCCACTAAAGTAGAACATTGCATCAGTTATATTGATGGTCAACTGATTGATCAACTGGGCGCTGATTTTTTTTTCCCTTCGAGTGTGGCCGATGTCGCGCTAATGGCTCGGTCCTTACATGAGAGTAAGCAGAAAATACACTGTACAAGGACAAAGGGTCCTTGGAGTCGGCAAATCGATTGAAGCAACAAAACCGAAAACCACAACCAAACAAAGAACGACGACCCGCAAATCCCCCAGCCAGACTTGCGTTTCGCCAGCGGAAACAGCGAAGCAACAGCAGAAAACACAACAAAAACCCAAAAAACGGGGCCAGAGCCCAAACAAAAACACCCACCGAATCGATTTACCATTGGACGCAGTGGCATATCCACTGCATCACTATCAAAAACATGCAAAATGAATTATGGATCACAGCTGTCCAGGCAGACATGAAGACCATAGCTCGGGAGTTAACCCTAGCATGAGCCAAGCTGTACACGAAAGCAGGGCTACGATGAAATCTCTCTCAGAGTCCTCTCAGATCAACTCGTCATGGGCCTTCATGGACATAATAGTCATCCTCTTGACTGTCAGCCGCGATCTCGAATCCATGGTGTAATGAAATCAGATCCCCCCTTAAAGGGGGGGCCAGTGATGACAAAGGGGAAGCATTGTAGGCCAGGGATAGGCTTCCAAACATGCCATCGCCGACAAACACAAAAAAGGGGGGACACGCCCCTAGTTTCATAGGGGAAAATGCAGCCATCCATTGTATTGGTCTCAGTCAGCGACTTTCTTGGCAGTATTCGCAAAGCTGAGCAACATGCAGAAAACGCTTGTATCTGTAAAACTGTCTTTGCTAGTGCCACCATACATGTGCTGTCGTAGGCAGTGTAGCGTTCGAAAAGCAGGTTCGCAAGGAATACAAACTACAGAACTGTTCAGGACATTTCAGGATGTCATCGTCCCTGAAGGACCCGCAGTGCGTTGCAGTACGTACCGGCGAGGATCGTAGCGAAACTACGGCTGTATTGCCACTCACCCAGAGAGTAGACAGGCTGCAGAATTACCACATCTTTCTGTCCATTGACGAACCATGTTGGCAGTCTTGTGCTGCTCGCGGGCGCCCCAGGCTGTCCTACAGGGAGGAACACCGGAATGCACCGGTGAAGCTCGCTGCAGCACAGTCTGGTCCATGGCATCGGCCGGCTAACTACCGCCCCCTCAGTTGGATTCAGCTACCAATAAAGAGTACCCAGACAGAGGACATACCAGGGGAACCCAAAGAAAACAGACGAATTAAAGTCGAGTTAACAAAGCAGCCCCTTAAAAAGAAGAAGTCAAGCCAGCAAGAAAGGCAGAACAAATAGACGGCCTTTACGGGCACCAGGCGATACGGCTGTCCTGAGTCACCTTAGTGGGTCACAAGAGTGCTGTGTCAGTGTCTCTCCAGTCAGTACAAATAAAAACCCAACAAAAATCAACCAGATTACCAAAGTTCGTACATTCAAACAAATCCCCATTCATTCGTGCCTGAGTGAGAGCAGGGGAGAGTAAATAAGCAGAGGAAGCACGCAAGGTCCATCAGAGACACGGACAAGCAAAAGGAAACCCAGCAAGAGCACAACCGGACAACAAGACCAAGCGGCAACCAGGCAGGAGGGGGGAGCCGGGGAGGCAGAGGAGGACAGGGGCGGAGAAGGCTGCACCAATCACATTAGAATAGCAATAGTGCAGCTTAGCGGAGTCTAATATGGACCTGGATCATCATCACGATGAATACCTCAGTATGGCCGAACTAAGCTCCCCGACGTCACCAGTGACATGGTGTAGAGGGTGAAAACCCCACACAGGGCCAGCAGCCTTTGTTGCCATGAAACGAATGACGGAAGGATAGCAAAGCTTAACCACACTCCCAGCATGAAAGCAGGGCAACTGAGCCGTCACAGCTGCAACCAGATACTCAGAGGGAGGTACCAGCACACCAGGGTGCAGGCTGGACCAGAGCACAAACAAGACCACTCGCAGGGGAGGGAAGGCAGACAGAACAGAGACAGGAGCCACAACAAAGGAGGGCAGACAACAAAGGAAACAACAGGGCCCGCACAAGCACAGCGAGGAGCGCAAAAAACCAGAAAGACGACGAGGCGAAACAGCAGGAGCACAAAGACAGCACAATCCCACGAGCCCCACAGGGCAACACATGCAAGGAAGCACAAGACAGCCAAAGCGAAGGAGGGCAGCACAGACAAAGCAAGTGAAGAGCAAAGTGCGCTTGACCTAAGTAAGGCAAGAAGCGAACTGAAGACATAAAAGGAGGAGGGGCGTGCAGCAAAACAAGACAAGAAAAAGCAAAACGAATTAGAGGAGTACGAGTGCACCTGTCACGTCTACGGACAGACACGAGAATCCTAGGACTCGCCCAGCCAGGGGTAACACCCACTGGGTGAGGTACGCGGGCTCGTGGTAGGTGGAGAGGAGGAAAAAGGGAAGATGGGCACGAGGGGGGTAGCCAGGGGGGGGGGTGGGGGTACGAGTGCACCTGTCACGTCTACGGACAGACACACAAGTACAGAGAAAACTTAGCCCAAAACATACACTTGGGAGAATAGGGCACCAGTGCGCCTGTCACGTCTATGGACAGATACGCCAGTGGAAATGAAGACCCAAGTGAACAAAACAAGTGAGGGACTAACCAGACACGGAGGAGCCAATATGAGGTCCCGACCGGGGCAAAAAGGGCCCCACCCAACTGATAAGGGGGGCCAAAAGAGAAACAAAAATTAGGCCGGAGAGACGACGAGGTGGTGCGAGGGGTGCGACCCAGGAGCAAGTGGAGGAGGAGGAAGAAAGAAGGCTATGTCTGACTCCGTGTAGTGTATTCAAGGTGGTGGTGTTTGTCTGCTCGGAGAGTATCATTCCAGCTATTCCCAATGGCAAAGGAGACAGGGTTCTCTGCTTCATTCGTTGCAGCCAAGCGACGTACTTCGTTGCATTTGGTTTCGAAAGCAGCTACGTCATTATCAGGTGCTCTTTTGCGTAGTTTCCGATCAGGGAAGACGCGCTCTCGCACGTGCTGTTGCAGAATCGTTTCCGGTAGATAATAAGCTGGTCGTTGGAACAACACTCTGCTGGCTAACTTAGCGCGGTTGACTTCCCAGTGAGTGAACATATGTTGATGCTGTACTTGTTGCTTGAGTTGTGCAGCATATTGGTGGAAACTTTTGGGCGTGTGCCACAATCTCAGAAGGCTATAGTTGGACGGCCACTCAAGCGGGCACAAAGTGGCTGTCTGCTTCCACATTTCAGGCGTAAGTCCTTTGGGGGATGGTACAATTACTTCCAGGTTGACTCTGGTGGGTCCAGTGGGTTGCAGGCCCATCATTATATAGGGGTCAACTACCCCTTGTGTGATCCTCGGGTGAGTTCTGAAAAGCAGTCAGCTGCTTGAAATTCCTCATCCAAGGCCAGGCTCAATCCTGGAGCGTTTTTGTCAGCAAATTTAACTGCCTGCAAGACTTGATCAGCCGCTTCTCTCTGCAACCCCTCAAATACTCGATGGGGACAGGAGAAGGAAACCTCCTGTGGGGCTTGGGTGTTACCGCCAGCTTCCCCTAAGAAACATGGCGCAATCTTGCTGGCCCAGCTCGCCGGAAACCACGCCAGTAAGGCCGTAGTACCACTAACCAGGTCGACCCCAGTGTGACGCCGCGAGTGAGGCTGGTTCGTGACGACAACTTTCACAGGGCCACTCAGGGCACGTTTTCGGTTCACCTCTGCACTCTCTCTGGCTGCCACAATGAGCTCGGAGAGGATTGGACGAAACCAAAAAGTGGCATATAGCAGGCATTCCGTCTTTGGGGTAGCCAGGGACTCTGCTCGTCGAGTGAGCGAGCAGATGTACTGCGAAAGTGTTTCGGCCAGCCGGAGGGTGAAACTCCGGGCAGCATGTGCAAAGACCTCCTCAACAGTCTCAATCACACCCCGCAGCCACAGTTCTGACGCAATTGACATGAAAAGGCGGGCAAACTTTTCCTGCATTGAGGTCAGGGAGATAGTAAGCTTAGCTTGCAGCCACAGGTGTGGAAGAGCACCTAGGTTGTCAGGTTGATAGAAAACACTAGCGTGAGGCTGTGAACTGTTCATCATAGTGGCCAACTTGTCCGCAGCACCTTTGATTTCCAGTTCCGTAGGGTCATCCACGACCGGTGGGATTGGCGGGCACCATGGTTCCTCTGGAGGTGTATCCTCGTCATCGTCTTCACTCTCTGCCTCAGTTTCACTTGCAGTGGTGGCTTGTTCTTCTTCCGACGAGGGATCGTCCACTGCCTCGCCAGCCCCTTCCGGGCCTACCAGAGGGCTCTCTCTCATATGCACTTGCAGTGCAGGAGCTTGTAATAGCAGTGGTTGCAGTCGGTGCGCGTCAAAATAGTGGATACCTGGGATGAGTAGTATTCGCCGATCTTTGGTGGCTTGATGAAAATACATCTTGCTTCCTCTGAGCCTGTGTACCAGAACAGGGGAGCCATTGTGGGAAGCACACAACCCAGTGGAGAACGATATCCATCGCCGGCATAGCCATACAGGTATTCCCTATCTATGGAGCACGGAAAGAAACTGCTCGCCGTGAGGCGGTGGTCACGACTGTGGGAGGCTAGCGCTGCAATGACTTCCTGCGTGAGCCGCAGCTTTGACTTCTGTGCAATGACCAATCGAAACCTTTTAAGGGATCGCACGCCATTCACGGTCACTACCATAGCTATGGCAAGAGGCGGTTTGTCTTGGGAATTAAACGGTGTATTTAGTCCCCACTTAAGGACCGCTTCTGCATCCGATGGCACGTGCTTGGGCTCATGGAACTGGACAGTGCGATCTTTTAGGCTGCTATTCGCGCAGTGGCCCCTGCTGCTGACGAGGTTGTGGCGATCCGCAGACCTCCAAACCAAGCAGCCTGGAAGCCATGCTGCAGAAGTTGTGTGTGTACTGCCGTGCGATTACACATTACCAGGAGCTGCGCCGTCGCTCCTTGATTGAGGTCCCGATAACACTTTTGAAGATAGTTGAGAAATACTACGATATCCTCAATAGCAGACAGGAGGTCTCTGGAATCTCTGGGTACTTCCCATAACACAGTACGAAAGCCTCCCTGCCCAACCGTGTAATCGTGGGGGACAAAATGGCCTATTTGGATGGGATCCTGATCATGTAGCACCAATTCCGGGTACCTGCGACGATGGCTTTATACGTCAACAGGGACACTCTGGAGCTGTTGGGCAGTATGATGCCCCACCTATGCGGACCATCTAGGCCGGCTGCTTCAATCGTAGTTGTACACTCAGGGATGCCAAATTCTTCTGGCGCAGTAGCAATAAGCAAAACAGCCAGTATTGCAGAAATCAGGCAACTCTGCACATTCAGGTGGCTGAGCGTTTCCTCACTGAAAAGGCGTGCCAAGGAAATTGGTAGATGCTGGGCAGTTGTTGCAGTAGCCCAAGTTCCTGTGTGTGGTGCTTGGCCAAGGTTGAGTAGCCGCGCCACTTCAGAGTCGTTGTCCTGGCTCGCATCCGGCCATAGGAGTGCAATTAACTTGCTGAGCCGGGCAGGGGGCAAATAGTCGCCAGGGCGATTCAAAGCTCGTAGCCCCAAGGGACGGTGAAGAAGCTTCTGTCTATTCGCTGCTGCAGCCCTTCCCTTGGAGAGGCCTCCAGGTGTTTGCCTGTGGTCACCGACAAATACAAGCAGTGCTGGTTGCTGGATTGCAGCAAGAGCGGCAATTTCATGGTAGTTGCCGTACTGTTGACTTTCATCCATAAATGCAAGCCAGACCTTAGAGAGCCAGAGACTAAAAGACGAGTATTTCATGGCCATTTCGGCCGTAGCGGAGCCTCCGGTCGCAATCAATATGCGTTTTTCAGCAATAACTCTATTGCGATCACTGCATCGAACATCAATTTTGGTTGCATACGCTTCGCCTTTGCCTTCCTCGATGCGACCCAGTAACCGTCCAAAGGCAGTTCGTGTTGGTGGAGCTAGGTCACTGATTTGATCCGCCAAGGCTTTTGCAGCAACGTTTTCTTTGGTGTACACGATCGCATAGAAATCACTTAGCTCGCAGCTGAGGGCAATTAACAACACCGCCAAGGAACGCGTCTTTCCGGCACCAAAAACGCCTGCGATACAAAGGTCAGAACGGCCAGTGAGGATCGCCAGGAGCAATGCTACTGCCACAGTAAGGACATGCCCATCACCATGCGCTGCCAAAGGGAGTAGGCTGTCGCGCATATATTCATCATGCGGACCTGGGAGAGCAACTCCAATGGGTGTCAGTAGGCGACAGAGCACTCGGACCAATGCATCCGTCAGCTTCGTCCTGCGTTCAATCATCATTCTTCGCACTGGGATATTGGGCTGAAGAATACCCATCGTCAGTGGGAGTCGTGCCGGGTTAGCCTGTGCAAAAACCAGCAATTCACATCTGCTTCGTGTGTCACCAAGGAATGCCATTTCTTCCATCAACACAGAGAAGCTTGCATGGAAGACAATAGGTTTCGGCCAGTCTCGTTCCGGGTCAAAGTATTCCACTTCCGCTGGCTGTTGCACTAGGAGGCGGCCACAAAAGGCAAATGCGACAGGCCTGGAGACCAGGACTAGCTCAAGGGATTTTGGGGCAATTCGACGGTATGCACGGGAATCCGCGGAACGACTAGTACCTTGCATTACTTTTTCTTGGACCAGGAAAATGGCACAGCGACGTGGGCCCTCGGGGAGCTGGAACCGCCCAAACAGGGCCCTCCCTGCCATCACATTGGCTTCCATGCTTCCTAAGTTGCCATTTTCACATAGTTCCATGGTGACGCGGAAGGAACCGCCTTTGGGTCGCTGAAGAGCAAGAGAGGAATGCACTCAGTGATCAGCTGCATAACATGAAATCCCGCAAAGGCCTCATAGCCATATCGGACTACCAGCTCAACTCCCGGTTGACCTCGCTCTTGTCGTTGCGCCAATACAACACTGGTCCAGGGTTGCAGGTGCTGTAGCTGACGACCTGCATGGTAAGCATCCAATTGAGGCAACACCATATCTAGCAGGAAGATCAATATGCGCAGGGGGAAACCACGGAGGAATTCAGTTAGCAGGCTTCTCATGAGTTCTCCTCCTTCTGCGTTCGCCTGCCCAGGAATTGGGATCATGTCGATCAGGACCTGTCGCAGATCCTGCTCTGTAGCAAGGGGGTCATCTCTGACATCCCTGCCATCCCATGGCACCATATGTAGATCAGAACATCCCTTGCCAGCAGCCTGGAGAAGTGAACTTAGGGTACGTTTGCAATGGTCAGGGAGATCAAAGCTAACCCATGAAAGCACACGTAGGAGCCCCTCACATCGTATTAATCAATATGATGGGTACCTTCCTCAATTGGTGTGAACAATAGATGTCCATACGCATGTCGTGCCCGGCCACTCCAGAAAGGCTGCCCGTCGATGAGGACGACATTATAGCTAAGGTCTGTGAGGGTGTCAGGGTGCCACACGCAGAGTCGGTCTTCAAGGCAATGTAGAAGCACCACTCTTCGTTCCCCAGTTGTCAGCCTCAGCATTTCTGGCGGAGTGGCAATTGCAGCTACCTTTGTGGTACCTGGGAAGCAATCGAACTCATTGAGCACTTTGTGGATTGCCAATCCAGTGTACGATCCCGCAGAGAAGCCAAGAACATCGATGTCTCTTATTCCGTCTGGGATGGATGCTGTCACAAGATGAGGAAAACAGGCTCGCACCAACAGCAATTTGCCCTGTGGATGATAGCACCTGAAGATTTGACGAACTGCCGTGCGCTTGGTACCTTTGGGCTCCCATGTAGGGCGCACCCTGGGGCGGTACCCTTTCCACCACAAAGGACGTACACGGTCTCCCGGTGTATGCGCTCGCCAAAAAGGCGGCAACCCGCAGAAGCAAGCAACACCAGACCGTTGATGTCTTTATCCGATGTGGCCTGCGAAGGTTCCCACATGAGGTATTTCGGTGGGTTGGTTTCTTGTCCACCTTATAACCTCCCCCTTTTAAGGGTGTGGTCCCAACGCAGCACAGCTCGATCCCTGGTGTAGGACCTTACTGTGGCCTGACTGTACATTAAGCCGAGGTGCTTCTGCCAGAACCTCGACCGCTGGGTGACCCAGTCGATAGCGATCCCACCCCTCCATGTGACACATACCCGAAAGCATGGGAACACACGAAGGAGGTCCAGGTTACCCCAGACACCGTGACTACCCTGGCATTCGTCACGGAGGAACCGACGGTCTGATCCGTGCGGAGCATAGCAACCCTCACACGAACTTTGACCGTTAGCCAGGACACAAGCAATGGATCGGAAGTTGAAGCAGTGGAGACATCCAATCGTGGCGGGCTAGGCCCCGTTACCCATTCATTTCCTCCGAGTCACCAAGGAGGACGTGGGACCACAATCGAACGACAACCACTACCAAGTCAACAACCTACCAAAGAAGTGTACCTGACCCCCCTTTGCATGAACAACAGTGGAACGAACCGCAGTCCGAACTCAGTGAGTCCACACTCAGGGGTTCACCCAGCTTGCCTGACCATCCCAAAGAGAACCCACATAGAAGGGTGGGATCCACCTCCGAGTCACCAAGGAGTGGATGGCGCTGTGGCCTGTCGACCACTCAGCACAGGTTGACACGTCCGAGTCCCCAAGGACAGCACCAACCTGCCGGCTAGGGAGTGTGACGTAACCATGTCCTTTCATGGTTCCAGGTCGAGAGGTCAACGGGTACCATCCCACTTGTACCCTCACTCAACAACCTTGGGACCCTCGCGGGTCCACGCTCCCTCTTATGGGCCAGGTATCGGGGACCCCATCCCCCTACCCACCCATGTGGGATGGGGAGGCCTCGCATGTGCTGGCCGGATGGTCGCCGCAGTCAGTAGCCGTATAGCACGGGTGATCAAGAGCTTGAGGTTGGCAAATCTGTCCGGCAAAAATTCCCTCCATGCACTCCATCCCAGGGCAGTGGAGAAAAGCTGGTAGATTGCATACTCATGCGTTGTTTTGGTCAGCCCGAGTTGGGTGATGCGCTGCTCCCAATCATCTGTCATTGCCAGCGAGGGGCCATACACTTTCATTTGCGCATGGTTCTGGAAGAAAAGGTCGTAATCATGATCAGGGCTTAGCAGTCCGCCTCCCAGTCCACTGCAGTGCACTGTGAGGGGTCGATCTGGCATGGGAGAGTCCTCTTGCCACAGACTATTCATCGAAAAAACCCACTGTGCCCATTTCTTCGGCCGATCAACCAGAGAATGCGGAGCTTGCGACGTGTTGGCAGCCTCACCCGTATAGATCCGCTCAAAACACTGCACGAGATCGAAGACTTCTCCTTTCACTGATGCTGTCCACTCCTCTGGTGCGCGAAAAGCTGTTGGGAGGCCAAATGTGAGTACAGCAGCCTGGGCAAGGGCCCGGCACGGAGTTCCAATGGCAGGTCTTCGTTCCCACAACCCTAGTAACGCCACTTGCTGCTGATACGACAGCGGAGACGGGGGGATCTTTGCATGGACCCGCAGGCCAATGACCGGAAGAAAGTTGTGGTGGAGCCACTGTGGCTGCCACTCTGCTGTCCCAAACAGGGCTGCTGCTAATGGTAACCAGCCAAACTGCGCCAATTCCTCAAGTCGCGATGGTAGCCGTTGCTTGGCCCTTGTTCCAAAGCCATGCAATATGGCAGGCCTCATGAAGCCCGGTTCAATCTCCATAGCCTGGTAGATCTTGTCTCCTGGTAGCACTTTAATCGCAACCTTGCCTGGGAGGAGACTGAGTGTTGGCAGGGCTCCTTGCTCATAGGCGGGCCGGGCCCACTTATGAAAATTGGGTTGTCTGCCTTGGAAGCCATCAAGGATTCCTCGCAAGTGCCCATGCCGAGGCCACTGCCCCGTTGCAGGCACTGGAAAAGTGACCAAGCCTGACCATTGTCCCAATATGCTCCAAGCATGACACCAATCAGCCGCACATCGAGTGGCGGTGCCTAGAAGCGGCGATCCTAGCAATCCACTGGACACGGCAGTTTCAGTATCACAAGGCGGTTGGGTGGTCGATAGGTAGCTTTCAACATGGCCACGGTAGGCCGTGCTGGCAATAGCGGCAAGCTCGTCAGGGTCACGATCAGGGTCTACCAGGTCAGACTCTGGAATTGGGCTGCGATGTCCAGATGCCAACACAATGACCAGTCCAGCATTGATTTCCGTGAAGGCTTCACTAACCAGGATGATACCTTTGTTGGCCACAGGTTTTGGTATTTCAGCGGTAGCTCGCTTATCAGTCGATCCCTGGCACGACTGGGCCGTTGGCGTGGAGTTTCGGCTCTTTTCCTCTTCACACTCAGTTGGGTGTGGGCTCGATGGTTCAGGCCCACCAAAGTCAACCTCATCCTCGAAATTTCCTGTCTGGGCATGAGGTGGCGACCTTACAGCACTGGCCACAAGGTTCTCTACGCTTCGTGACTTAGGTAGCTTGATAGGGGGGCCCGGTTGCTGTTGCGTGGCTTGTCCCGTGTCAACTGATCTTGCTCTCTTCTGTGCAGGAGCAATCGGACTGCTCGGGATTGCTGCCGGCTGTCGGCCTTCATCTTTTGAGGAGTCAGGCTCAGCACATGACAGCCACAGCTCTTGAATTTCGAATAGTGTGACTGGTACACAGTCACTATCGATGAGAGCAAAGTTGATGTCTGGGAAAAGAAAAACACACGCATCCAAAATATAGGTGCCCGCCCACGTTGGGTGCACCTTGTCCAGACCAGTGTCTGCCGATATAGGCACAAATACAACCGTGGTACGTTCACCATACGGGCCCACATATCGTATTCGCTCCTTCCACCACGCAGCGACCATAGGCCAGTGACTTAGCCCTGCGGTGCTGGACACAGTCGCTGCCAAAAGATCGCGATTGTCAGTGATGAGGTAGACAGTCTGGAAGGCTAGAAAGTCAGCAGCTTGGCTGATAATCCATCGATACAGGCTGTGCCACACTGGTCCTGGAGCTACCTCCACGCCATCCACAACCTTTATCTCATAGTCGTGCCGATCAGGGTCACCGGACTTCTTGTGGGGGTCTCCAAACCGCCACTGATGATGCACCGACTGATTCAGACCGTACTCCGTTGAAATGTCCTTGTAAAGGCCTAAGGCTTCCAAAAGGTCATCAAATTTCGCTAGGGGGTCAGCTTCAAACCAGTGGTGTTGCGCTTGCTGCCTAGTAAGGAGGTCCATAATAGAAGTTGGGAGGCGAAGCCCCTGGACCAGTCTACGGCCAGAGACATTGCTGAAATGGTATTGTTTGGGGGGTCCAGTGAGGTGATACCCCTGACCAGTCTACGGCCAGAAGTACTGGAGTCTTTACGGGGGATGTAACAAACAAAGATAACCGACCTAGATGGTAAGTGCCGAGCCAAAAGCACAAACAAAAATAAGGGAGGGAAGGGACGATGCTGGAAATCCTGGACCAGTCTACGGCCAGAAAGACCAGGCACCAAACCCAAGGGTACAAACAACCAAGAAAAACAAACGACAAGGAAGAACCCAGGTATGCAGGTACAGCTGGCAAAGCAGGGCAGGCCAAACACCCCGGAGGCAAATAAACAATCAAAGAAAGCACCAGGAGGAAGAGGAACCGAGAGGGAAGGGAAAGGGGGGGGCACGAACGCCCAGCACAGGCCCAAAGCCAGACAGGGAGAGACAAATGAGGAAAAGGAGCAGGGACAGCGGGAAGAGAGACAACAAACCAAGCAATAACAAAAAGGGGGGTGAGGCACTGACAGTCCTGAGCCAGTCTACGGCCAGAAAAGTCAGGTACCTACAAGTCACCCAGTAAGAGAGAAGAGAGCCGGTGCAGTAGGCAGGGAGAGGATGATACGGCCAAAGGAGCACCCAGCACACAACAGCGAAGCACCCCCAGCAACAGACTGAAGGAAACAAGGGACAGTTGCCAGAGTATTGTGCTAGGGTGAACTCTGGACCAGGGCAAGGGATACACCACTATTATCAGATTTGAGCCATAACGGGCAACGACACGCAGGCACGAAAGAAATGAACCTTCACCGGTCTGAACACTAAGTATGTAGATAAGTGTCACATACTCCAGTAGATGACTTTTGATGAATCGGTCAAGCGCGCCTAGGGTGGCCAGGGGACACCTCCACTTGTGTGGCTTGACTTAAGGAACCGTGACTTCTGATGAAATCCCATAATTTTAGCCTTGGTCGAGTCGTCCTCTCCGAATTCCTCACGGTAGATATACCTTATGAAAGCAAAGACAAACACAAGCGTGAGAGATGGTAACGTGCAGTTGGAAAGGATAAAGAATGTAACTAGACTCAAACAAAAACTCACACGAGAGAGCAGCAGTGCGTCCATTGACAGCTGGTGCTCACTCCTTTGCTGATCCGCGCTCCAGGCATTATGGTAGTTGGCTTCAATCTACCTGATCCAGCAGTGTTCCAGGCCGGGCCAATCCAGCAGGGCGACGAAGTTCTTCTCTGATTCGAACAGGTAGAGGCCTTCCAAAACACGTCGCCATCGGTGCGACGCAAAGCATCTTCTCATTAGATGGGGCCTGGTGCTGTAATACTTCTGGACTAGGTTGCCTCAGAGGAGCTTCGCGTGGTCCGTCGTGTCATCAAAACTTGGGTGTGCAGTCCCGCCTGCACTTTGTTGGATCTGAGTGTCATTGGGGAGGAGATCAGCCACTGCATCCTCTGAACCTTGGACAAAGGATACTTGTAACCGCGTTGACAGATTCATGGCGTGACAGAAAGCCAAACCAGTACCATGGATGGTCACACAGCGAGACGATGGGTGTAGTCTTCCATGGGTCTGCCCTCGCATCCAGTAGCAATTGCACATTTTTCCTGTGTCGATGCAAAACAGCCGTCATCAAGGGCGGCACTGCGTCACCCTCGGGGTGTACCATTGCTCTCTCTTCTAGAAGTAACTGGACCAGGTGTGAGTTGCCGAGTTCAACTGCCAGTTCCAACATAGTAGTCGGCTGCTGCTTTGGCGGGAGGATGTTGGGGAACGATTGCAAGAGCAGATACGTAAGGCTGACCCCAGGCCGAGGGAAATGCAGTCCTTGGAGGCTTGAAACTTATATGTGTCACTGTCGTTGTCTCGGAAGATTGCCAGTGTGAATGAGCTGGTGTGTCCACCATCTGGAACACTCCACGTAAGGTCAATCCCTTGGCCAAAAAGGTATAGAAGGTCAATGACATCTTTTTCATATAGCGCAGTCATTAGCGTTTGGTAGTGCTCGGGAATTGCAATTTTTGCACCAGATAGCATACCTCCAAGTCCTGGGGCGCCATCTGAGAACTGATGGTTGTACCGGAGAGAGGATTTCCGCTGTGCTGCTCAGGTAGAGAACAATCTGATCAACTGGGCGCTGAAGGTATCACCATTACGGACTCCTCTTCGGTTCGAGTGGCAACAGCATTTGTCCAAAGTTATACAGAGCTTGCCTGCTTCCGTTCCTTGTTCTAAGCCACATGAGCCCATGATGAGTTGGCGCTATAGGAAAACATTCCGTTGAGTGGCGTGGGGTTGAATGACAACGCACCTTCTTGTTACATACCACCATATCAATAACATGTGTACTCGTAATTGCATATCAAGTGGACCCTGCTGGTGAGCGGCATGAATACAAGTCAGCTGGATCGAATAGCGCAGATGTACACTGCATATTGCTCCTTTTCGGCTCAAATTACCCCCTGCCACGCATTGGTAAGACGAGGGCTGTTTTCAAGGGGTAGGGTGCGAAAATTCAGGCTTACAACCACTAGCCGCGTGCGTGCGCGTCGACCTACGCTTGGGGTCCGTGCAGCAGCGGCGATGCCGATAAATAAACTTGCAAACACACGCAAGTCAAAAACCAACTCAATTCCAAAGCTTGACCTCGCTCTCACCTTTCTCTCGCACACACACGAAACAACCAAAGTAAGTTGTCAGGCTACTTGCCACTGTACTTGTTGTGCTTTCTCTCTTAGTTTCTGTCGTGCAACATGCTTGAACCAGGCACGTGCATACATGCACATTGTCCTCCAGAGTTTGTGCAAATTCCAGCTGAAGCAAAAACGAAAATAAACTCATCCACGTTCTCATGCATTTGCATATGTTGCAAATGCACATTCCAGTATTCTGCAAAATGACGCCAGTCCAGAAATAAACGCTTCTCTCCAAAAACATCATCATGCAAAACGGTTTGAAATAAAGTGCAGTTTGGAAGTTGTTGTTGTCGAGCAAATACGTCATGCGAGGCAAAACAAATTCCAAACGATTTCCAAAAACATCATTCTCACATTCAACGTCCAAAAACACATTCTCCAAAAAGGTTGTTCTCCACGAAAACGTTCTCAACCGTCAACGAAACTTGTCCAGACATGATGGCATCATGCAGCTTTCCAGAAAACACCAAAAACAACGATTTGCACCTCGTCCGTAGGCGAGACTTGGTGCAAACAAATCTCAACACCTCAGCCAGCTATTTGCTTGTAAATTCCAGAGCCAAATGCAGTACGCATTCCAGTCCAAACATAGTCACAGCACACCGGGTATATCCATATACTTTCATATAGGGGGATGGGGTGCGAAAATCCAACAGGACCTAATTACAACCACTAGTCGCGCTCCTAACGTCGCAAGGGGTCGGCTTAACTCCGCGTCGAGCGTTTAACAAATTAAACACGAATTCCCCAAAACACGACAGCCTCACTGCGAACTCCCAAATCCTTTTCCACACAGGAAAAACACGAAGGCAAGTAAAGATGTCTGTCATGCACATGCAGCATGTTATAGTTGGACCTCTTCTGTTTCAGCTGCTTTGCCTTTGCAACATGCAACGGCGGCGGTAGACAAACATCATCATCATGTTGGTGAATTCATTGGTGATGAATTCACCATCTCTTCAAAAATAAATCAGCTTCACTTCCATCTTCTCTTCAAACGCACTGTTTGCACAAATTCCAAAAACATCCAAACTGTTGACAAAAATAGTTGGCAGCTTCCGAAAATAAAACGCATCATGCAGAAAACAAGTCCAGTCAAGGTTGTGGTTGAAAACGCATGCACATGTGTTTGAAAAACAACGTTGAGCTTGTTCAAAAAGTCGTCGATACCAAAATCATCTTCAAATTCATTTGCAGTCCAGTAAAACTCATTGCAAATGAATTTCCATTCCAAAAACATTCTTCTTCTCCACCAAGTTGACGAAAAACATTCACATGCACATAAAACGCATCTTCACGGTATTGTAACCAATTCCAGTTGTTCTCAAACCATTCTGCATCAATTTCAGAGTTCTGCCCAAATAAACCATTGACAACATCATGTTGTAGCCACCATGCAAGTTACATCCAGAAACGTAGCACATGCAGTCCATATGCACAGGAGTGTATATTTCCATACCCCCTTTTGCTGCGTTTCCCATCCATAGACAGCCAAAAATCCAGAGAAGTCTCAAAGGCTCTCATGCCACACATATATATATATATAAAGCGGTCATCTGTTCAACCTCCAGTGAGGACTTGCACACGAAGTCGCATCTTCACACCAGTTGCAGATGTATTGCAAAAATACTTGTGTACTTGAATTAGCCTTGTGTTGTAATCCATTGACCGTGTCCACATACTCATTGATGTAGAAAAATGAAAAGCAGTGTCAAAGTGCCACATTGAAATTGCTCCACAACGAATTCCCTGCAGTCCAGCTCATCACCAAGGAAGCCCAAAGATTCTGCAGAAAACATTCATCGCAGCAAATTCCAGGCACATTGCACATGCAAAACCAAAAATCGCCACATCCAGCTCCACATTGCCATCCGCAATCACTCCATTAGCGCCAACAGAATTCACGCTGGTAGACATAGCCGGCATTGAGGAATGCGTCCACCCTGCAGTGAATTAGGAATGCACAGAAATCCGGACCCTGTGTCCTCGGCGTTGGAGTTCATTTCTTGCGGAACTGGCCAATCATCTTCTTTGCGTAGCGGCACTCCTCCATGCTTTGGTTGAAGACCCTGACAACAAAGTCATGGTAGGTGATGGGCTTTTCGGCAAAACGGCCCATCTTGAGAAGCGTGCATGACCAGTGATAGGTATCCTTGATCCATGCAGGCTATGGCACATTGAAATCGACTTCCTCATAGTCGATGGTGGCATCCTTCCAGTTTGCATCCCACTTGTGGGTTGCTGGCAGCCCTGACTGCACCTTTGGGAATAGTGGCGGGGAGTCGCCGGTGTCGGAGATGAATGAAAAGCTTCCCATGACACTGCTGGCACTCTCTGCATCCGAATTCGACTCGACAGCTTCATGCCGTCTTTTGGAGCCATCGGTCATAGCGCCATTGTCGGGTATTTTGTTCGAATTGGCTTCCACGACTTCCGGAGGCTCTTCGGAAATGCGTGCACACTTCGAACCAGAAGCTTTGGGCGGAGGCAGAGTTGGTCCTTTGGGACCCTGCTTCCCCTTCTCTCCTTCCTTTCCTTTGAATTCACCTTTGAAATCTCCCTTTGCCACATTCTTGCCACCTTTGTCATCCTTGCCACCCTTCTCATCTTTGCCACCTTTCGCAAATTCCGGCTTGCCACCTTTGGTATTGTCAGGCTTCCCACCTTTGTCATAGTTCTTTCCTTTGCCCTTCTGCTCCTGGAACGCCTTCTCACTTCCAATTGCAGATGCAGGCAAAATCGGTGGGTCTGCCTTTGCTGAAGGAGGTAGAGGAACCTGTGCATTGAATTTTGGAAACCCTGCAGACTGTCCATCAGCATCGGCACAGTAGCGGTTGGCAATCTCAGCAATGGCTGCAGCCGCAGCTTTAGCCTCTGCAATATCCGCATTCTTCTGCACGACATTTCCAAAAAGTTGTATCACAGGCTTGTCATTCTTCGGGTCTTTGACATCATCCTCAATCCAAGGGTCGTCATTGGGATCATATGGCCTGTCTTGCCATTTCTTGTGGTATTCACGTGCATCGACGATCCCTGAATTCCCTCCAGCTTGCAAAGTAGGTGGCGGTGTTGTCGGAGGCACCTTGTATGCATTCTGGCTGTAGGCATCCGGCCATAGGGCACCAGGTGGTGCAGCCGATGAATTCGAGCCTGTCGGAGCATGCACTTTGGAGGGACTTGGAGGCACATGCGATTCCATGCAGTCCTTCCAATCGCCATCATCTGGTGGATATGGTCTGTTCATAGGAGCGTTCTTGACCTCTTTCTTGTGAACGGTCAATAATTCATTCATTTTTCCACCAGCTTCTGCTTTGCGCATCAACTCGCGCAATTGGTCCCATTCTCCCTGTGTCATGTCCGTTCCCAAGACCGGGTCACTTGGGTTGTAAGGCAACGAATTCTCCGTCTGTCGGTACCATCCAGAAGCATCACTATGCCATTGCTGTGGTTTTGAAGCCATGGCGTCGCGTCAGAACCCAATTCCTAATTGTGAACTGTTTCAACCCTCACACACACACACGCAGGAGTCGAGTGCAGCAGTTCAGCCGTTTCAGGGGTTCCTAAGTGTCCGCAACTGCTGAGTTGGGCGTTTGAGTGAATTCTGAAACCTGACATCCTTAGTTCTCCAGGCAGTGTTCTGACTTGCATTCTGTATCCAAAACGTTGCAAACGAAAACAAACTTCTGTCCAACCCTGTCCACATCAGTCCAATGCAAAATCAACTGAACATGCAGACATGACCGAACATGCACAAAATCACTGTGTTTCTACATCAATGCAGTTCTTTGACAACAACTGTCTCTCACATCAAAAACTGTGTTTCGCGTACGCCAGTGCTTCGCAAAAGAAAACAACTGTGCTTCACATGACTGCTGTGTTCCACATCACTGTCATTTGGTTTCAAATTTGTTTGAAATAAGACATGCAAAACATCCTTGGTTCACACATGTCAAAAAAACTTTCCTTCACACATCACGCGTCCCCCTTTTAAACTGGCGACGTCCGGAGACGTGCAAAACAAAAACAAAACACAACAGTTCCACCTGCCACGCACATTTCTTCAAGAAAATCATGCATCATGCAGGTCAAAACACAAAAAAAACTTTGTTTGGTTTTGGTTGTTCCATGCGACATGCAAAAAAACGAACATGCTCAGGGGTCCTTTCGTCCAGCACGAACTGCAGCCAAAATGGCTTTTGCCAGTTCTTTGTTATACACACCGGTTGCTGTCCAGTTGACATCGTACATCCCTGCATGTTTCTCACACTCGCACCAACCAAAACGCCTTGTGAGCAAATTGCAAAAACCAGCTGACGCACTACAAAAGATGAGCACTTTACCGATAGGCAACCCATTTGGTGCTTGCATACCGGTTTGACATAAAAACACTTCAGCATCAAACTGCAAACCACACTGTTTCAAAACTCGTTTGGTCTCTTCGCGTTTCCATATGTTGTTGTTTCGGGGCAGTTCGAAAGACCTCGAATTCCCAAGCAACAAATACTTAGAGACGTTCTCCATGATACCTTTCCATGACCTGTCTGCCTCTGATTCAATCGTTGCAGAAAAGTTCTTGAGTGGAGACCCTGAGCTACAAGGAGTAGAAGCGTGCACATGCACCCAACGGTAGCCTAACTGTTGGTGAACCTCAACAAACTCTTTCACCTTTTGAAACATGTCCGGAGTTTCCATTCGTTTGACTATACCGATATAGGGCATGCGTGCAACTTTGCAGGCTTCTCTCAAAGCTGAATTAGTCCCACAACAAACTTCCACAAACGCAACGTCTTGCTTGTGATCAACCCTACTGTTGATGAGCATGACATCGCGAACTCTGTGCAGGTCTTGCATAGGCACTTCAGGAGTTTCAAACCCTAAGCTTGCGCGGTGTCTCAGGAAATCTTTGGTCCCCAAACATTTGGTAAACAAATCTGCCACATTGTCCGTTCCGGCCCTGTGTTCAACCAAAAGTTCATTTGAGCTAATCTTAGTTTTCATCCAGGCCATACGAATTTCAACATGTCTACTTCGTTTGGGTATATCCTGTCCGACCAACAATTGCAAGGCTGAAGAGCTATCAGACTCCAGCAAAATTTGTGGCACATCTCTCTCTCTCATTTCACCAATCCCAGTGTAAACACGATGGCAAAAATTGCTAAACGCAACAGATTCCTGGGCAACCATTTGCAATGCATACAATTCTGCTTCACAAGAGGACAATGACACAGATTGCTGTTGTCTAGCCAATGACCTAACCAATGCACCCTCACAAAACACAACTCCACCAGAAATTCCCTTTCTACCATTGAATCTGTATGGAGCAAATGATGCATCAGAGAATGAATGCAAAATTGAATGTCTTGCAGGCCCAATCATCAAATTCTCGTATTCTGGGGATGGTAACCTCAAACATGTTCCCACATCTTCAAACAGAAATCGCAGCAAAGAACGAATGGCAGCTTCAGTGCCTTGGTTGGGCTTTGCTTGCTGACTTCCAATTAGACTGAGATATAGTTTCAGGTCGTGCCTAGACTGAGCCATCCACAGAAGCTTGCCAAGTGCTCGGCGAAATCGTGAATACACAGAGGGAGAGAGTTCTTGCAATTGATTCTTGTCACCCATGGCCTTGTCCAAAATGCCGGCCACGTCCGGCACAGATGCAGATCCCTTTGTGATGTTGAATTCAGTAAAGGTCGTATCCAAAAACTTTGGATCCACGCCAATCGTCAAAGAGTCGTCATCAATTCCACGATGCACATGCCTGCCAATGAAAATTAAACGTCCACCTCCATGTCGTGCAGGAAGGATGATTCCGGTCTCCTTCAATGGCACGGCTTTGCCAATTGCTTTCTCCACGATCTTCTCAGCTTTCTCAGATTGGCAACAAAGGAGTAGGTCGTCCACATATGCGACAAGCAGTGCAAGTTCTCCATTCACGACACCTTGATAAATGCATGGTTCGACCTCGTCAGAAGTTAATCCAACACCACGGATGCTGTCACTCAGCAAATTCAGCCAGTGCAGCGCTGCATCTCGAAGACCATTCAAGGCTTTATAGAGCAACAAGTAGGCTTGTGAGCCATCAGGCATAGAGACGGAGAGGGGCAGCTTCAGCACAATCACAAGTCCATGAGGAAGGGGTGAATGCATGAAGGCATGAGAAACATCAAGTCCTTTCAATCGAAGAGCACGTTGGGCAGCAAGAGTGAGAACGAAATGCAGGCCCTCAATGCTTGGTGTTGGACTCGAAATTCCCAGCTTTCGTGCACTAATTCCTTTATTCAAGTCCTTTGCAACTATCCGGACTCTGACTCGTGATTCACTTTTGTATGCTGAAACCCACCTGCTTGGAATCACACGCATAAGCGGGTGTTTCTTTTTCAATGCATCAACCTCTGCCTGTCCTATGACTCTACCAGCACCACATTTTTCTAAATTACCAATTTCTTCTTTCATACCCTCAAAACCTAAGTCCACGTCAAGTTGCATGAGTGAGCTGTCATCAATTACTTCATCTGGTTTCCACAGCAGCACTTCAGAACCACCAAGTTTCACCTTCACACACTGGTGATCCTTCCCATGTGCAAACTTAATTGAATTAAGCTCAGCATCAAACAACTCAGGACTCGTGGCTCGCGCATTCTCTGGTCCTTGTTCCAAACACCATGCAACAGGTCCTAAGGCATGACATGCATTGTCCATGTGGAAAAGATCAAGAGTCATGGGTTCTTGCGTTCCAGCTGCACGTTCAGCAGCCATCTCATCCTCTAGATCTTGCACAGACTGTTCTGCATCCCTTTTCACGCCTGAGCCTTCAGTGTCCATACTTAGACCAACCTCCTCAGAACCTGCGCCAACCGGAGTTGGGCCATTCTCAGTTTCAACCTCCATATCTTTATGTCTCACCTCAAGTCTCGGTCTTGCAACATTAGGCACAACATCTGGCATTTCAGCGGGAGTTTCACTCGCCTCAAATGCAGCACGTTTTCTCTTACATTCAGCATTATGCCTAATTCCAGGTACATCCATTCCAGAATCACATGCAGGACACCGGGGTGTCTTTGGGAAAACACGCACATCTGACCTAGCAACATCTGGAGACGGAGACGGAGACTTTGGTGACACTTTCGGAGACGCTTTAGGCAATGCAGGTCCATCAGAAGTAGATGCACGAATTGGGTCTTGTCGGGCAATCTTCAATTCACCTGGCTTTCTCGGTTGAGATGGAGCTGACTCCACCGGTCTCTTCTTCGGCATAGGGGCTCGGAAGCCTGGATCGGGTTCTTTCATCTCTCGCACTAGATCACCTGGAGCACCATCTGGGTACTCAACAACATCATCGTCATGCATAGGCTGTTCAACATTGGCATCAGGCAATCTTGGTCTTTCAACATCTGGGGCAGCCGGCTCAATGCGAATTCCTTCGCGTGCTGGCAATGGTTCTCCTTGAACTTGTCCACCTTCAATCTCAGAAAACAACTGATCACCAATGACTTGATTCCACGCGATTGGTGTGATTGGCTTGACATTCCTTGCAACAAAGCGCTTCAGAACTAATTCACCATCAATTCTGACAGCACCTTGCACAACTGGTCCAGTATCCAAACCTGCATGCAAGAATGCAGCTTCAATACTTCTCGTCTCATTCGGTGATTGGGCTCGCATGCTGCTGGGCAATTCGGCAAGGACAGTTTGACCAAACATTGCAAAGGAAGGTCGAGACAACTTCCGTTGTGTGGAATATTCCAATGGAGAAAAGTCAGTTCCATGAGCTTTGGAAAAATGGTTGTGGCTCAATGCAATATAGGTTGCAACATCTTGCAATCCACGTGCAGTAAAACAGACATCAGCACCACCCTGGTTCATCTCAGCACGCAACACAGCAAGGGATTCCTTAAGTCTTCTCACAGCTCGTTCAGCTCCTCCACTGCTTTGGTGTTGTTGAGGTCGTGCACGTCGAACCAAGAAGGTATATTTGTCAGAGCTGGTTCCAACTAATTCCGAAACTGCACGCTCGGCATCTGTATGCAGGACGACCGACGAAGTCGATGATGCAAGACCGAAGTGGTCTAACCATTTTTGAATTAAACCTCTCACCGATCTTGCTTCTGGTCCCACAACAACATAGCCCACACAGTTCGTGGACAATTGCGTTAAAGCCAAAACCTTGATGGTTCCGTCTGCTTCGTCCTCAACCAATTCCCCACGAGTGGTTAGAAAACCAAAGTCGGCTTGTACTTCAGTCTCAAGCGCGCCTTCACGACGGCGTCGATGTTGAAAGGTCGATTTTCCTCGTGCACATATTGTGCACCTTGGATCATAAGGTACATGTCCCTGCAACCTATGGGCTTCAAGCGCAGCTTCTGCCGCTCTGCTCAATGGATTCAAATTCCCATGCACCGCATGCAAACCCTCTGACATGATGAATTCATCATCATGCCGTGCAGATCCATCAGAATCACGGTACATCCATGCAGGGTCAAGTTTAACCCATGGACATCCACCAAAGTTGCAAATGTTGTCAAGCCTCAGACCTGACGCAAGATGAGTAACCTCGGCACCTTCTGGATTCTGATTGAATTCCCATCCGCACTCACAGAGAGTGTTGGTTGAAATGATGTTGTGGCTGATGCCACCAACCAAGCACTTCAACTTTGCCTGTCGGTACACTGGGAACCTTCCCAAATTATCCTTTTTCTTCTTGAATCCAACCCAAGCAGAAACATTAGTTGATCCATCTATGTTCACCTTACTGCCATTGGCCGCTCGGAAGCGGTCACTTTGCGAATTAACAACCCATGCACCATATGTCTCTCTTGACGCAGTGGCCATAACAGTTGCAGCCGCACCGGAGTCCAGTAACCACCAGTGCTGGCTCTCATCACCCATCATGATTTCCGAAAGCAATGGATGCAAAACAGGTGAGTATCTGTGCAGTTCAAACTCATGAGATACAGTATCTTGCACGTTCAAAAAGGTTGACATTCCTACTGTTTGCAACTGAATTCGATGACAGTTTGAAGAAATCAAGTCTTGGGAAACCTCAGCATCACCTTCTACCTCTACACCTTTCAAACCACAATCAAAGGCCACCGGACGATGTAGGGCTCCATGCAACGTCCCTGAACTGTCAGTGGTCCCTGAAAGGTCGGTGTTTCCTGCTGAAAACATGCCACACAGCAAATTGGAATCGACCTGTGGTGTTGTCTCATGCAACCATCCAAAATTCAAATTCCAAAGTTGACATGTTTCTGTTTCCGTTTCAGTTTCACTGTCACTGTCATCAAACTCGTCTCCAAACATGGTGTCCATGACAACTGAACATGCAGATTCACTGTCAGAAAATGGAACGAATTCTCCACTGATGAAAAACTCAGGTTCAGAAAGAAAACATGCTGGCGGCAACCTGTTGAAAAAGAGTTTCAGTCTCACGTCTCGAAGCTGGCAGCACTCCATGTTCGCTCCAAAATCATCACTAATAGTCATGCAGTTTTGACACGTGCAGAAAAGTCGATTCGACTCTAAACACTGCAAACCTGCAACTGAGACATGAAAAACAGTTTCATCGGTTGAAAAATGACTGCAAACATCATCAAAAGCGTCTGAAATTTCAGTTTCAAGTGCCAAACCTGTCGAAAAACCTGAAAACATCTCGGAAATCAAGGGACTCAGCACTAAGGATTGGACACCTTGAGTTGTTCCACCTGCACTTGCACTAGGTTGCTGGTCTTCAACCGCAGGCCAACTCCAAGATTCGTCCCAATTTTCCTGTCCTTCTCGCCACGTGCAATCCCAAGATTCATTCCAACTGTCATTCCAGACCTGTGCAGTTTCATACCATGACTGGTCCTCCCACCAAGAACCATCGTCATGCCACCACATGTCCGCACTGTCCCATTCTTCATCGTATCCTACTTCGTTCATTTTTCCTTTCTTGCCAAAACCTTTACCTTTGCCTTTCTTTCCTTTCTGCTTTCCTTTGCCCTTAATTACTCCTTTTCCTTTCTTTCTCTCTGGGCAATTTGCAGAAATGTGGCCAAATTTCTGGCATTTGAAACACTTCAGTTTTGACAAATCAACATCACATGCATTTGAACTGTGTCTCCTACTTCCACAGATACCACATCGCACACCCCCTACTGCATCTAAATTCCAGTTACCATCACCATCACTTGCAGACATATCGTATTGCACAGTGGATTCATCTGAACCTTCCACCTGGGTGACCTGGTATAGATTTTTCTTGGGGTGGAACTCAGCGAAAGCACGCTGCTGCTGTTCCCATCTCAGTGCTGTGGCCCTAAAAGCTTGGTACGATTCACCTCCAGTGTGATGCAAACAAAACGTCCTGACTGCTTCAGGCAAACTACGTAGCAAAACAGCTACCAAGTCAGCTTCGGCTACATGCAACCCTGTGGCATCAATTCTACTTGACAGTGTTCCCAGCAACTTAGAATACCTGGCCATTTCAAAGTCTATCTTTCTGATTGTATCTGTCACAATCGTACTTGCACTTGTCTCATTCCCATGCAGTGCAAAAGACTTCCCTGCCAATGCCGTTCTGAAACTAAGTGCCTCACTCCTCGTCCTGATGCTGTACTCAAGGGTCAGCTGTCTCACCAGCTCAAAGCCATTCGAAGCTTGCAACTCTGCATTCACACCAACATCAGCATTGCACAAGTTGATTCCTTCACTGAATGCATTGATCAACGTCAAAGTTCTCGGGTGATTTCCAAACGCACTTCTCAAAATAGCAAGCAACCTTCTGCTTCTCGCACGTTGCGGCACAGCTAATTGATTCCAGTGCAACGGTTCTGGCCATCTACAGGCATGCTCGATTTCACTTCCGAACTCAAGGCTGGCTTGCATCGCCCAGGCTGTTAAATCATAGATGTAAGCTTG